>CM071945.1:23811121-24236121 GCA_036784905.1 Acrossocheilus fasciatus
TGTTGCCATTTCCCTTTAATAAACATGGTAATTGGATTTAATTAACTGGTGTTTATATTAAGACTTGGATGTGGCTCATGACTGGAAATCCAGCCGGAAAATGCGAGACTTCGATTGAATTAATATGGGGTCCGGTCCACTTTTGAAGCTTTACATCTTCGACCTTGCTTTCAAGCACAACGTTCATAGGAAGGAAGTTTACACGGCTACGGTTAAAAATGGAAAAGACATTATAGCACAAAAGGAAGAGGGGAGGGAGCGAGAGGACAGAGAAAGAAGAAAAAAAAAACACTTTCAGGAATGAGTTTTGTCTGAACAGGCCAAGGGTATTGTTTCCTGACAGCTGGGGGACTCGGGGGGGCAGAGCGGGCCCCTCATTCCCATCCAAAAGAGAGGAAATTCTTCGGGTTGACATCACTCATCTCCCCCTACTATCCCTGCCACACACACACACACACACACACACACACACACACACACACACACACGTATACCCCGAAAGCTGATGTTAAGGAAGGAATACTGGGCCCACACAACTGCTAAAGAGAAACAGAAGGCAGCCATTATTACTCTCTTTAGCTGCTCATGTTTTATCCCACTATAGGAGTCCAGGCCAAGATATAAACACACACAGATCTACATATTAAGTCATAAAAAGTATTGTTAACATGACAATGGCTTCCAGTAAAGAAGCCTAGTTCCAGTAAGGGTCCCTAGATCTGTCTCCCATCATTACCAGTGCTTTAAAACAAGACTTTTCATTGTTCAAACATTATATGCTGCAATCTCAAGCCTAAAAACACATGGTACAGAGAAAGTAAAATTTAAGGACTTACAAATAATAATAAGAAACTTACTTTCTTACATTTTTAATATGGATTCATATGGATTTCAAATGTGTAATGTTACAAACTTTTTTTTTTTAATGTAAAATTTGGTCATTTTGGTGAATTTAAGATTTCTAAAGTAACTTTTTCAAATGTTCAATAAATAAATTAATTAAATTATGTTTTTTTTTCAATGTAAGATTTTCATAATTTTCAAATGTGTAATGTTACATAAATATTTAAGAAATGTAAAATTTTGACTTCCATAAGTGACTTTCAAATATTTAAAAAAGCTTTTAAAAAAAAGTTTTAAGATTTCCATAGTAGTGAGTTTAAAAGGTGTATTACATAAAAAACATTTATGTAATATTTCCATAATTGGCATTTTCAAATAATGTGGGGCAGGACTTGATTTAGTTTATAAAAAAAAGTGGAAGGAGGATGTGATGTGTCATTCAAAAGACAAAAAGTTGTTTCAGAAATAGAAAAAAGTCATCACATTTGGATTAAAGATTACAACAATACTACTTGATTTCGGTGACCATGATGAGGAAAACCTTCACCACCCAACACTCCCGTCTTCAACTAAAATGATTTCTATTCTCATTTTCTGGCTTTTCTGCCATTTTCAACACCTCAGCCTAACACAATTCCCTTGGCCATTGCACGCTGGCATCCTGTCCATTTAGCACTTCGGCTCTATCCAAACACTGGTGCCGACTGCCCCGCCGCTGCGGTCAGGCCCTGGTCCACTAAAACTGTCCTCAAGTTGGCTCAGAGGGTCAGCAGTGAAAAAACAACACCTCTCTTGCTGGTCAGCAGAATTCAGCTCCTAACGACAAGGGTGGTTACAATCGGAAAAGCGCTTTGGGCGGAACGAGAATGCAATCCTGTAGTAAGTGTTTACAATGACATGGGACTGGAAACACACACATAAACTCAATTTGCCAATTAGCTTTTACAGTAGACTTCAGGCGCTGGGCTAATGTGTTGCAGGTGCCCTTGAGTTGTGCTTAAAACAAGACAGAACTGGCATGAGATAGAGAGCGGGGAGAAGAGGAGAGGAAAGGAGGAGCACAGCAAACATTTATCAACCATTGCACTGATAACGGCTTCAGATCAAGTTTATATTGTCTCATATTCACACAACCTTGAGGGAAAACGAAGTCAATACTATGTAGCAATATGCGGCAGTCACATGCAACAGGCAATGTGTTTATTACACTACAAAAATGTTAAATGAAATGGACAGTTATGCCTTTAAATTCTGAAACCAGGTGCATTTCTATAAACTATATTAAAAAAATAGAAGTACTGATTAGCGATTATAATTTTTTAATAGAAATTTAATATAAATTTTTTTTTGCTCTGTAAAGCCAGCTTAAATTTTAAAACCATTAACAAGATCAAATGCATAATGTTACAATTATCTTTATTATCATCATAGAATTATATTATATGAATTATATCATTATATATTAAAGATTTAATTTATTGCATATTTTTAACAAACTATATTACAAGGTAGAAGAATTGTTTATAGTGAGTATATTTTTATTTGATATTATACTACATATCCATGTATTTACTAATAATGTTGCTATTATTGTAAAATGTAAATTTACTAATATCCATTACACAAGCTACATTACAAAGTCAAAGAATTGTTTATAGTGATTATAATGATTAGATATATTTTGTATTTAATTTTTATTATACATACATTATATATGTACACATACATAGGGCTGTAAAAGCAAGCTTGAAAAATCTACAAAAATTATCAAATGCATTTACTAATGCTGCAATAATTTATTATTATTGTTTATACAAAATTAAAGATCTAATTATATTTAATATCCATAATGTATATTACAAGGTATAATATATATATATATATATATATATATATATATATATATATATATATATATATATATATATATATATATATATATATATATATATATATATATATATATATATATAGGGGTGTCAACGTTAATGTATGCGATTAATCAAAAATTTTTAACATGTTAATATTTCAACACAAATTAATCGTTTGATAAGGTTTGACCCTAACTTCTTCCCGTCATCGCAGCGCGGAAGGTTATCTATCATTGTGTGATGAGGGTACAGCACCAGTGTTGCCAGGGTAACGGCACAAGTGGGCTATTTTGAAAATACAATCGCGGGAAAAATGTGTTTTTTTGGGCTACTTTTATAATGTACCGCGGCCGCCCAAAGTGTATATAGACAAATAAAAATAGATCCTTTTAATTGTGTATTATACTTGGAATGTATCCCTGGCAACTTAAGAACAGAGAGGCGGTTGTAACATCAAACAACGTGAGTTTCAGCAGAGCAGAAATAAACGCGACAACAGCCACTATAGATTATACAAGATAATAAACACACGATTATGATAGGATATCTGAATGTGATTTTCTTGAGTTGAATGTGTACATCAGAAATGCTAATATGTGCAGCAATATAAAAGGCTATAAATAGCATATTTTAACAACAGTAAATGACCAAATTCCACATGTGATCGCAAAAGGAAGTTATTACAAACACTCGATGGTGGTTTGAAGTGAGTTCTGAGTAAAACTGTACTATTAATCTCATAAATTGTCTTATGAAGCATGATGCTAATATTAGCTCTAATGCACCTGCAGAACAGGTCTAATTCTTCTTAACAATGCATTTTGTCATAATACTTCACGTAAGGTCGCAAGAAATGTTTTGATGTATTTATATAGAAATACTTTTGATAATAGTTTGATAAATGTATTGGGATTGAAGAGATGTGGCTTGGTGAATGTTTTATTGCCAGTATAAAGGGTGATAATGGCTGAATAAAAACAAAAGAATAATAAGAATTATGTCTCATACCTGGCAGAAGTGTGAAAGATTCTGTTTCCTTAAACTAGTTTGTCATGCATTTCTTTATTTCAACATATTTACAGGTAAATCCTAGTATTTTAAACATGTGATTAATCACGATTAATCACAGCACTACATTTATTTAAATTACACTATTAATCATATTTATATTATCTGTAAAGCAAAATTGAGTTTTATAATCTGCTATATAAAATCAAGTGTATTTATTACTGTTATTGTTATTACAAATATAAGTATTTATTGAATATCTGTCTCTTATCACTGCTTTTGCTGACAATGCATTTATTTTAAACCGGAATCAAACATTCCGAACCATTTGGATTCTGGAACATTTTCCACTTTATTAGAGACTCTATACTGTGCCTGAAACTTCCTCTCCAAGCGGCACAGACTCCATGTCGTGGCTCCTGCTTTCCTCATCCTACATAGAGTCTCTCAACTTCAAAACTAGGCCTCACACAGACCGTCATCCTCCAGCTATCTGATCCATTTCTCTCTCCTCTCTAATTGTCTTCCAGCTCTCTGCCTCGGCCTCCAACGCTCAGAGCGAACATCAGTCGAACGCTCTCCTAATGAGAGGCAGAACACAGATGCGACAAAAGGTGGCGGAGAATATTCCAGAGAAAAGCCAAGCACTGGGCCCTTTGGTTTGGTGAACAGAGAGAATATGGCATATGCTCTTGGGCCCGCTAGGTGCCAGCGCCAGAGTCCAATTGTTCGCCTCCTTTCATGGAGAGAGACGCGAACGCGGGGCCAGGAGGCTTTGTCAGCTCGGAGGAGACGAGGCAGTGCTGCCAGGGATGCTGTGAGGCAGATGTGAGGGACATTTGTTACTGAGGGAGAGCGCGGCGCCTGCCAACAGCACCCAAATAGAAGCGGCCTGACAAACTTACAGCTCCGCTGTGGAGGTAATGAGGGGCTGACATGCTTTCAGTTGCCCGCTCGAGATCTGTGTCGCTCACTTTACCAAGTTTTTAGGCTAAAAAGTTTAGTCTAAAATCCTGGATGATGATGTTTTACCATCACTCTTTAATACTATGAGTTTCTTAATACACGTTCCTTAGTAAATAACAGAATTTAAGTTAATTACATTTTTTTTAAATCATCAGTTTAATTTAATAAATTAGAAAAACATTTCATACAATGGTAAATTTACATAAATATAATTACAAAGTCAAAAAGTACACAAGAACATTTTTTTCTAAATAATAAAAAAATCAGCTCATTTTGATGTCAAATCATAAAAACAGACTACTGTTCAAAAATTTGTGGGTCAAAAAAAATTAATTTATTTTTAAAAATTGATATATGTTAAATCATAAATTGATTAAAAGTGAATGCATTTATAAAAAATAATATATATATATATATTTTTTTTTTTATTATTATTATTATTTTTTTAAATATACCAAATATTTCTGTTACAAATAAATACTATTCTTTTGAAGTTGCAAAGAATCCGGCGGAAAAAAAAATAACAGTTTCCACAAAAAAAAAAAAAAAAAAAACATTTAGCAGCAAAATCTGTTTTCAACATTGATAAGAAGAAATGTTTCATAATCAAATCACCATATTAGAACAGAGTTTCTGAAGGATCATGTGACACTGAAGACTGGAGTAATGATGCTGAAAATTCAGCTTTGCATCACAGAAATAAATTACATCTTAAAATATATTAAAATAGAAAACATTTCATGATTACTCTTTTTACTGTATTTTTGATCAAATAAATGCAGACTTGGTGAGCACGAGACTTTCAAAAACATTAAAATATCTTTGAACATTAGTGTGTAACTATTTTTGCACGTTTGTTGCATGTACATGTATATGTTTAATCAAATAATAAACCAACTTTGGTGACTTTTCAAAAAAAAACAACTTAAAAATATCTTACTGAAACGCCAAGTAACCATAGTTTCATGGTACAATTACATATTAAAAAAAAATTACACATTTTACAGCATAATTTCATTCTGCACAGAAAATGATCTTCTTCATAACCACAGCTGAATTCCACACATGTCCTCCGCACCAGCGGATCATGCCAATCACCCAGCGTGTGGCCTGTATTTATTTAGGACCCCCTGATGAACCCAAATGGGCCTCCCTGTGGCCGGTGTGTTAAAGTGTTAATCACATCTCTCAATCTGAGCAGCCCAGCACAGATAACACACACACACACCGTCCTGCCCCACATGACTGCCTATTGTCAGAACATGCCGTCAGCTAAATACTAGTCATTTACACCTACTGTTAAGTCCAACCTGACCACACAACCAGCGCTTACCACAGGCCGCACACAATAGAGGTGAGAACGGCCCGCCTGCTTCAAACCGGGC
Organism: Acrossocheilus fasciatus; assembly: GCA_036784905.1. Lineage (NCBI taxonomy): Eukaryota > Metazoa > Chordata > Actinopteri > Cypriniformes > Cyprinidae > Acrossocheilus > Acrossocheilus fasciatus. Next base: position 23,817,195 of record CM071945.1, read on the forward strand.
GCCTTTGTGTTAGTGCGCTGTGGGTAATTAAATAATTATACAAATCATTCTTATGCAAACAAGATACAATCATGCTAATTGGAGGGAGAGATTAACTATCAGTGAAACTGGGCGGACCTGAAGCAGCTCTGGTGAGATCAGCACCCACAATGCCTTGTCAGATCATCTGGAATGTAACCAAACTTCAGATTAAACTTGAGCAATGATAGGTAATTTAGGTAAAAGTGTATGGCATTCAAAGATTCATCTGCCAAAGATTTTATCCAAATATCTGGATAAAAAGTATTTATCCAAGTGGTAAATAAGTGCTCACTGACACGCCAGGTTTACGGTTAATAATAAAATCAGTGGTCTAACTTCACTAGTTTAACTTAGTCAGGATGTCGATAGATCCTCATCCCTGAGCGATTTCCCTCGACGGGAACACATTCCCATAGGTAAACGCTGCCACATTAGCAAGTCCGCTCAGCATGCAGGTATGTTTGTTTTGGCTGCAGGAGTTGTTTACAGCGCGGCTAGACGAAACATTTCAATGAGGCTATTTATTTGCGCTTTTCAGACCATAACAACGTCTGAGGTCGTTTTCTTACTCCCTTCGATTGATTTTCCAAACCCAAATTCGATTCCACCCTGTTCTCCCTTCCTCCGCAGGCCTGTTTTCACATTGTATCATCTGGGTCTGAATTGCAGTATGTAGTGCAGTGAAATGGAATTTTCAGTATAATGCGGAATGTCACGGAATTTTGCCAAATTTGAATAAATAAATCAAAAGCAGGGCTGCACATGTAATTGAATCACCATATGGACTAGTGTATGTGAATATTAAAGAACAAAAAGACTGCTATTGAAATATAAAGTCTGTATGTTCTGTGCGTCTGTCTCTCATCTACTGCACATATTCAGTGACATGAACTTCATCTCCAGAGCTGCTTCGGGAGTCACTTCATGAGTATTTCACCATTTCATTTGATAAAAGCATTCTTAAAATAATTTAACAGAAACTATGACAGAAATATCAATTGTATACAATGAAATGCACTTCTCAAAGTAATGCAAAAAATACAATGTATTAACACAGTATTACAATTATTACAGTTTTATTAGGAGTATCACACTTTAATCACTTTGTTTGCCAAAAACGAAAGTTGTTTGATTTCATTAGATTACATTTTAAAAGATGATTTAGATTCAATTTAAAATTAAAAAGTTTATGTATTGATTTGTTTACCACCATTTTTGGCAGTAAATCTATATTAAATCATAAAACACAGAATCCAAAAAAAATTTAGATAGCACAACAATAAAACATTTCATAGGGTACTGCTGTTGTTAAAATTAATAAATTATTATTTTGTTAAATTTTTAGTAAATGAATTGATTAGACAACCTGTTTTTTATTTTACAATCAGAGTAATGGCTGCTAAAATATTCAGGTTTGCATGACAAGTAAAAATAAAATATAATAAAATATAAAATCTAAATGGAAAACACAAAATTGGGGGAAAAATAAAACAGGTTTCATAATGACCCAAGGTTCATTTGCATAATCAATTTGAGTAGCACACCAACGACCGACTGCAGGTGTTTAGCATCTCATGAGGAGATGAAACCAGTTTCACTGTGTTTCTGAAATACTACAAAAAAAGTAGTTTCATATATTTAATATTACATTTGTTAGACATCATTCAAACAGACAGCTTTCAATAGTTGTGAACTACCCAAGAGTTCCATCTATAAGCTGGCAGACAGAAAAGTGTCATTAGCTGTTTTTTGTTTTTTCAGTTTCAATTTCCCATTTTACCGCTTTTAATGACAGTAATAGTGGAACGGAAATGAGAGAAATGATTCGGAAATGTCAAATTCTAACTGGATCCACATGACCAACATAAGCCACATTTTTGACAATCTCCATCTTCAAAACCAATTTGTTCTTTAATGCATGAATGCTAAACCTAGGCAAATTAGAACTACACACTCCAACTGTTTGACTAGAGTTCACCATCAATAGGCTGATGGCTGTCGTATCTGAAGTATGTATCTAGCACTAAGGTAATGGCTGCCATGTTTGAAGTATTCCTCAGTCTTTGGGCAGAGTGAAGTTAAGTGCCTTTGACAGGGCTCTGCTGCTCTCATCAGGCGTCTATTGTGACCCGCGCGCCCTCCTTGCACGTCCATTCATTGCCTGAAAACACTAAAAACCAAGTCAAAGGTCAACCTGCCAGAGTGCATACGTCTCCATGGCAACATGGCCCTATTTAGGCCGAGCTCACGGGCCTCTTAACACGCTCTTATGCACAAAAGAACTATTAGTAAGGAAGGACGGACAGAGATGTGTGAGCTTCTATGAGAGCAAGGGAAGCACAGAGACAGAGCAAAGGTTTAACCGAACAATTGAGAGATTCCAAGGTCTGACCAGGACTGATGGATGGATTCGGCTTTTAAGGTAACCAACAGTCCATCAAACGGGGCCAGGACAGCATTGAGAGCCCATTTCCCACTCTATTGAAGACCACTCTTGTTTATTAGCTATGAAGCAACACAAGGATCATTGAGAACATTCCTTTAAAACGCATTCATCACACCGTAAAATCAATCTGTACTCTTTAGCATGGAAATAGGAACCTACTTACAGTACATTTTCATTAGAAAATCAACAAAAACAAGTTTTTTTTAGGAAATGATAGGAAAGAATGTCCCATGCTGAGGACATAAGTGAATTTTCCACTGGAAACGGACAATTTAAACTGAATCAAACTTACCATATCCAACTCTGTTTTTTTGCTACTAAAGTTTAAAGTTTAAATCAGAGACACATCTTTGTCTTTACTCAACTTAATGGTCAAATTAAAGAATTAAAAGCATTGCAATATTAAAGCCCTATGATTTCCGCGAGGCATAAAACACTGATGGAATCAAAGAATCCAGTCATAAAAACTGAATTTACTGTATAATGCTAAATGTCACGTAATTTGGCAAATTTTGGGCCGATACATCAAAAGTAGCTTAGTACACTTCAATCAAAACACGATATGGAGTAGTATTTGTAAAAATTAAGCCACAAAAAGACCATTTAAATATAATTTGTGTATCTGTGTGAATGAATGTCGCAAACGCGCGGTTTTGTTTACTACACACATACTGAAGCGCGCGTGACGCTCAGTTTTCAGCCCCTGTCACCTCAATATATGAGTATTGAGCTCAGAGAGTCACTTCATGAGCATTTTACCATTTTTTTTGAGAAAACTCTTCATATCATATACAGACAGAAACTCAAAAGGTCTTCATAGCAACCCGTTGGTTTAACATGAAGAAACCGCAGCAGAATTATTACTTAATGTAATGATAGTACTACCTATAATAGACTCATTAAAACATTATTTTTAAAAGGAATATTTACGAGAAAAATTAACCAAAAGTTCTTTAGCAGAAAAAAAATTAAATACACAGTATTTCTGAAAAAAGAAAAGAAAAACGGAATCCAGAAAATTTAAAACGAAAAATAAACAATTAGGAATAAAAGTAAAATAGAATTTAAAAGTATATGGAAAACTGATTTCAACGGGCCCTATAATATTCACAACTGTCACAATTATACTATCAGCCAAATCATTGTGAATATATCACTATGCAATCTAATGGAGATCTGCATGATCTTGCACTATTTAATAATATTCTGATATTTTGCTCTGATAGCCACAAAAAAAAGCTATATTTAAATTTGCGCAGTTAGGATCTTCGTACGCCCATGTTCTCATATTAAACTAGTGATGTAACGATTACCGGTTTGACGATAAATCATGATAAAATTCCCCATGGTTAGTATTTCCGTTTCATATTTTAATTATTAAAACCGTATTAGATTACCGCGAATTGAACAACTCACGGTAAATGAATACTGTTCAGCATAAAGCACAGTTTTAAGTAACAGTCTCGTGTGCGCACAGCATGCACAGTAGTTTAGTTTTGAGTGAAAATAGGGCAGAAAAGCTGGGAGGTTTTAAAAGAGTGCTAAGGGAATTATACAAATGAATATATGAATGAATTAATTATATGAATGTACCTCTAAAGGTTCTGACTGTCTTCAGAAATGATTCGATGGCATTTTGTTTTCATCTTCGCTCCATGTAATACCTAAAGCAGTGGTTCTCAGACTTTTTTGGTTGAGCCTCCCTTTAAACCAATAAAAAAAAACAACTGACCCGTAATGTGTCGGTACTTTTTAAACATCTCCAGCACATTTTAACAATACCGTGATAATACTGATAACCGTGATAATTTTGGTCACTATAATCGTGATAAGAAATTTTCATACCGTTACATCCCTATATTAAACCTGTTTCAGCGTCCTTGTTCGTTCATTTTAAAGTGTCCTTATGATTCATTCGTCAACTATGACTTTCTCTAGAAGCGAACCAGAATAGACGGTAGAGATTATATTTTTTAAATGTGGAACAGTATAGCTGGAAAAATACCATTGCATTGACCATGGACAGGCTTTTATTCACACCACACTCGTAGAATGAGAGACAGAGCTGATGGAGTAGAGCGTGATGGAATAATTGAGCTATTGTACTCAAGAACACAACGCAAGGTCAATCGAAACCTTACGCATAATTAGAAGCACGAGAAAATAATCGGGGCATCTGGCGAGAGCTGGCGCTCTGTCAGCGCAGAGGGCAGGCGGCCATATTGTTTCAGTCAATTACCAGTGTGTTCTGAGGTTTTTCAGTACCTGGCATATCTTGTTACAGACTCTTCTACAAATATTAAGCTCACAACAGGGGCAATATTTTTAGCCACTAATGTTGATGGAAAAAGAACTTTATATCAACTGCCTTTACTCAAGCTCTTCGGGGGACTTGAGCTTAAGAAACTCTTCAGCCTGCCAGATTAAGCCAGAAATTTGACTCAAACATTATCATAATAAACCCCAGAAACTGTAGCTGTCAAATGAATGACTGGATGTTTACTGTAAAAATTTGAACTGAGGTGTGTTTATGGGCTGAAACATACATGTGAATGCAAACACTTCTAGCTCAATATCATGTATCGTTACGTGCCAATATGTGTCAGAATGCGATTCATAAGTATGAGAAGCATTCTCAGTATGGATGATCAATATATTGACATCATCCAATAATCATATCAGATTTAATCAGTTTCAGTCTGGTAAGTAAAATAAGCTGATATATTTAAATGGCATTATTTTGTATTATTTTATTAAATTAAAAACATTAAAATGAATTATTTGCTTAGAGCATGCAAGATTTTTTTTTTTAATTCATGGCACATATGCATTGTTTTCTGCTATTTATGTATGCATTCATGCATGTAGGTATTTATTTGTGTTTTTTGCATTTCAAGTTTCATAAAATAAACTTTTATATATAGAATTGGCCATAGGCATATACAATCTTAGTAACATATTTTGGTAAGTATAAGGTCTATATAAGATATAATAAGGTCTAATTTTTAATGTTAGTTAATACATTAGCTGAAATGAACTATTAATTAGCAATATATATTTAATTTCACAGTATTTATAAATCTTTATTAATACTAGTTAATAAAAAAAATAAAATTTTCATTGTTCATGTCAGTTCATAGTGTGTTAATCGTAACAAAACGTTTGGTTTTAAAAATGTATTAGTAAATGATGAAATTTACAGTGACAAAAATTAATAAATGCAAGTTTTTTATGTTAACTAATGTAGTGTAACAAATGACCTCTTATTATAAAAGCGTTACCAAATGGAGAATTTTGCTGAGCAAATTAGCTTAGTTAACTTTGTTAGTGAAACTGAACATTTATAGTTAGTTATGTGAATGAAAACAGGTCCTGGTAAACAGATGCATCACAAAAACACAAAAATTAACTTTAAGTACATATGACACAACAACATACTTGGTATTTATTGGCTCTGCATGCTTGCAAACTAGCATAGACACAGTTTCTGCAATAAAATCTGTAAACCTTCATTTACAGTCTGACAAATTCTGTCCAGATGTGACGTATGAGGCACTGTAACTTTACGGGCTCCATTTTACAGGAGTGTTTAGTTTATATAGCTGAGACAGACTTAAGATTACAAAATGAGGCATAGGTATCACTTTAAACCCAGCTTTTAAACAGTTTTCTGCGGCCGAAAATGAGAAAATAAATATTTGCTCGGGTGTAAATCTGATCGTGCAGCTCCTCAATAAGGGCTTGTGCTACGAGAGGCTGAACACACACTGCTACCATTTAAACTGGCCTTTTCACTGCCGTGACACATCACTTTAGAGAAAGAAAGAGAGAGAGAGACGGACAGAGAGATGGTGGAAGGAACAGACAGGGCTAAATTAAACACATTTGTTTCTGCTCACACATACCACAAGCCTTATGAAAACAGAGCACTGATTGTGTTCGTTCTTAAGCTGCTCTGACAGAAACACACACACACACACACACACACACACACACACACACACAGCTGTCTATAGAGGGCTGGATGTATGTTTGGCTCAGCAGTAGAGGCATATAGAAACAGGCCCGGACCTCCTGTGTGCGCGGACTGAGCTTTACAACCTAATACACCCTCTACACATCCTTCTTCGCCATGAAACACACATACACACAGCAGGGAAGCTACCTTACTGACTCAAAAACGTGTACTTGCAGGCATGCAGTCATAACGGAGACAAATATAAGAACAGCTCACCAAAAATGATCATTTACTCTCTCTAAACCAATATGGCTGTTTCTCTGCCAATGAACGCAAAAGGAGACGTTTCGCTGAATGTCCAAGCTGCTCTTTTCCCATATAATAAAAGCAATGTTTTTTTCAGTAAATAACTTACCCTATAAAAGCCTACTGTTTTGATACTCAAAGGCTTCTAGAGTTTATCAACAATCAATTTTTGCTGACTTAACAGTATAGCGGATTAAATTTCATAAAATGCATTTAAGAAAGACTTCAAATCAGAATTTCATCTTAATTTTTGCCCACATAAATGTTTACAATTGCACCAAAGTGGCGTATTTTTTGCTCAGTTTGGACCTATGAATAAATGTTTTTTTTCCTGAGTGTGAATATTCTTGCATAAAATAAAAGCCTGATGAAAGATTTTTCAGACTATTATTTTGCATGTCAGGCTTTACAAGGTTAGTATTAATCTGTTCCTCACAAAATGCTATACTATAACTTCATAAGACTAGCAATACCACATTTGAGTTGTATGGACAGCTTAAGATGCTTTTGGACCTTGACCATTTCTGGTCCCCATCCATTGTTATTATCAGGAAGAGCAGTATGAACGTTCTTCAAAACGTGTTTTTCTTCTTCCACTGAAGAAAGAAAAATCAAGGTGAGGGTGACTAAAGGATAACAGGATTTTCAGTTATCAGATGAACCTTTGTTACCCACTGATCGCTTCATTCATGAGTAAGATAATCTTTATTCGTAACGCCCAGGACAAAATCTTTGGCTTTCAACACCAGTGGGCCTTCTTCAAAACCCGTTCCATCATCGGTGTTGTTTTAGCGCAGAACAAACAGGAAAGCTTGCAACACAATGAGAAAAGCAAACAGCATCCAGCCCCACTGACTGCGTGAGGTTCTGGTCCAAAGACGATCACCATAGCATGGCCGTGGACCGGGTTGAGGGTCCGAGGGGTCAGGAGCCCCCTAACCTCCTCAACACGGTTCACAAACTCACCCTGAGAAAAAGATAATGGACGGGAAGCCAAACAGAACAGGAATAAGCTTTTTCGCTAATGGAGCCGACTGTGTGCGTGACACGTTTGAGAAATTAGCTGGACAAGTTAAACTAACAAGCTAACAAAGTCTATTGTGTTTATTCACGAATGAAGACTTTGAATGGGATTAGAAGCCTAGCGTTAGTGGAAATTCATTGTGTCGTAAGGTGGATTTGAATGGTGAGAACGTTCGGAAAACAAACGCTATTTTGGCCTTATTTTTTTCGTCAGCGGGAGTCAAAATAGAGACTTTGCAAGTAATCAAAGGAGGAGACATATCCACGCCATAAACTGTAAATGGCTATTAAATACATTTACGTCAGCGCACTGGCGTCCTGAAGGCCTCGTAAAAGCTCCCAGCGCTCTGCTCACGTTGATAACGTATGTTAGGACTTCCAACTCAACTAGCTGGGTGATGTCATGTAAAGGTGGAATTCGTTTTTGTGTAGAAAAGCAAGAATGTGTCACACTATTAAAATGAGGTGTGAACAATGGAGAAGGAATTAAGATTTCTAGGAGCTGTGATACTAAATCTCCTCAACACCCTATTACAGTGACAGCTACAGCCACTTATGACTGCACCGGCTCGCAGGTATTTACACCAAACCCATCCAGAGAGTCTGACTAAGAGAAAGAGCATGAAACCCACATTCATGCAATGAAAGGAAAAACAATACACAGAAGACGAAAAAGATCAAATACAGCCATTGTGATTTGAACTGCATTATGAGAAACATTTAAGATCTTGTTTTACTGTTGCTTAGGTATCAAGGTTAAAAGAAAAAAAGGCAAAAATCAAATTGTTAAAAAAGGTCTCATGATAAAAACTACAAACGAGTAAAACAAGACTTTCATCTCCAAATAAAGTCCAGTTTTACCCACTGTTCTGAAGCCAGGAGGAACTTACTCTGTAAGTAGCGATAGTAGTAGCAGTAGTAGTAGTAGCAGTAGCAGTGGTAGTGGTAGTAGTAGAGTAGTGGTAGTAGTAGCAGTAGTAGTAGCAGCAGTAGTAGTAGTAGCAGTAGCAGTGGTAGTGGTAGTAGTAGAGTAGTGGTAGTAGTAGTAGCAGTGGTAGTGGTAGTAGTAGAGTAGTGGTAGTAGTAGCAGTAGTAGTAACAGCAGTAGTAGTAGTAGCAGTAGCGGTGGTAGTGGTAGTAGTAGAGTAGTGGTAGTAGTAGCAGTAGTAGTAGCAGCGGTGGTAGTAGTAGCGGTAGTAGTAGCAGTAGTAGTAGTAGTAGCGATAGTAGCAGCAGCAGCAGCAGAGTAGTAGTAGCGATAGTAGCAGCAGTAGCAGCAGAAATAGTATATTTATGTTTTTATAATAATAACTGCGATAACGTATATAACAATTACTATTACTACTAACAATAATAGTATTTTATTTATTTATATTATTTTACCATTTATTTTATGATGTTTTATTATTATTGTTATTGTTATTATTGTTATTATTAGTAGTAGTAGTATATTTACTCTTTTTATAATAATAATCTTATATTTTGTTTAATACTAATGCTTATTATTATTAGTTGTAGTAGTAGTATTAAATTATAGTAATATTGTGTTTATTATAAAATAGCAATAATCATATTTATAAAATTTTATAATGTATTGTGACAGTCGTATTTCTAGCATAATTTCTTCAATTTACAGGATTCAATTCAGTCTTTTGAGAGAAAAGTGGAGGAAACTTTGAGGCTTTTGAGGATTTTTTGAGGCTTTATGCCGTTGTGCACTAATCCTCAGTCAATAGATTTTTAGAATATATTCACCTTTAGCAGCAAAAATGTGAATATAAAAAAGTTAATGCTTTGTATCACAAAAAAGTTCAAGTTTTGTACGCACCTCCTTAGAAGTTGCTGAAAACATTAAAAAATAAATAAATAAATAAAATAAATAAATATATAAATATATATATATCTCCAAAACAGCTAGAGAACAGGAAATTATTATACCAAAGATTAATTTGACCTGCATATTGAAGTAAATCAGACACATAATATAAAAGTGCATCTTCTCTTCACAGTTAAACAGCTGGGCATATGGGCTGATGTCTTTAGTCCTGGCTTTCACCCATTTGGCTCTTTTTCTTTTTCGAGGTCAGACAGTGTTTTGCATCCAAGGCTGCGAGCAGCTCACCATTCAACTCATCATTTAAACTTTACGTGAATACACTTCAGTCTAAGCACATAACCAATTACAGAGACACCACACTGACATCAACTTCCTCAAAGAGCCAAACCTCATTCAGACCAAAGCTATGAATTTGATGAATGACAACGACCTGGACTTCAGGAGAACTGTGCAAGTGTCAGAAGAATGTATTCAAATCAAGGCAAATCTACCACTTCAAACGACAAAAAGATATGCAAGATTTCTGAAGATTAATTACAACACGACTTCACTTCAGAATGAAGAATCGATGACATAAAAACAAACATGTAAGCCTATATAGAAACTATTAAGACTGATCTCCAGGGTCAAGGACCAGTTATTGAAATAGCAAGAACTGTTTTCTTCTAGAAGATATGCCGAACTGCAGTGAGCAGTTACATAAAAGAGAAGTTCACAAATATTAGTCAATTGTAAATCTCTACCAATCAATCTTAGTGCGGAGGAAAAGGCTTTGTGGCAAGCACACGTCTCCAGAAATTCACTCAGCTTTTGACCCTGAACTTTGACCTTTCACCATTAACCTGAAGGGCAAACGGCGTATTGAGTGACAGCTGAAGCAGAGTCATAGTGTGTTTGTACACAGGCCCAAAGCGAGCCGCTGGCACCAGAGCTCTACGAGGTGTTGCATTACCCCACGGCCCCAGTTCTCACTCAGTGAGACTAATTCTGGGTCAAAGTCCCTGTGCCATTTAATCACATTTGTTTGGCAACTATTCTGCATTAAGCGAAACATGTCAGAGATTAACCGCTAAAGAACGAGGAGAGAAACAGACTGCAACAGAGGATGAGGAGAGAGAGGAATGAGTTGTTATTAAAACAGTGCTGGTTCCTGTTTAAGATTTTACTGAGCTTAAGCTAATATAAGTAATACCACAGCAGGGGACTGGAAAACTATAAAACGCAAGTGTGTACACACAGACTCCGCTGAACACACACAAATGAAAAAAAGTTCATGTGTGCTGTAATCTAAAACTACAACATCTCGGGGAACAGCCACTATAAACTCGTTTTATACACACACAATTACTGAACAATATTTCAATATATTTAAAAAGTTTGGCACCGATAGCCTTATGGGCAGCGTGCCGACATACAGCACCGTTGCGTTACGGGCGTCCCGAGTTCGAATCCCAGCTCCCAATCCTGCTATTCTCTCGCTCTCTCTCCCTCTCTCTCTCTAAAAAAGTATATTTAAAAAAACTTTAATGTTAGGTGGGATATATATATATCTATATATATTTTATTAGATACATGCATACACACACATACATTAAATATACATTCAATTCAATTATTGTAGAGAAAAGATGATATGAGATCAGAAAACAATGCAGGTCTGTACTCGAACCAGCATCTCTTGTGATGCCACAGCTTAATGCATTATTACACTTCAACTTTATATCAACAAAACTGGATATTATCAGGCAATTTTACTTCTTGATATGATTTAAGTGAAACAGGACATTTAATGAGTTTAGGATGGGATTTTATTATATCCATCAGGACTTGATTCAATCCAAAAACTGAAAAGTACTGTAATGTAGACAGATGGCTGGACTAAAGCAGCTGAAAAATCCAACAAGGATGGGTGAAGTCAACCAAAGTCATTTTATTTTTCCTTTGGAGTAACATGCACTGAATCAATAAAGTCAACCAACTCAATGTTGATTAAAATAATAATAATAAACAATTACATCCAATGGCAAAACATATCCAGCTATGACAGCATATTCAAGAATGAGGCATAGAATTGCAATATAATTGAGTGAGAAGGGATGAGGATATGCATGAGGAGAAAAAGACGCAGTACTATTAGTAAAGTTTAAACGAGTGTAAGGTGTTTGTGCGTGTGCGTGTGTGTGTGTGTGTGTGTGTAGGCCTCAGCTGTAAGACTCTGAGCTGCTGCTCTGGTTTCTTTGTCCTGTCACACATGCCAGTCTAAAACTCTCAAAGAGCCCATTCACTACCAGTGCTGCACTTGCCAACACACACACACACACACACACACACACACACAGTCCTTTCCTCTCTACAGTCCAATCTAACACACACATTCCTTCTTAAGTGCTGTGTGGACAACACACCATGGCCGCCTCGCTCCTGCTCCGTTAAAATGATCTTAGAAACTCAAATGCAGGCTAAACCCATCTTAGAAATTAACAATGGAGAGTCACGTGTGCGGGGAATCCCAAGGCCTGAGAGCTCACAAGCCAAATCCAGTTTTTTTTTTTTGGGTGATAGGGAAGAGGCAGTTTGAGAGGAAGAAATGGTAAATTTGTACGAAAACTAATGAGAGAAATCGTAATACCCAATATGTCAGCTACAGGCATACTTAAAAGACACACTCATCTTTGCCCTCAGTTCATTTAGCTTGATTTGAGATAAATGTATGATACCATTGTTCTCAGATTTGAAAATGACTTGAAATATGATATTAAAAGTAATCTTCTTAGTGAATTATGGGCTTGTGGTGGTGCTTGAGACATTATTGGTATTTCAATGTTTCTGTAAAGACTAACAATAAAACTAATAAAACAAGCACATAAAACATGCTAAATTGTGACAGGCAGCTTGACTCATGAATATTAATTATGTTGTCTGTATTCGCTCAGACTGATTTGTTAAAATCAAAAAGTGGATGGCAATAGGTGCGTTAACGAATGCCGCTTACGTATTAGTGCTTAATCTTAAAATCTTTAGTGTACTACATGAAAGGCTAAAATAATGAATTTCAAACTGAATTCCACAGTAAACTGTAAATCCATTGATATTAATAGGAATTGCGCACTTTACCTCTGTTCACTGTTCATCATAAATGAGTGTGCGCATTTTTCTGTCAAAAATTGTTCTAGTGTATAGCGATGACAATGTATCTGTGCTAAACTTATTGTTATGAAGAGGGTTGCGAGAGCTGTGTTTGTTTGCCTACCAAGATGGCCGCCAAGCAAACGACCATGCCTTAAAAGGGCTTTGGCTGGGATCAGCACTAGCTCAGTTTCCATTACAGATTTGCGCAAAAGCTTTGCGATATTTTCAAAATTACGGGAAAAAAACTATTGCGAAATTATGGCATTTATATTACAAATGTGATGCGACTAAGGTAATTTTTTTCTCTTGTGGCTTTTTCCATTGCACTTTTGCGAAATATTCCTTTTTTGATTTTCCTGAAAAATCACCTCATGCGAGCATAAAAACTTATTTGCGGTATATGGGAGTTTTTGAAAAACTGATGCATTTCCACTGGGCGTATTTTCAATTGGCACAATCTGAAGGGTAATGGAAACACAGCTACTGACAAGATGTGTGTGATAAACAGAAATAAGACATTTATGTTGACCTTAACAGATATATCTCACCGTTACAAATTGGAAGTACGAGCTGTATTTGTTTGCCTACCAATATGGCCACCAAATAAACCACCTTGCCTTAAAGGGACTTTAGCTGGAAGTAGCACAGACAAGGTGTGTGTGACAGTCAGAAACAACATTTTTGTTGACCTTAATAGTTTTAGAGATATCACAATGTTACTCTCAAATGTTTTAACCAGTCAGGTGCTGTCATTAATCAACAAATGGGAATTAGGTGAGAAAAGTGAGTCTGTTGCTGGGTCTTAATTGGATCTAGAAAGACAGTGGAACACTGTGACTATCTAATGAGTCTAATTGATTTAGACAAGTTTACACTAAGGTTTGTTCAAAGGCTAGGCGGATTTCATCTGGCCAGAGGTCATCATAGTTATCGAGATGTTTAATTGGGTTACTCTGGATGCATTTCACCTCATTCAGACAATCCTGATCCAAATCAAGAGACCTGTGATGCCATTCCACGTAATATAAAAAGGTGCTATTTACAGATTCACAACTACTTCTCCAAGATCTCACGGATCCAATGGAAACGGTGAGTAGTATGGTTTATACTTCAGAAAGCTACACAGAAAGCTAGTCGAGTGTTTGGGACTGTTGTTGTTGCAAAGCGCCTTGCCTGGAGCGGCCTTGTTAAACGAGCTAATCGTTTACATCTGGAGTTCCGCGCAGAGGAGGGCAAGGAGTCGGGATGGAGGGGGGAAGCAGGAAAAACAGAGCAGGATATTCAGGAGGTGCTACACGAGCACAGGGGCATATCCTGTGACGATAGGACATACGTGACCTACCGAGAGCAAGACAAAACAAATAAAGCTAGAGGGAAAGAATAGCTTCATTCTTTCTTGGACGTGTAACGCTGGAGGTGTCGTCTTATCATTAGCATGCCGGCACTGCTGTGCTTCAGCTGTCTATACCAGTGCTGCGGCTCACAAGTGTTTTTGTGGCCTCTGTCTGACCTGTGGGACGAAGCAGCGCCTTAAAACAAATATGATAGTGATCAGAGATCCTCATCTGGATGTGACGGTGTGCAGGGGCCAGAGGGCCATGTGTATACATACAAGGACCTGCTCATGCTGGGCAATGAGACAACACTGATAATAGTGAAAGTAGAGGTCTGGGGCTTATTAGATCAGAAACAAACTTAAAACAATATACAAGCCAATGCATGGCATTACAAGTGGACCAACTTCTACTTAATGCATGCTCTTGCATAACTGTGTTGGCATAAAACCTCAGGACTAATAGGTGATCGAGTTATTTTCAGATGCCTGTACCATTAAACAAGTATATATGCATTGTTACTTTTTCAAACTGTCGCTCCATCATGCCAGTATTTGACCTGAAGAGAGAACTGACTGGGATGATGACAGTTTATGTTAATGGCTGGCATGAGCGTACAAAGATTGGATTATGAACGAGCACAACAGTGACCTCCCACCTTTCAGCAGCTTATTTTTCCACTAATTTAGGGAGTCATTATAGAGTTTTTTGCTATAAAATCAAAAGGCAAAAAAACGTAAATGGCATGAAACACTGCAAATGATGTAATCAAATTAAAAAACTACAGCACAATATAAAACTATTGATTCATATATATTTATCATAAGTATTAAATGCAGTATATTTGAGTTTTGTGGAAAAATAGTCAAATATAGATATATAAATACACTTCAGTTTAAAAGACTGGGGACAGTAAGATTTTTTGGAAAGAAAGAAATTAATACTTTATTTTTTTACCAGCAAGGATGCACTAAATTGATCAAAAGTGCCAGTAAAGTCATTCATATCCATTTTAAATAAAATAAAATAAAACATTTTAGACAGTTTCCGCAAAATATGAAGCAGCACAACTGTTTTTAACATTGATAATAAATGCTTCTGAGCAGCAATTCAGCATTTTAGACTGATTTCTGAAGGATCATGTGACACTGAAGACTGGAGTAATGATGCTGAAAATTCAGCTTTACATCACAGGAATAAATTACATTTTAAATGTGTTAATTTTTTAAATTGCAACAATATTTAACAATATTACTGTTTTACTGTAAAAAAAATGCAACCTTCGTGAGCGTAATAACTTTTGAACAGCAGTGCTTAAGTTGCTTGAGATTAAAGAGAGACTTATTCAATAATGTTCGCAATGCATCATGGGAGTTTTCTGATTGGTGGAATTCAAGGTGTTGCCCATTTCAGGATTGTGGGTAGTGCAGATTAAATTGCAACATATTATCATCACTTAACTTAAGCAAGTCAGTTTGATCCATCAATACAGGACGACATAAACGTGTCAAATATGCAGACACATTTACAAATACACATCTTCCATGTACCATCACTCCAAACTTCCATTTAGAAACAACTTTGTCATCCCATTTTTCATGCAACAGTGAAACTACTAGGCATAATATTTCTTCCATCCACACTTCCACTTTTCCTCTCGTTTACCCCCTTCCCTTTTACTTATTTCCTTATCATCACTATCACTTTTCCCTCCTTCCACCCACCAACTGTGCAGCATGTCAGGCCCGCTCTGCCTCCTCTTTCCAACTCTCTCCGCTAAGCTTTAACTGAAACCATCTGCTTGGAATACCAGACTGATGAAGGTCTGGTTGGGAGTTGCCCTCGCTCACACCCCCCTACTCTCACTCTCTTTCTGCACAATCAGATTTTATTAGCGTACACTCCAGCACTTAGTGTTCTGGTTTTAAGAGCACTGATGGCTCTTAATGTGAAATAAAACCCTGGTCTCCACGTGAGGGGCCACACATGATCCGGAGGGGCCCCGCTGTAGTTGAGGGGGTGGAGGTTGTGCAGAGCCCTGCTATCAATCAGGCAAAGAGCCCTTATCACCCTGAAGAGAGATGGATGACCCCCACACCCCTCCAGCCCACAGGGGGTTAACCTTGGCCCGCCGGTTGGGGGCTTTAACCTGGTCTAATACTGATAGCACACGGCCTAGAGGAGGCAAGTGGGTATTAGCGGGACATATGATAAGTGCATGCATGCATATTTGTATTCTTAAAGTGCACGTGACTAGACGGTATTAGTTTGACATACGTCAAGCATGAACTCTATAAAATGCACAGACAAACAGGCCTATATTTCATCACGGTCGGCTCAATTTTTGACTTGTGAGCAGCTGCGATTTCTTGTTGGACCAACACGAAGTGCACTGCATTGTTTTCCCAAGCATTTTCCACATTGTAGAGCGCCAAGTCCTTGAGTACAGAGGTATACATTTCCATATGGGTGTGAATGGCAAACGTTCATGCTGGTGTAGGCCAATATGACAAATTGAATGCATTGTTCTTACATCCCTCATAGCTAGTGACGCTACGGTTAACTAAATCTATCTTGAAAGTTTTAATTAAATGTAAAAAAGCTGAAATAAAATCTAAATATGAGAAATAAAAATAAAACTGAAATAAAAGTTGAAGTACTAAAAATACTAAAACTAATACTGCAATTAGAATATCTATCTATCTATCTATCTATATTAAAGTTCAAACTGAATAAAAAAGGACAAAAGTAAATAAAATGACTAAAATGAATGAGAACAGGAAATAAAAAGGTAATTTAAAATATGAATAACTACTAAAATAGAAAATAAATAAAAACACTTGGAGGGCCTCATTGTAATAGTAAATAAGCAGAAGCACTTAAAATGATCATCTTTTTTATTTTATATTATAGTTTTTTTATAGACAGTTACAGCACTATAAAAATGATTGCTGCAATTAGTTATCACAGCTGAAAATTTAATATCAAGTAATAATCCATTGTTTCAATTTAAAGTAAGTGTTCATGCTTGACTTTAAATGATAAGTTTGATTAACTTTTTTATTTGGATATTTAAGTTCTTTTAAATTTTAAGTTGTAACTAATTGCAGAAGTGTTTTGTACAGTGATGTAACACTAAAATCTCTTCAGTTATAATAATTTAACTTGAAAATGCACTTTTTTTTTTGAACACATTGATAATGGATTGATTCATTTTTATTTTAAGCGATACTACTAATCCTCCACACATTTGTGTTCGCATTACTCTGAATATGACATCATTCCTGACTAAGGTCTAAAAATTCAGGGGAGTGTCACTCTTCAAATCACACTCAATAAATGCATCGCTCTCATACAAAAGTCTCTACGGACCGCTAACAGAAACACATCTGGAATATTCCATCAGTGAGACGGGGCCAGGTCTTTGAGAGCATACCATCACAAGAAGTAAACTGTTTGAAAACGCCCACTACACCACCAGCTAACAAATATAGACACTGAACTAACAAATCAACTCCCACAGTAATGAAGGCCCCTCTAAAGTCACTGTATCCTTATGTAGCCGTCCTGTTTTTAGCCGTAATTTTTAATGTTAGATCATAGTGGTTAGTGGGTGTATTTGCTGAGCTAATGTTGATTTTAGCCAGCTCCCCTAAATTGAGCAAAACTAACATGGGAAACAAGCGAACAGTTAAACTGTGGTCACATTAGTGACAATTTGGTGAAATTTAGAAGGCAAGAAGGTTCATTGTGTATTGTCAATACTGTAGCAATGCATGTAGGGTCTGTGATGTGGAAAAAGCAGACTGGGTCGCAAAATTCGGTTATAAAAACTTAATTTACTGTATATTGTGGAATGCCATGAAATTTTCCAAATTTTAAAAATCAAATCATCCTCTGAACACATGAACATAATCTCTTGATCTGCTCCGAGAGTCACTTCATGAGCATTTTACCATTTCTTTTGAGTAAAACTATGGTCATATCATCTACAAACAGAAACCTAAAGGTCTTCACAGCAACCCGTCAAAATAAAAGTTTAGTTTAACCAGAAGAAATTGTGACAGAAATATATTAGCGAATGTAATGATAGTACGGACCCCGCATTACGAATGGATAAACGCTAGGAGAGAGAGAGAATGATAGTACTACAACTAATAATAAAAGTATTATTAAAACATTATTTAAGGAATATTTACCAGAAAAAAATATATTTACCAGAAAAATGTAAAGACACAACACAGTATTTCTGGGGGGAGGGGGGCGGGTGAAATAATAATAAATTAGTTTTTTAATCAATTATTTAGAGATGCTTTTGACTATTAAAATTTAATGAAACCAGTAAAATGGAATCCAGAAAACTAATGGAAAACAGAATACAGAAATATAAAACATTTCATAGGGCCTTAAAAACATATATTTTTTAAACTTTCATAAATTGCTGTTAAATTGTGTACTTTTCATGATTTCAATTAAGTAGACACGCTTTTTAATTAATACAGTTTATTTTAACCATTACAGACTAGAAAAATTCAAATGGGAAAAAAATAAAAAAATAAAAAATGGAATCCAAAAAAAATTAAAATGGAAAAAAATGGAATCCAAAAAAAAATTAAAATGGAAAAAAAATGGAATATGGAAAAAAATCTAATGGATTTCATGGGGCCCTAAGTATGAAGCACAGAAGTCATTTTCAAATCAAACAGTTTTCTGGCAAATTCACAGTGACCAACCCGAACCTGTTGTGACACAAATTCCTAATCATGTGGCCACCCAATATGATAAATATCTACTCCGAATCTACTAACGCACTTGTTTATGAACAGCTGGTTTCAGGCAAAAAAATAAATAAATAAAACGCGAGTTACTGTACCAGTCCCTGATATATATGTGTATTACTGGAAATAAGCACCAGTCTGCTGAGAGTCCGATATAGACTTTAAAGATGGAATAAACAACTCGTGTCTTGTCAAAAACATCCCAGCGCGGAATTAAAGTGGGCATCTCAAAGCGCCGCTTCTGTCTGAACCTGGCCGACTCCGAAGCGCCTGCTTCAGATTAATAAATTGATGAAAAAATACATTTATACACATGCTCATCCCAAGCAGCTTCAAAGGCCTTCTCATTGATGTCACTGAACGTAGCGAGTGTGTGTGTGTGTGTGTGTGTGTGTGTGTGTGTGTGTGTGTGTGTGTGGAGGGCTGGTTGGTTTGCCAGTCCTCACGGGGGGTTGAATCTCTCCTGAAGGGCCCGGCTCTTGAAAAGCCAGCGAAGGCTATAAACAGAATATGTAATGGCAGGGACGGAACAGAGGGAGGGATGATGGGCAAGCTATGGGTGGCAGAAGGGGTCGACGCCAACTCCCGCTCTCCTAAGAGAAAGGAAGGAGGAGGGAAGGCCAAGCCTGGCAGTGTTTCACACAATTCAAAGAGTATAGTGCGCGCGAACACGCTCGCACGATGCACTGGTAGTTTTTCTAGGACACGAGTTGAATGGTTGATGGGTTTAAGGAGAGTTTATGTTTGACAAGAACCTTCAGCATGACTGAGAAAAGTTTCCTCAACAGAAGTTTGCTGCTCTATATTGTGCAACATCTTTTCAAAAAACTCAATGCTTCAGTAAAAATCTGTGAAGGACAGAAATACAACCTGTTTATTGAGCTTCAATCATTATTCGGGAAACTCAAGTCATCGTTTACTCAATGTCCTTTCAAACCCATATTTGATGCGCTCAGTGTATGTGAATTGATCAGTGTTTATATCGATTTAGAAGGCTTGCTCGATTCATACAGATCTTTTTGTACTATTTGATGTGTGAAGGTTTTGATTATGTGTACTTTCAATTAGGTGTGTGCAGCGAAGCCAGTATTTGTATCTGTAAGAGTCACAAAATTATTCGTATCTCTATCTGTATTCGGATAAAACCAGAAGTAGGCGGAGCTTGATCCAGAACTTCGTACAGTTAAACTTGATAAGTCCGTTATTATTTTTATGGTATTACAGCGTATTTTTGTGTTGTTAGTTATCACTGAACAAATATGCCATGTTTAACTAAAATAATATATTTTTTTTATGATAACATTTATTTAAATATCTTCTAACAGTCAGAGCCGATACCCTTGTATTGCATAGGCAGTGCTTCGAGCAACGTGAGTTCGAGTCCCAGCTTGGGGACCTTTCGTGATCCGATTAAATAAATATTTAAATATCTTCTAATTAAAACAGTAAGGGTTCCTACGCAGTTTAGAAATATGGAAATTGATTCAAGTAATCTACAGGAAATGCATGGAAGGCAACTGCAACACTGCGATTTTATTTGCGCTTATTTAATTCATAGTATTTTAAACTCATTTATTCACACACTTGTTACTACAATTTTTGTGTAAAACAAAATGATCTCCTTTGGCTCACCGGTTCCTGCGCAGTTTAAAAAGTAAGGCCTGGAAATGTATATGGAAAAAAGAGAACAGAGTTTTAGAACTCTGCCCTATTCAGAGTTCTAAAATATCAAATTAATAATTTCTAAAAATAAGTTTATCTTACAAGTAGAGGATTTCATGACAAACATTTAGTGATCATTTGAACACAACTTTCATTACACAGAACTCTTTTAGCGGGGTTTTTTTCTTTTACTTGACTAAACAAATGTGCATGTGCCACGCAAACAAGCAAAAGATAAAAGCAGCAAACATGTAGGCCTAGTAGAAAACGTATCTGTATCTAAGCTTATTAGTAGCCTACTCTTGACAGAGAGCTGGTTTGGTTTTTGAGAGACGCGCAGAGACGGCAATGCGGCTGTTTGATTGGTGATCGCGCTGTGCTTAGTCCATTAATTAGTGTATCGTATCATAGCCTAAGGTTTAAATTATTGCCTTTTAAATATACACAAATAGTATAACGTGTATGATGTATTATTTTAGTTTATCTTACTCTTGCCAAGCTCTGATTTCTGAGTGATGCACCTCTACTTTCAATAGATGGACAAAAAAAGATGTGAAAATATAAAAAAATACCCTTTTCTGTGTTTCAAATATGAGCTTAAGTCTTATGGGTGTGGAACATGACGGTGAGTAAATGACGACAATCTTAATTTTTGGGTGAACTATCCCTTTAACACTTTACTCAATGGATTTATGAATGTAATACACAAATTTTATAAGCTTATGTTTTATAGATGAGGCCCAAAACGTCATTAAATATCGGTGAAATGTGTCTTTCCACTGTTGGAATAACCAGCTTCATTAGGCCACAGTCTTGTATCTGGTCCAAAGTGGACCATCTAAGACCAATAATAAACCAATTCCCAGTAATTTATACTAGCGTTAGGTGGTCAAACGTTTAGTGTGTGGTTAAACAGTTAATGACCAGCATGTTCCAAAACATAAACCAGATTTTCCAAAGGGTCCAAAAAATTTACACTGAACAATTTATTTGCATTAGTTGAAATACTACTCTGACTAAAATTCTACTAGTCGTCTCCTCAAACATCTAATGGAGTGAAGAAAAGCATGAACATGAACATGAACATGCAATTATATTCCAAGACAATGTTCCTTTAATCAAATGTCACACATTGACCATTGGAAAGTAGATTGTTTTAAAGGTAGAGAAAATATGTAGAAATCAGTCAAGACTGTTTACACAGTTGTGGTACCAGCATCAACAAAGAGAACATTTGGCAACTACATTATAGGTTGCCATCAACAGATCTCTCGGTCACTCACTGGTGAGAAAACACACACAGCATAGTGTTCAGTCTGTTGAATGTACAGTTATATTCAATGTAGAGGCAGGAGATGTAAAGAAACTGCTCATCATTTACTCACCCTCAAATCAGTTCAAACCTAAGCCCTCTATTATGGAATAATAAAAGCAGATGTTTAGAAGAATGTTCACGCTGCTCTTTTCCATACAGTGAATGGTGACCAGGGGCTGTACAAATCACCATAAAACTATCATAACATAGTACATATGACACATGCGTTGTATTCCAAGTCTACTAATTACTTTTACTGTATTTTTGGAGCTTGACAGCATCCCTCCCCATTCACTTCACTGTATAGGGCAGATCTGCTAAAATTCTGCTTTTTGTGTTTGATGGAAATTAAAAAAAAAAATAAAATCATGAGCGACACAAGGGTGCGTAAACCAAGACAACTGGCAGTTTTTCCTTTACAGGTACAGCCGACGTCTTGAATACACACTAACAGTTTACTCACACAAGAAATGAACATGAAAAAACCACACACAGACAACAGCACTATTGACTCAACTGTGTCTCAAAGATTTCAAGTGCTAAGAGCTGCTGGCAGAGTGAGAACACCTGAATGTGGAAAAATGCCCAGCGGAGGCCTGGAATGCCGTAAAAGACATGTGGCCTGAGCTGTGATGACATGCTCAGGCATTACAAAAGCGTGTGTTTGTGTGCGTGTGTGCCCTGTGCTATTCTTCCCCAAAAGACAAGACTAAACAGTTTAAAATGTGTTTCCACTGAGGTGTGTTTGTTTGCCGATGTGGGCGCCGCAACACAAAAGCTGCAGTTACAAGGTTTGGCGGGTCGCTTGGTTCCTTGTTCGGGCCCAAAACCTGACAGAGTTAAAACAACACGGGATTGTGCTGAAAGCTTTTGCATTGGAAGGTAGAGACCGAAATCGAATGAAAAAGAAGTCTGAAAACCGATTACGACCAAGTCTTTCAATGGCTTTTCCAGGAGAGTCAAGACTTGACCAGAAAATCATTTCAGCATGTAAATGTGCATTAAAATACAATGTTAGGAAACGCCACAGGCCTATGAAAAACATTTAGGACTGAATCCATTCAGTGTGTTTACAACACATTATTACGTACCGTGTCAAAACCTGTCATCAAAATGAAGAGAGGCATTGCTGCAGTTTGTACAGGGAACAGGTTGTAATACAGGACAATGACTGTTTATCTTTGACTGTCTATACTGGCAGAACTTTGTTTTTGGCTTTCTGACGTGTTGCGAGCTGGATTTGAACTCATTTTGAACTCAAGTTCAATATGATCTATCTTATGCATTCAGAATCTCATATGTGACCCTGCACCACAAAACCATTCATAAGAGTCATTTTTTATTTTTTATAAGTGATTTATAAAACAGAATAAATAAGCTTTCCACTGATGTATGGTTTGTTATAATAGGACAATATTTGGCAAAAAATCTAAATATTGAGAAAATAAATATTGAGAGTTCTTAGCAATGCATATTACTAATAAAAAATTAAGTTCTGATATATTTACAGTAAGACATTTACAAAATATCTTCATGGAACATGATCTTTATTTAATCTCCTAATGATTTTTGGCATGAAAGAAAAATCGATCATTTTGACCCATACAATGTATTGTTGACTATTGCTACAAATATACCAGTGCTGACTGGTTTTGTGCTCCATGGTCACATATTTGCAATTTGCAACAAAGGAAGGATTGACACTTTTCTAATGCAACACTATGAACTGTAATGGCCACATAAACGTGTTTTAAATAATCATAAGATTCACAATGTAGAAATGTTTTCTGAACACATTTTGCTCAAATGAGCACCAAAGTTCTCATATGTGACCCTGGATGACAAAACCAGTCTTAAGTGTCAATTTTTCGAAATTGAGATTACTACATCATCTGGAAGCTGAACAAAAAAGCTTTCCACTGATGTGTGGTTTGTTCGGATCGGACAATATTTGGCCGAGATACAACTATTTGAAAATCTAGAATCTGAGGGTGCAAAAAAATCTAAATATTGAGAAAATCACCTTTAAAGTTGTCCAAATGAAGTTCTTAGCAATGCATATTACTAATCAAAAATTAAGTTGATACATTTACGGTAAGAAATTTACAAAATATCTTCATGGAACATGATCTTTACTTAATATCCTGATGATTTTTGGCTTAAAAGAAAAATCGACAGTTTTGACCCATTAAAATGTATTTTTGGCTATTGCTATAAATATACCACAGCGACTTAAGACTGGTTTTGTGGTCCAGGGTCACATATGTTCACAATCTGTCTCATACTTACAATTTGCAAAATAAGGAAGGATTTTGACACTTTTCTAATGCCTCACATTTTTAGGAAGCCACATAAAAGTGTACTTAATTTTCACAATGTGGCTAAATTTGACTTTTCCAACAAAAGCATTGTGCATATACTCTGAATAACTCCACATATCAAGTTCTCTCCATTTCCAACACCAAACCCCTAGCAGACGATTCCTCGAGCCAGGCTTGAGCATTCATCTCAGTGACAAGCGTTGAGAAGAGTAGAGCTGGTTGGCCGCCACACTCGATCCTTAAAAACAGTCCCACTGGATTATTGAGGAATGTCAGCTCGGAGCAGGCCCTAAATCAATTATGGCAAATCTGCACGCCTGCATTTCCCCACATCTTTCCCTTCTGTCACTTTATACCTCGGTTTCTTTCCATCTTCCACTTATTCTGTCCTATTCTCAGCTCTTTTTCACTGTTTTCTTTTCCGTTTTTACTAAGAGCGTCTCTTACACGATGCTTTTCAAAGTTATCTGGACTGTTGCCCTCACCGCTACATGAATAGAAATTTGAAATGTCAAACGAGAAGCGTGAGTTCTGAACTGCTCAATGTGGATCTGACTATCAGGCCTCAAAACACTTAAAGAAAAGTTATGTTTTTGGTGGGGGTGGATTATTTTTTTTCCCTTTTGACTGATTTATTTTATTAATATGTGATGAAGGCCTTAAGCATTCACAATTGCATTCAAGGTTAGTAATCTGAATTTAATGTCTAGGTCAACACACACACACACACACACACACAACCCACCTACAGATGCAACAGCTTTCAGACTGATATTTAAATGCCCCAAAGGAGCAATGTGCAAAATTACACATTTCAAAATCGACTAGTCAGTTACCGTGTTTACATAAGACAGGTTCTTGTGCTCAAAAACAGCTGGTGGAAACACATTATGAATAGAACCATGAACTTGTTGTTAAAGTTCATGTATTATTAAATATGTTCAAAGTTCTTTTTCAAGTTCAAGTTTTTTTTAGGTTATTAGAAACCAAGAATTTTTAAAAAAAAATTCATCTAAAAGAGTTGATCATTGTGACAGTTTATATCCCAAAGCACATCATACACTAAATATAACACAACACAGCAACAATAACCTCATTAATCACAATGTCACATGTGTGCATGCCCATGTGTGTGTTACGGCCACTGAAGAATGTTAAGAAATTCTATGGATTAAGCTACGGCCTTTGTTTGCACTTCTAACTAAAGTCACAGGTATTCAAAACTCCACATTCCCTTTGGCAAATCTTTCCTTCCTACAACTATAAATATTACATGAAATCTATGAATTCAGAGGAGCTTTTCAATTCCACCTCAGGGATATCAGAGCAACAGCACAAGAAACGTACATATTAGTTTAGAAGCGACATGATTAGAAGTTTACTCTATTTGCGACTGCTTTAGGCTTCACTTTGGCATTCAAGGCCTGCCTTAGCAAGCGTTGTGTATTCTCAGATTCCTGTAATATGATTTGTGTGCTTTACGGTAGTAACCAAACAGGCGGTTTGCTTAGAAAAGCACATGCTAAGAAAATAAATATAAAACTCATCTATGCAGTGAACCTGAGAATGATTTTATTGCATTTTACTGCATTGTACAAATATGTAGTGCACCACATAAAAGCAAGAGACCAAAATACTTCCCGACATTTTTTTCTGTAAAAAAAATAAAAATAATTGCCTTTGGAAAAATTAAAAAAAAAAACCTTTCTTCTGAAACACTCAATTTTTCATCCCATGATAGAATTTTAATGGCTTTCATTCTGACAAAGAACATTCTCTGAAGTCTTTTATATTCAAGCCATTTCCTCAGATTCTCTACTTTACAAAACATATTGAACCTGTTGAGTACCTTTTAGAATGACATTGTCAAATTAGTCAAAAAAAAAAGGAGGATACAGCACAGACTCGTGCTTTTCCCTGGCAAACATACTCTACATTTGTGCATCTGTTTGAGCGTAACACAGAAGATCATTCAGATTCTGACGGGCTCCTGAGCTTTGTTTGGAAACTTCCTTATGTGATTTTGACAGCTGTGACTGAGGCTGTCTGAGCGAGAGCTTAAGATTAGTGTGTAAATATCTGAAGTATGCCAACCACTCATTGTCTGACGCTCGGCTCGCTCTAGAGGTGCCGATTGACAGGCTAAGCTCATCTGCCTCAATGACCTCCCATTTTGCTCGGTCCACACTGGGCTAGACCTGATCTGCTTGAGCTATCTCTTACTCCGGGATGATCGGATTTCTGGAACTTTCAGATAAAACTCGAGCGCCAATCTGCTCGGGGTCTGGAGGTTATGAACTCCTGCGATTTGAATACTGTGAGGAATAATAAGAGTCAGATGCCTCTTTTTCAAAACAGGATGAGTCTTGTGTGGATATTTGTCTCACATCTGGATGCGTTCGGTTATGGGGTCATTTTCTCTGGGTGGGAACCAAATCTTTTGACGGTCCCCAATCAGCTAAACAAATTAAAATAAGTTATAATCCTTATCCTAAATGACATCATCTGAATATTTGCTAGTAAGCCCATATTAGCCTTTGGCTCCTTTATGCTAGAGTTAACAAGAGGGCTTCTGTGCTCGTGAGATGTGCCTGACATTGGCTTAATTCACTATTTGAGTCTGCGATGGAATGATTTTTGAGTAAAAACGTAAAGGAGAGTTTGCTCGTTGCAGGTACAGCACGAGGCGATTTTAAGGGTGGGATGAACCATGTTCCTTCAGGATAATTTAAGCAATAGGCTCTTCCCACAACAACACTCTATAGGCCAAGGAACAAAAGTACCACAACTACTATGCAACTAGTCTGTAAGGAGCAGCCATTAGGCTAATGAGGGCCTATGGAGATCCCAATGAAGCCATCAGCATTCACTCAGAATGACAATGTAAGACTAACGCCTCAGGAACTGAATGGAAGGGATTGGGAAGGAGGGAGAGCTCGTACGGACGAGTGAAAAGAAACGGAGAGGCCAAGGAAAACTTGCGCGAGTGTCTAGAGGGAGGAGGCAGGGGAGAAAACACAACTTTTCGCTCAAACGCTTGGCCGGGTCCAATCAAATCGCATTGCAATTCAGAGTAACGAAGGAGGATTTGAGCTCTGGAATAAACAATGGCTGTAAAACGTGTTGATTTGGGGAGATGGCTCACGGTTTAGCCAAAAAACACTCCCGGTTGAGGCTTTCAAAGACCCAACCGTTCATTCTCTTTTTTTTTCTGCAGAGCGCTGACGCATAACACCGTGGCAAAGCCATACATGAATGCCTGCTGAGTTCTTTGCAAATTGGGTTGAAAAGACCCAATGCTGGGGCTAAAAGGGCAGTCAACCTTTCCCAGACACGGACACAAAACTCCAACACATCTATAGGGAGAGAACAGGCAAACTCTGCAGCACTCGGACAAGAAGAACGAACACCCAGATAGAATTTCACTGTGACAGACCTCTTCGCTTGGCCAGACTAATCTTATTTTAAAGAACGCTAAACAAGCAGCCTGAAACTGCTTAATTACAGCCCAGTGGCAGACAGCACTGAATTAGATTCACTGGGTATTAGATCAATTAGCCAACCATTTCACAGACAAACATGAGGAATCTTCAGCGTATTTAGACACCGAAATGTGGGGCCAAAACACCATAAAATACTTCAGATGCAAGATTTTGGCAAATCTGATCCAGTAAATGCTGGCGATAACAAGACATGATCTTCTACACCACAAATAAATGAATAGAAATCTGTCAAATACAAGTCAAACAGCTGAAGTACACAATTAAAACCAATTAAACAGTTTAATAGCCTCAAGCATGAACTAACGCTAAAATGACATTAGCAATCCACATGCATATTCCTTAAATAACTTCAAATTACAAAAACTGATTGGCGAACTACTAAATCCTAAGCGCTAAAACTCAATGAAGAGAGGCAGATTTTTTTATGCTCTCAACTAGCTGACTGAGAACGATCTTGACTTCAGATATTGAAGGCGACATGAGCTTCAAATATTCAAAATAGTGGTTGATTAGTGCAGATTTTCAAATGGAATCCTTTATAAGGAAGCATGTTGGTTTCATTCTGCTCGAGGGCCACTATAAACTCTCACATGATGTTTTTCACTGGCTCTTAAACTCCAGAGATGTACCGAGGCAGACAGTGTGTTCAAGCACTCACCGTTCTTGCGCTTGGAGACAAGGCGCCGTTGGTCAAGTAAGGATTGGCAAGATCTGGTATCATTAGAAACGGGTAGCCTGGATAATGGGGGCTCTTAAAAAATCCTCCATCTTGCTGTCTTCTCAAAGCTGGACAATGAAGAGATAAATGATTAGGGATCAATGTGTGGACACAAAAGTTAAGTAAAGAACAAGTATGGCAAGCTGTTTCAACGTTTATTCATATTACTGATATTTTTACTTGTACTGAGATGTTGCTAGTAGTTTTATATATATATATATATATATATATATCACTAGTAACTATTCATTAAACACTAGTAGCTACCCATTAGTAGCAAGTAACTATTTTTAATTGCTACTGGTAAAAAAAGTGCACAATTTTCCTATTGAAATATATGTAAACTTGTGGTTCAGATATCATCTGCTCACTATATTCTAATGGTTTCTTCAACCAAGTTTAGTTTTGCAAGTAATTGTAAACAACATAGTAGAATTTATGTTTTTATCTAAATAATAGCATGTATTCCAGATACGGGCTACTAGAACTTATTGGATTTAACTACCTATTTTTTATTACATTAATATCTATCAAAATTATATATTAAACTACAACAATTGTTATCTCAAAAGTGTCAGTTGCTTTTGTAATTATTAGTTAAATTGGCTACCTAATAGTTTACATAAAATTAATATAAATTACAGTAGAAAACGTATTAAAAATGTTACTACTGGTATGCACACCAAATAAGTAGTAGCCTAACTAGAAGCAGGCTACTGAAATAGACACAAAAAAGACACTGTTATATAATGAATAGCTAAGAGTGAAACTGAAAAAGACACTACGAGTAACAAAAACAGAAACTAGTTTGTTAAATGAATAATTGTTAAATGGGCATGCCATAGCAGCGGTTTGCTCGTACCTTCAGTGAAATACTCTCGGGCTCTCTCATAACTTTCAAGATCAGCTCTCGGTTGAGGGCGCCTCTCGCTTTGCTGAAGGGAAAGAACGAGGAACGGAGAAAAACAAAACAGAAAAGTTATTTTTCCGACGGCAACAACCACATCCATGAGTCTGTCAACACGCGGTGGTGTCTGACTTACCTCAGAATCGGATGAACTGCTGTTATTTTCCGACTCGTTCACTAGAGAAGACTTCACATCGTCCAGATCTCTTTCGGCTGACACGTTTTCGGAGATTTTATCCTCTTGTTCGCCCTCATCTTTGAACGAGATCATTTCATCGTTCGCCCCCAACTCATCCCCTCCACCTCCGTTAAGCTGTGGCATGTTTACGAGCGTCTCGCAACAGTAACAAAATCAAGAGTTTGTGTTGACTCTGAAGTGCACGAGAACGGCGCAGTCCACTCAATGCAGGTAAACACACAGGAGCTTTCAGAAATAATCCTTGACACATGAATTTAAATCCAATTTGTCCATGATTACTTTAAGAAGCGATCACACAAAGCTCGACAGTTTCCCTGCAACAAACTCTGCAAACTCAACTCCAGCGCTGTGTCCTCCGCTGACAAACTCACCAAACACGAATTAAAAAAAAAGTCGAAACAGGCGTATTCTCGTCCGATTCTACATTCCAAAATCGAGCGCAAAAGTTGAGCGACTTTTTCTTTAAAACGCGCAACCGTCAGTAAACGCGCGTGCTGATTGCAACAAAAGTTGCAACAACGGTCGCGGCGCCTCCGTAGTCTCTATCCCAAAGACGTGTTTTAGTCACATAAAACACAAATTCCTCCCCGGATCAGCTGCTCGTTTCTTCCATATTGCGAATTACAACCGTCATGTTTGCTGAGCTAAAGCACGAACACTGAAAACGGTGTGTTCAGAGGCAAAGAGGCTCCGTTTCCCTGTCCGTTGAGCTGCTGATGGGGAATGCGCAAGCAGCAGTGAGTGTGAGAGTGTGTGTGTGTGTGTGTGTGTGTGTGTGCGCTGGACGAGCAGAATGCAGAGGAGGAGTTAAGCGCTGAAAAACGACACTCCATTCAGCACACACACACACACACACACACACTCGGAGAAGTTTAAAGGAACAGTTTGTTCAGGACTTGATTCTTGAAATAGTTCAATGACACAGGGTTTGGGATTGCGTTATTTAAGCAATATCACAAGAGCTGTGTAATTCATTCGCATTCATAGCCTACAACTGCAGGATTGTTTTTATAAAACAGTTCAGTTATTAATAGCCTATCAACATCTCATCATTTGTCAAGTTAGTTTGTATATTTTTTCTGCATTGATAAAATGCTACAAAGGAAGCTAAAGCATTGTTGCCTCACCTAGCAACAGAGTGAAAACTGGACTGGAATAACTGTGAGTGGACCGGAGTTTACGGGTCCATTCAAAGCGTTCTGTAATCTCTCGAACTCCACTCCGGGTTTTCCATTTCCCGCTAAAGTGAGAGAAACCCGCTCTGAGTCTGAGGCTGATTATGGAAGCCCGTTTCTGCCACTCAATAAAAAATTAAAAAGGTAATTGTGACTTTTTATCTCACAATTGCGTGATAAAAGTCATAATTGTGTGATATAAACTCGCAATTGCGAGACATAAAGTCGCAATTCTGAGAAATAAAGTCAGAACTGTGAGATATAAACTCACAATTCTGACTTTTTTTCTCGCAATTCTGACTTTATAACATGCAATTGCAAGTTATGAAGTCAGAATTGCGAGATATAAACTCGCAATTGCGAGAAAAAAAAGTCGGAATTGCGAGTTTTTATCTCGCAATTCTGACTTTATAAATCGTAATTCTGACTTTATAACTCGCAATTGTGAGTTTATATCACGGAATTCTGAGAGTAAAAAGTCAGAATTGTGAGTTTATATCTCACAATTCTGACTTTATAACTCGCAATTTCGAGTTTATATCTCATAATTCTGTGAAAAAAAGTCGCAATAACCTTTTTTTTTTTTTTTTTTGCAGCGGTGGAAAACGGGCTTTCATAGCTGATAGCCTACCTTCGGTGTCGGAAATATCGTAGATGCTAATTATGAGTTCGGAACATTTGAAATTCAAGTCTTGAATAATCAAGTAAAGTTGATTTACAAGTGGGAATTTCATAATTGTAGATTATGCCCAAGTTGTAGAGTTGTGGCTTTGTAAGGGGCGTGTCAGTGCGACCCTTGGCGGCAACAACAAACCAGAATGGTAGCTAGTAGGGGTGGCACGGTACATGTATTCGTACCGAACCGTCACGGTACGGGCATCTCGGTTTGGTGCATGAGGCCTTATGACGAATACAGGCAATTCACCCCCAGTCCAGAAGGGGGCGCCCGAAGTAATGCAGCGCTGTTTCATAACTGCCAGCAGAAGAACAGCGAATGCCATGAGTTGCACACTTGAAAACAAAGCCCAGTAGAAAGTGACCATGTGCTGATTCTGAATGCATCTCTCACATAGACTGACAAAGGAGTATACTTTAAAGGCTTGTGCACTCAACTGTTTGCGAAATGGGGCTTTGTTCTCGAGTATCCTACCTCTCTCATTCGGCACAAATCCAAATATTCCATAATATTTCCATATTTGCGATTTAACATATCTGAATGCTAAACTATAATTTATTATGTAAATGATAGGCTTTGTACTTCAGTCGCATTCCAACGGTGACACAGAGGCGCGCTAATGTTTGGCTCACTATATTTTATTATGATAAAGTACCAACTGCGCCGTCAAGTTAGCAATGCTGGAACTGATGTGTGTGTGTGTGTGTGTGTGTGTGTGTTTGTGTGTGTGTGTTCCAGCACGATCGCTTCAACTGTTTCCTTATACCAGCAGAATCAACTTTAAACATTTATTGTCTTATTAATAATCACTGTATAAAGGTCTGCTTTTATTTGTGTACACTCACAATGAAAACAAAACAGATTTTATATATATAACGTAATAATATTTAGTATTTTCACATCTAGATGGAAAAAATTATAATTTGCACTACTGTCTGTTAAAAATAAATGAAAAGAAACTGAGCATAGTAGATTTCTTTTTTTCCCCCTGTTGTACCGAAATCATATCAAACCGTGACCCCCAAACTGAGGTACATACCGAACCGTGACATCTGTGCACCACCTCTAGTAGCTATGCTTTTGCGAAGATTTTTTTTCGTGCTGTATTTCAGTAAATATAGGGCATTACTTACTAAAGAGGTTTTAAATAACAAATGTAAAATTAATCACTCACATTTCACGATTTTCTTTATGCAAAATTAATGTTTTGTTAATATTTTCTGTGCAAAATTAAAGTTTTGTTAGGGTGCATAAATGTTTATTTTTCCGGCAAATATTTGTGGGCAAAATCCCATAATTTGAATTGGAATCCACAAGATTGATAATTTTTTTTTAAGGTGAAAAATTTTCCAAAGTAGATTTCACAACAGGTTCAAGTTGAAGAGTTCAGAAAATTGCTTGGTTTGAAAGTGACTTTGATATGCATCACATTATTGGCAATACATAATGGAGGAAAATTTAAATTATATCAAAAATATATAAATTAAAATAATATTAAATATAATAAAAATGAAAATTATTTTTTTCATCTTGTGATGCCAGATACGGAGCCACATGACACGCAGCGTGAAAAATTATATATTGTGGCCACAAATTAAGAACTTGTTCCCATGACTTGTTAATTCATGGCCACAATTTACAAATATGTTTCCTTGTTGTTTTAAATCTTGACCATGTTGTACTAATTTATTCCCTCCTATTGGTTTAACTAAAACAAGTGAACAAATTAGCAAATCGTGGCAACGAATAAACGGGACAGAAATCTTAATTCATGGCATTGCATTTTTTTTCCCCAATCAAAACGCTGACATTCAATCACTGATTAATTATAATAAAATTTATATTATTACTAAAATGTATAATATTTAAGACTATTTATTACTTTTCTGGCGTTAATGTTACAGAGTGAAACCCAAAATATGGTGGGAGCAGTTATAATAATTTACATGTAGCTACTTAGTTGTTTATCTTTATTGCCAAAAAATATTTAAATAAAAATTATTAAGCATAGGCATATAACTTTTGTGCTACTGACATGAATGATGCCTGAAATCTTGCAGCTTGTTTTTTTTTTCTTTTTTCATTTTTGCTTTTGTTGAAACATGAAAGTAAAGAGAACTGACAGAAAGCAAATTGGAAAAGAGTAGGGGACGGAATCAGGAAAGGACCATATGTTTTTAGGTTGCCCTAAATGATTCGCTACATAAAAAAAAAAAAAAAAAAAAAATTCAGAGTTATATATAAAACAAATTTCACTGGAGTACATTTTACAAGAAAATACTATTTCAGTCTACTAAGTTTAATTCAATGTGTTCCTTGCTGTTTCTTTGTAATTAATTGTGAAAATTACTAGCAATTTCTGAGTGAAAATTGCTTCAGAGTCTTTTTTTTTTTTCAGTGTACATGTTGGAGCGCTGCCCGAAAAGCTTGTTGAGGAGAGGAGTGCTATTACTTTTCTAAGCCATCTGATTTATGAGTTTTGTGGAAAAAAATTTCCCACAAACTTACATTGAAGGAGGCATGGTTTTTTTGGATGATGTTCCATAGCCATAGCTCCTAATAAAAGTGAGTTTTTTGTTCACTTGTCATGGTCCATTGATATTTGGGCAAAAATCAATGATGTCATGCTTTCCCAGACTGTCAGTTCATGTGTCACTGGTAGCCCCCCATCACCGCAGATCACAAAAGAACAACTAGGGCGTAACCGTCAATGAAGGAGCCAGACACCAACGTTCACCCCCATCCAAACACTCAACCGAGCTTCAGCAGCCGTAAGCAGGCCATGCAGAATCTGCACCCGCAGGATTCACAGGAAAGATCTACAGATTTCCATAGAATTGGAGCGCTTATCATTTATAACATCCTAAACATCTCTTGCACATTTGCATGCCATTTGCATGTTTGCTTATTAACTATTTTGGCTAATTTGATTATGCTTTCATACAAGTCTAATAGTCTCAGAGCCATTTCAGTTTTCCCCAAAATAAGGAAAAAAGAAATCCTTAATCATATACAATAATTAATAGCATTTTAGTCATTTTATTAAGACCTATGAAGTCATGCTTCATGCTGATTTGATTGCGAAAATGCTAAAAAAGAATTCTTTTCCATGGCTGAACACAGACAGGCTCTTGCACAGCACTATTCATGGTTTTATTTGTTTTTCTTTAAAATGGCGTTTCTTATTCATAGTCGACTTTAATGCTCCCTGTCTGTGAGGGTGTGATAATAGGAGTCTGTATAAGTCTCTAATGACATGGTGTTGTCGTAATTGCTGGTTACTGCTGTGTGGGGCAGTTTGTGCATGTGAGAGAGCAGTGGAGTAGGAAGGTAGGGCTTGTTGTAGGGATAAATAGGTCTGTTAGTGAAGGCTTTACCCTCGTCGCTGATCAAATCCCTTCTCAGAACAGAGAGATCCCCAAACCTCCCACTGAGAGACGGCCCGAGGGCCACTCACACACACACACACAGGTACAGAGTTTAGTTTATGACCTTTTTCGTTAATTTGCTTTATGGCACCTCAAGCTAATTGCACTTTAATATGTTGGGATATAACTATTCATAAACACAACAGGGCCAAAAGGTTAATTTGGCATTACAAAATTATTAGAAAGAGAATTAAATGTTTACTATACATTATGGTAACAGGTTTTACAGTTTAATTTAATATTTAAAGTCTTGTGGTAAAGGTCATGAAAATACAACATGCCTCTCTTAGAAAGTTTAAAAAAAAAGAAAAGAAAAAAAACAGCAGCTTTTTACTGTAAAAAATTAACCAATTAAAAAAAATGTTACTGTAAAAAAAATATGATAGCACTTTAGGTTTAACAGATTTGTTAAAACAGTAAAGTACTTCATAAAATTATATAATGGTAAAAAGGAAAAAAGGATGACATTTTAAGATCATTCCTTACAAATGTAACAAAAATAAGATAAAGTGCACAAAAAGAAGATGGTTTAACTTGGAGTCAAGACTTTTTGAAAGTACATGATGTAAGTAAAATATAAAATTATTGACTGTTGAAAACGGTGTGATCATTAATTCATGCAGCATGTTTTTCCATTACTTTAACTGAACCCATTTCAACTTCATTTTTTGAGTTATACAAGATTCATCTTGATTTTTAAAGTCAGTTTAATACAATTTTTATTTAAAATCACTTGTACATCCAATTTGATTATACTGTATGCGTAAAAACAAACAATCAAACAAAAAACATACATAAATAAATAAAGGCAGCAACTGAACTTAAGTTTTCAAGTTTGAAGGAAGGAAATTGTATACATTTTTTCCACATATCTTTATTTTATTAAATATGCATATTTGTTAATACATAAAGGAGATTTCAAGCCCAAAAAAAGACATCCACGTGATGAATGAAAAAGAAAAAAACAAATGCAAATTTAAAAAAGCAATAGATTTTCATTGATTTGTTTATTTAAAAAAGTCTGCATTAACACACTACTTGGTCTGAGTCACATATGTATTTGAGGAACACACGTTTTGTTCAGTTTTGCAGAATCACTCACTTTGATTAGCTGGGCATGAAAATAATTCCCACATATGAAAACAGAAAGACACGATAATAAAAGTTAATTCTTGTAATTAAAGAACATACTGTGTTATGCAAGCACACCTACTGTGACTCACTGTACATTCAGCTCCATAATACCTATACAAAGATGATATGTCACAATACGCGTGTGAAGTTAAGCACATTCTCAGTTACATGCTCCTCCTCTGAGCTGCTTTTTATGAAAGTAAATCTGCTTAAGAGCGATGATGGGAACTCTCCCGTGCGGTTTTAAGAAGCTAAAAATGGAGAATAAGCTGGCATAAGAATCCGCCTTCCCAAAGAATGCAGTGACGCCGCTTGGTTTGGACTAACTGTTGCAAATGAGCACTGGAGGGTGCGTCTGAGTGCAAGCACACAAACATGTGTCAGTGCTTGTGTATTTTATTGTGTTCTTGTTGTATTTGCGCCAGTGTTTATATCCGCACTGCCACGCAGATCTGTGCTTCAGGTGCACGGCTCAACTCTATTCTCTCTCTCTCTCTCTGCTGATGGGGTGTTTGTTGAGGTGATTACTCCGTATGGGTCATTAGTTCTTGAAGCGTAGTGCTTCTTTAGCAAATCCAGAGTATTCTGTGTGTCCAGGCCCATCACCGGACTGCTTAACTCAGCCGCAGCTTGAAGACAAAGCTTCGGCCCACCAGGTTCACTTATTAGACCGAGAGAATGAAAGGAGGCCTCTGATGAATGATTCATGTTGTTTGATTCCACATGAGGCGGTTTTGTTTTTATTGTAGTTTTAACAATGCAATATTTAAGTACCCAGTTCAATGGAATAATGTTCTTTTAGGTCTAGATCTATTAAATATTAAAAAAAAAAAAAAATTTAACTTTAAAAATACAATTCATAAATACACTTCTGTTCAGAAGTTTGGGGCAGTATTTTTTTTTTCTTTCAAATGGATGCGTTAAATTTATCAAAAGTGACGGTAAGGACATAATGTTACAAAAGATTTCTATTCATGCTGTTCTTTTGAATTTTCTGTAAAAAAAAACAAATATCAAGGTTTCTACAAATATGTTAAGCAGCTGTTTGCAATATTTATTCCATCACAGGAATAAATGGGAATTTAAAATGTATTGAAATAAACAACAGTTATTTCAAATTGTAATAATAGTTCACAGTATTACTGTTTATACAGCCTTAATGAGCAAACAATATTTTAAAAAATAAAAAAATGTGGTGATACATCAGCATCTGTGGAAATAATAATTTTTATTATTATTATTATTTATTTATTTATTTTAAAGAAATAAATAAACAATTTTACTTAAAAAAAAAAAAAAGCAAAGCAGACCTTCATGGTCAATAATTATCAGATAAAAAAAATCTGATTTTGATAAAAACAGATAAACATTGTGGTCCAACTTCCTTGAAAAAATAAAAATAAAAATAAATAAATCAATAAAAAGCAATAAATTGCATGCGTGTACAAGTGTATTCAAGGTAAGGAAAACATGAAATCTTAATTTTTAAAAAAAACTCTTTAGTGCATTTCTGGCACATGAACCTGGCAAATGCTTTTTTAACTAGATTATTAAAAGATTTTTAAGATCTTGCACACTTTTGTTTCTAGGTACAAGCAGTAAGCTAAATATTATATTAGTAGCTATATTTTCGGCACCAAGCAACTAGGGAACATTTACTCCTCCCTGATTATTTGCTATGGCAAAATATATGCTTGGTTACATTTTGGCATTAGCATTTTTTTGCATTGACCCCATCAGCACAGACCTGTGACCCAATTCTGAGTCTCGTCCCACCGGTTGAGATCCACTGCTGTAAATATTCAGTAAAGCAGTGTTTGTGCCTCTCCAGCACGTTTCCACGTCTCTCGCATGTCACACATTCTTCCTTCCCAAATCACAGTTTATTATTGTCCTCCTTGGGAGGCAGAGAGTGACAGAGCACATTATTAATTGAATTAATTTGAGTGTCTCTATAATCCTGTCAGTAGTTTAGCTGAATTAAACCGAGCGGAAGAGACAGAAGTAGCTCAATGCTGTTGTCAGCCATGTGTCAGCATGGTGCAGCCTGACTGACAGACCAGCAGGGCCTCTCAGGGCCTCATTAGGACACCATTCCTACCCCGTGTGTGTATGTGTGTGTGCTTTCTTATTATGTGTATACATACATTTGTGCATGTGTGTGAGTGTCTCGATGCAATCTGGCAGGTGTGTACACTCACACCTCTCTGCCCAAGGTGGATCGTTTGCCTGAACAATACAAGTCAGCTCCAGCTTAAGTTGCAGGCATGTGAAAACTAGCCTGTAGGGACAGTTTCCAATATCTGTTCACACTGCTACATTTACTGCTGAAAATCTAATACCTTTTATTGTATTCAAACCGTCAAACCAGCACGCTCTGGTATTCTGTACGCGTAATCGATCAGCCTTCCATTTTTGGCACTCCCTCCAAGCGTTGTTGATCGCACAACTAGACAATATCATTTACATTAAACCATATTCAGCAAAACCATCAGGTTTGAAAACGTAGCTACAAGTATTCAGGGTTGTACCGAGAGACTCGATCGGCGACTTTATGTCGGTATGTTTAAATAAGCATGTATATTTGCATGATCATTACATATTCGGTCCCTACTGACATCATTACCTGCACACACACACACACACACACACATGCACACAAGCCACACGAGGGATCCTGCAACTTATATTTTATTCAACAAATCCAATGTTTCATTTCCCCTCAGGTAGTCACTCATTCAACAGACATTGCTCTTAAATTATGAATGTCTGGTTTGTCTCTTTTACACACACACTGGCAAGAATACACACCTGCGTCATTGCCAGAGACGTGCTCATAGAGAATAAATAATGTGCTGGTGTGAAGTGACAGTAGTGTGTTAAAGTGGAAACCACATACCCACTGCTGTGTGAACCGCTGGGTTTTACCTCTAACATGAATATAGTATATTCAAACATCGCCTTAATGTCAACACACGGATTTCTGCAGCCTTGTTCAGAGTGGAAGCAAAAATAGGATTTTTTTTTTTTTTGACTGTTTTTGAATTAAAGGGATAGTTCACCCAAAAATGAAAATTCACAACATCCGGCGCAGGACGCGTCAACATGCTCTGGCATAGTAGACGCATGCGCAGAAGCAATCTAAACAATGAGTGATGTATACGTGCGACAGATCGCGATGATCGTGACGTTGACGTCATGTGCCAGATGTTGTGAATGCGCTCAGGACAGTTGGACATTGCGGTGGATCAGAGGTAAAAAAATGATATGAATACTGTTCAGTTTCTTGCACAGACAGATCGTTTCGTGTCTTAAGACCTCAATGTATCGTCACGAGCCGCAGGGTTTAATTTGGTTTTGTCTGTTTATGTTTTTTTGACTCTCAAAGCCGTGGGTCCCATTGACTGCCATTATATGACTAACAGACTGCAACGTTTGAGTTAAAAATCTTCGTTTGTGTTCTACTGAAGAAACAAAGTCACCTACATCTTGGATGCCCTGAGGGTAAGCAGATAAACATCACATTTTCATTTTTGAGTGAACTATCCCTTTAAGAAAGAAAAACACATGAAATCCAAACAAGCACAATCTAATTAAAATAATTTTTTCAAGTTCCAGTCTGAATGTTCAAATGTATTCAGATCTGGTTTCTGCCCTAATGAAAAACATGCATTGCTAAATTCTCGTGTATTGTCAACCAAATTTGCAACTGGATCTGAACATGACCTATAACATTTAGCAGAGCGATTACATTTAGCTATATGCTAAAATGTTATATTCAAACAAGAATTTACTGAGTATTAAAGCTGTGAAATCAATTATGAATTGAGTAAATATAAGAAAATTCCTACACCAAACACTAACTGATCTCCACCTATAATAATGTTGTGGAAAAACAAAAAAAACACACAAAAATAACACATAATTGTAGGCACTAATAGCCTAGTGGGCAGTGTGCCAACATGCAGGCGTCCCGAGTTTGATTCCCGACTCGATCACCTTTCCCAAATTTTGATCATTGGTTGAAGAAATATCCTTTTCTTTTCTGTATTTCACTTCAGTTCTTGCATGTTTCCTACTTTAGTTTTCTGGCATTATATACTATGAATATTGTTTTCTCTGTGACAAATTGTTTATAATGTTCCTCATTTGATAAATCACTTTGGATAAAAGTGTCTAAATGAATAAACATAATGGAAATATATATGCTTAATGGCATCAATGTGTAAAAATTCAAAAAATAAATGTTTTAATTTATTTTCCTTCAACAAAGACACAAAAAAAATTGATTACTTATTCTGCACTACACAGATTTTTATCCAATCAAATTCTCTCTTGAATGAGAATGTCCTGCGCCCTTATATCACCTGCAGCCAACTAACAAACCCTGGGTCATGGCTGTTATACAAGCTAAAGGCTATTGCCTATTTAAAACAAAAGGAAAATAAAACTGCACTCATCAAGTGTTTAAATGTGGGCTCTAAAGTCTACCAGAATAATAATCTGATTTAATATTGTGCAAAATATGTACAAAACAACATGCTTGAAATAAACTTGTCAAGAATTTGTGTCTGCCTGTATGTTTACATCCTTATTCTCTTTAGTTGTGTGTGAGGGTATAAGTGGTCAGGAGAGACGCTGAAGGCTGAAACAAAATTTATTTACTTCTGCTAGATGACCATTGATTTACTTCTTTCTTTTTTTTCTTTCCTGCAACTTACTGTATGTACTGTACATAACTCTCATTTCTCTGGTGTGACAGACTGGGGTTTGATCTCTTTGTGTTTTCTTACACCCCACAGAAGTTTTGGTTTATGGCTTCATGCTTACTCATACGCTTCAGTAAAAATCACATTGTACAAATTCATATGAATTCAACGTCTTGTAAATCATCTGAGATCGGGTTGGTTGGGACATACAAACACAGTAGATGTTTTCCACAATGAGACTGCTCGCAGTTGTAACTGTAGTGTGGTATATTGTTATCACATGACCTCACTATGCTCGTCACATGACTTAAGCATGTAGAGTCCATTTTCTTTTTGGAAATAATATGAGTGAATTTGTATTTTTTCCTATTTTGTACAAAATTTTTGTAAACTCTTGGTGGTCAGATCAAATACATAGTGAAGTAAGAAATATTAATCATGACTGTTATGATTTCCTATTCATCCATCACACTAGAAATGGAAGGTCAAATTGAGTACATTGCACTGTGGGATACCATATTCCACACAGAAATGTTTGGCAAATGTATTAGGTCATCTGGGGATTCTCTGCATATAGAAAAATTGCATAGTGTGCACAGCATACTAAATACAGCCAAAGTCTACTGATAGTGGAACATAGTCTTTGTTTGTATGTGGCAGTGATATGGTTTTCAGTGCGTGTGTGTGTGCGTGTGTGTGTGT
Organism: Acrossocheilus fasciatus; assembly: GCA_036784905.1. NCBI lineage: Eukaryota > Metazoa > Chordata > Actinopteri > Cypriniformes > Cyprinidae > Acrossocheilus > Acrossocheilus fasciatus. Next base: position 23,858,476 of record CM071945.1, read on the forward strand.
GTGTGTGTGTGTGTGAGAGGGATGAAATGTGTGCAAGTGTACACCGGAGAGAGTGACAACGAGTGCAGATCCCTGTCTCTCACGGCTGCTCTTTCATGTGTTGCCAGACTGAACTGATGTAGGTCTCCCCATCAAAGCTCTGTTTAATTCAGTCTTAATGAGGGGTTCCTGTCCCTGCCCCTCTGCTTACTGTGTCAGCAACCTCCACAGCCCCCACATTAAAATATCTGCTCCAGGTTAACCCATGCTTATGTGTATATATGTGCACATTGATTATGACAGAACAAGAACTGAACCTGAAGCTTATTGAATGCTGTTTTTTAGCATGTTTAGACTTTTTTGAAACTTTTTAAAATAAGATGCGTATTGCAAGTTGAATTCAAACTTACATTGCTGAGCACTCAAGATCCTATTCAATCTGGGTCATGACACCAGTGCAACTGGTATTGCTCACACCACTGCAAACGGATTGAAACCAGTGTCAACCAGCATGTGCCCTCACAATGCTAGAGGCCATATCCTCTATCGCAGCGTTTCCCAACCTTTTTTCTGCCGTGGCACAGTTTTGATATGTAAAAAATCCCATAGCACACCACTAAGCATTAAAAAAAAAGGATAGAAAGGGGAAAAGTTTTTTTTTTCCAATAAACATTATGTCATCAGAGTTGGTATTTTGGCTTTATACTGTATATGATCATACATTTGCACTTAATTTCTGAAAATCATACTCAAATGGAGTTAACAAGATTTTTGACGACCGAATATCGGAGATCTGTGCTTTGTCCATCATTAGAATGGGCACATCTGAGGCAGTTAATTTATCGCATTACGTTTTCATCAGTTTGCAGGCCAAAATCTCACAAAATAAAAGATGCACCGCTATGCACAGAATATTTAAAACGTACAAAAGTGTTTTGGCTACAACTAGACACCAAATCCTAAGACTCTTCTCTGATCTTTAAACACAAAAACATTAGCCTTTATAGACAGTGTTTCTTGAGTGAAGGAAACACTGTACTTATATAAACATCAGTTACCCTTGCATTGTGAAGAAGTTGACGTCTGTCTTAAAACTGCGTGTCACGTCACTTTATTCTGAATGGAGGCAGGGTGGAGTTATGAGGTTTGCTTGACAATTTGAGGATCCAATGGCTTTACGAGGTTTAGTCACAAGGGCTTTTGAATGCTTTTCATTAGTTAAATATTCGCAAAACCCACAAACAGACATAATGATGACCAATAGCACTGATTTGAAATAATAATAATGAAACTTAATAGAGATAAGGAAGTTTTTGATAATTTTCCATGGCACACCCGTCATTCAATTGCTGCCCTCCATTAAACTCACCCCACTAAACCTCCTTACCATCTGGGTCACGGCACCAATTTAACAGGTCTTACTTGCACCACTCCAAATGGGATTCAACCACCATCAACTGGCATATGGTCCTCACTGCAGAACACAAGATCCAGGGGACGAGGTTGTATCCAGATACAACTCTTCCCACCTTATATATCCCTAAACCTACCCGTCTCCACCCCCTGATCCCTAAACCTACCCATCGCCACCCCCTGGATGAGGATGTAACCTCGCCCCCTGGATCTTGTGTACTGCAATGAGGGGCTATTGACCATGGGAGGCAGGTGCACTCACAAGGACACTAAAGGCTGTAGCCTCTAGTGTTATTTGCTAGCTGGCCTGCACTCACCGGCCTAAACTTCACACATTACTTCAATATTTTAACAACCCATTCACAATTTATTGATACTGAGTCATATAATTATTTATCACTCTATTTTTATACATTTTCTTAAATTTGCAAAGTGGATTACATACTTTTAATTCCTTATCACATTTATTCCATAGATTTACCCCTTTGACAGATAAACACTACTTTTTACATTAGTTCTTGCCCTTTTTACATTAGTTCTTTTTTAAACATGTACAATCCTCTTAGATTATACTGACTTTCTCTTATTTTGAACAGCCTCTGAATACAATTTGGAAGTAAATTATTATAAACTTTGTACATTAACTGTGATGTATATAAATCAACTAAATCTACAAATTTTAATGCATGGAAATTAATGAACAATTTATTTGTTGGTTTGTAATAATCAACCCTTTTAACAATCCTAATAGCTTTCTTTTGTAACATATATATTGAATGTAAATTGGATTTATATGTGTGACCCCACACCTCCACACAATAAATAATGTATGGAACTATGAGCGCACAATACAATATATATAAAGTTTTTTCATTCAAAATATGTTGTATTCTATTTAATATTGCAATGGATTTGGACATCTTTGTTTTTACATAATTTATGATCAAGTATAACAGCCAAAAATTTGTTTTCATACACTCTTTCTATTTCCTCATTGTTAATCATTGATTTCACTTTATTGTTTTGTCGATTACTAAATATTCTAAACTTTGTTTTACTTAAATTCAGTGAAAGTCTGTTATCATCAAACCATTTTTTGAAAACCATCAGTTCGATTTCCACTGTATTCAAAAACTGTTCCACATTTTTCCCGGAACAATATAAATTTGTATCATCAGCAAACAGAACCATTTTTAATACTTTAAACACTTTACAAATATCATTTATATACAGGACAAACAACTTCGGGCCTAGCACCGAACCTTGCGGAACACCACAAGTAACTTCCATTAAATCTGATTTAACATTACTTATTTGTACAAATTGATATCTGTCATCAAGGTAACTTTTTATCCAAGCAAAAGCTTTTCCTCTTATACCATATCTCTCCAGTTTCATCATTAATAATCCATAATCAATAGTCATAATCAAAAAGCTTTTTTTAAGTCTAGGAACACCCCCACTGTATATTCATTATTATCCATTGAAGAAGAAATCTCTTCTACCAGTTCCATCACAGCCATTGAGGTTGACCTCATGGATAAAGAAGGTACAAAAGTGTCCCATTGAGGGTACTACCCCAGTGACAAGCTATTGTACCCCTATAGATACAAATTTTGCACTTCTTTTCTGAGAGTGTTAAAATGCCCCATTACTCTTTTAAACAGTAAATTGCACGTAAAATCATAGTTTTTACTTTTAAAACCCATACTGTTATTTTACAGTATTTAATGAAATGATGTTAAAACATTTATACTTTTTCTATGTATGGTAGTTATCTTGGTTAAACAATTAACAGTTTTAACAGTGTTTTTCTGTAATTTTGCTCATTTGGGTTACTGGTAGTAAAATATGTACTGTACAACCTAGAGTTAAATATGTATGTTAATCAGTTCTATTTCTGATAGCTGATTAGTGTCAATCCCATCATGCTTTGTTTAAACATTACATTAAACCCAAATAAGCCAATAAAACATTTCCTCGCTATGCACCTGTACATCAGTATCTCTTTCATCTGAGTTTATGAAGGCTTTTCCTTCCTTCTACAGTCTGACATCCATCCTGAGAGGCAAACTGAACTGCAATCATGTGTTTTATTAAACAACTTCACATCCGTTTCACTCTCGGCAAGCCAGACCTGTGGGGTTTTTAACGTTACGAGTGTCATATTAGATGACAGCTCTTACAATCTAAAGGGTATAAGAGAAAACTGATTAAAGAAGATAAAAAAGTCAAGTTTTATCCTCAGGTCTGCCTCTGCGTTGAGTGTGCTGAGGTATGAAAAGCTGTATTTGGGTCCAACATGTTGACATGTAAAACTGCTAAACCACAATTTTGCAATGTTTTAACTTTAGAGCATTTTGATGGTGAAAAGAGAGGTTAACTTTTATTTGACTGAAGAAATGTGTTAAATCTTACAACCACAAAAGAAAAGACCAACAGCTTTTGGCCAAATGTACTGAAGCCTACAGAGAAAGAACGAAAGAAAGAGAAAAAGAAGAAGAAGAAGAAGAAAAAAATGAAATGAAATGAAATAATGTAGGTTTGCCAGTAGTTTTTCAGGGTCTCTTTGATTGAAACACCAGTCTGTGCTCCTCAGAGGCCATGGGCTGCTTTTAAGATACATTATATTCTGGGGCTTCAAAGCTTCGCAAAATGCAGCCTGTGTACGAATGCGAGGACACTTGAAAACATTCTTGTGTTTCCAAATGGACGCAAAGAGGTTTGAGCTGCCATAGCTGCAGTCTTGCTAATGCGCTCCCGCAGCTTGTTTTCCCCGAAAACATTGTGCATTGCACCTTGCCATGTGTTCTTTCGCCCAGTTCCTCTATTAATAGCTCCTTCCTAGTAAGCCAGAGTAGGTTGTGCTCTTTGAAATATGTTTAATTCAAATATAAATACATATTAAATACACAGAAAACACTTAGAATTTCTTGAAAACAAAATTAAAAGAATATGACAACGTTATTTGAGAATGCTTTATATTTATGTTTATGTTTAAGTCTTTCTTGACAGACTTAAAGGGACAGCTAACCAAAAAAATCTAAATTCTATCGTCATTTACTCACATCATGATTTCTGTGGACAGAAGCAATTTTGCTGCTCTGTTCCACACAATAAAAGTGGGTGGTGACTAGATGCTCTCAAAACTTTTGTGCTTTTGCAAATTCAAACTCTTTTGATGCGCAAAGACTGAATGTTCTGGTGCTTATATGCTTTAATTATATGGAAAAGAGCAGTGTGAACATTATTTGAAATATTTATTTTCGTGCCCCACATAAAATGGTTAATTTTTTCAAAATGTAATAATTTTTTTTTTAATTTTATTTAATTTCTTAAATTATAATTAAGTTAAATTTTAAATTAATTTTTTTTTCATTTAAATATTTTTTTAACTTAATTTAATTGTTTACTTGTAATTTAATTTATTTTTTACATTTAATTTCTTTTAAGTAATTGAATTGAATTTCATTTCATTTATAATTGCAAAATTATATTTTGCAGGTGAGATGTTTAATAAAGTTTGTCTTATGTTCTGACTTGCCACATAGTTCCTGTCACCACAGACAGTATTGATGTAAATATTCCAGCATCAGCTACATCTGTGTTTTCTCAGCTGAGCTCATTCTATCTGAAAGTTGGCATGGGATGATGGACCGGCCGCTTGTGCAAGAGGTCGTCGACCTTATTTGAATCCTGTGCAGAACCTCACGGGTCTGACATACACAGGATGTTTGGCATTAACTAGTGGCCATACGTCCGAGCGAAAGCATAGTTGATGGAGGACAGCTGGAAGTAACTTTATACCTCTCTCTCTCTCTCATTCCTCGGCTCTGCCACTCTCTCTTTTTTCCCATCACCACACTTATGAATTCACCCTTTGTCTCAGACTTTAATGGCTATGCAGATAGATCCAGTGTATGGGTGATTAGATCATCTGATCTTCCTCCCTGTGAGATAAGCTGATGAACCCTGGAATGGTAACAAGATGTTTCTTAGTTGACTTGCAGCAGATTCTTTCATCAGTGTTAAAGCCATAATAAACCCATTCACAGATTGCATAATCCCTAAAGTCAGCATGAAATGAAAACAATCACTCCGTCTATTTTTTAAATGCATTTCTGGTCTTTATTGTGAATGATTTATCTCTGCTTCATTTTGTTTAAAATTTTTTGGATTGGATTTGTTTAATCAAAATGTCATAACAGTATTTTGCAGTGAAATGACAGACTTCTCTCTGGTGACATACTGGCATCATTTACAGCCACTTTAAACCCCATTTCTCCAAGCTCCTGTTCATCTGCCTCTAATTTCGTGAATGAATTGTAAATTTGAATTCAAGTCCTTAATCCATTTCACCCGTATGTGCGTCACAATATAGAAGAAAAGATCTGTCTGTACTTCCCTTGGATTGTTCTTCCTTGGAAGTTCTAATGGTCTGATATACTTCAGTCTAAATAGAAGAACAAACTGGTGTGACGTCATTAAAAAAAATCAGGAAAAACTAAGTAAATGTTCTTGCCAAAGTGAACTTTCTGGAAAAGTTTGCTCCTGTTGGTAAAACCATCAAACCACCATTGGTCCATGCTGATTAAGTCATATTTAGGTGTGATCTGGGGCATTTTTTAATGTGGAAACCTTCTGTGATTCATTTCTTCTGTTCAGTTCATTATGGAACCCTTTTCCATTATGGAATAAAATAATAAAAAAGAAAAAAGTTATTGTGACGTTTTATCTCACAGTTGTGACTTTTTTAAATTCAGAAAAAAAGTCAGAACTGCAAGAAAAAAAGTCTTACTTTTTTTTTTTTATAGAATTCTTACCTATTTTTTTTTTTTTTTTTTTTTTTTTACAATTTTGACTTTTTCTCAGAATTGCGAGGTAATCTGTATAGTATGAAGTGTAAAATATAAACTCAATTCTCAATCAAAGGTAATTATCTTTTTAAGTTTCTTCAAAGACAGACACAAGTAAAAATTTATAGTAGAAATTGAAGTTTTAAATTTAAGAGAAACTGACAGTGTTTTTTCATGTTTAAGTGCCAGGCACTCTGCTGAAAATGCCAAGCTGTGAGCACCGCGCTCAATTGAGACTTTTTGACGGCTATGCTAATGAATATCCACATACGTGTTACTAGTATTTGATTAAAAAAAAATAAAAAAATTGTTCCATTGTCATGCTTCTTGTCGTCTGTTGTTGTTGTACAAGCAGGGTGTGATGGTTGGTTGGTTTGGTATTAATCCCGCCCCTACTCCACTGTGATTGGACGGCCGGGTAAAAAGTGACAGTGATGACTGCTGTCTTCCAGTCTCGGGGCTTGGAAAAAAAAAATGCAGAGCGCCCCGTCAACCTCCTGGCATTTAAAAAAAATGCAGCAATCCCATTGAAAACAACTGAAAAAATACACTAGCCTCGGGAAAAAATGCTTTGGAGGACACACGGCTAAAATATGACGTACTGGACTTGGAGTGTCGAGATCGCTGTGATCAGATGCTTTCTTAACTGCTGTTTTCGTGTATTTATTTTGTTATTGAAAGGAAATAAGAAAGCACACAGCACATATTTACATATTCATCTGAACAATGGCGTGGTGTTGTGCGCTAATGGTGTGTGCACACCAAAAGCGAAGCAAATATTTGCATGGCGTTACTCGCTCTAGATTACTCTCAAGATGTTTGTCACATCACTCACGCAGATAAAAACAATAAAAAAAAACTTTTTCTGATACAATCGGAGGTATCAATAAACTCTTCGCTGACTGGCTTGTGTGATGACGTGTTGTGCAAATTTTCCGCTCGAGTTGCACGAAAGACGCGATTGAGGCGCATATCGCGGTTTGTGGCAAACATGTTCCAATTCGCATCATTTGTGTCTCCCGGCGGATATTTGTGTCTGTCCACATCTTTGCATTGACTTTGTATGTAAACTACTCACACAAATAATTAAATTTGCTTTTGGTGTGCACACACCTTAACAGTATAGACCTTATGTAGCTCCGCCCCGTTTCAGTGCTGCACTTGTTGTCTTCTGTACTCCATTTGTATTTCCACAGTGTGAACATAAGGTCGCGCAAATTTATGAACGAACCGCTTGTTTTAAAAACTTCCTGATCTACTGACATGTGTTATGGTATCTGCTTCAAACATTCCAATGCTCATGATAACTTTAATTAACTCTACATTAAGTAAATCCACTTCTCCAGCTCAATACTCTTCAGCAGCGATGCTAAAGAACTACCGCAATAACTAAAGTTCAAAGACAGAAATCTAAAGATAGCAGTGCGCTTGTTTTTCTTGCGCATGAGCTCTATACCATTACTCAGGTATTCTGAACTTCTTTTTACTTCACCATGAGTATATCAGAGCCTTTAAACCACTTAGTTTTCCAGCAAATTAATTAAAACCCATGTAGCCTGATTCCTGGAAAGGATCATTGTATCTTTTGTGAATAGCGCTTGTGAAATAGTTCATGTAAGGACCAAATGAAGGTATATGTGTAGCACATTAAGGTCTCGCACCTGCCCTTAAGGTCAGCACAGGGATTCGGGTCAAGCATAGAATTGAAGAACGTCCACCTCCCAGCTGGCCTCTCTACACACACACACACACACACACACACAATGAGCTCTGCCCCTCATCTGTGTGGTCCTCAGATTAGCTGTTTCAGACCCGGCTTAACTTCCCTTCAGCCCTCTATTCTTTTCCTCGCTCCTACGCTGGGTTTAGCCTTGCAGGATGCGTTTGGACGGTCTGTTTTAAACATTGAGACAGGAACCCCCCAGGGGGCAGTTGAGGGGATGTCAGGGGGGCAGTTGAGGAGGTCAGCGAGATCCAGTTATTCTGTTTCCTACTGCTGGCCTTGGGAAACGCTGAGCCACCACCACATCCCGATGCCTGTTCCCATGCCGTCTCTCTCTCTGGCTCTCTTTTACAGCATATCATTCCCAACATACACGCAGACCGGCCCTATAAAGCAGCGTGTCTGGAAACCATCATTTTTATGTGTTGCTGTGTTAAAAGTCAAGACCATAAAATTACAAGATTACAACACAACCATTTTCAGGCATCGGGCAGATTGAGGCCTAGTCCTCTTCTGAGAGCACTTTCTGTTCTTGCGGGTGAGAGCTGGGAAAAATAGCGCTAACATAGCGCTAACCTGTTGCTCTTTCTCTTTTCTGAGAGTCATCGTTCTGGAAAAGGCTAATGGGGACAGAACAGGAAACAAACATTCTCTGTGGGCACCGCTCTGATTATATCACTCGCGCTATTTTTGACACGGAGGAATAAAATGCTTTGTGCAAGAAACACAACGCTAATTTGTTTTCCTTGTCAGAGAATCTTACAAAACCTTTCAAGAATATGTCGGGGTCATATTTCACCTCCCAAAATCACAACAAAGAAATATGTAATATTTAGCTCAAAGAAAAGGAAGCCTATTTGTGTACAACTGTATTAATAATATTATATGTGACCCTGGACCACAAAACCAGTCTTAAGTCGCTGGGGTATATTTGTAGCATCAGCCAAAAATACATTGTATGGGTCAAAATTATTGATTTTTCTTTTATGCCAAAAATCATTAGGACAATAAGTAAAGATCATGTTCCATGAAGATATTTTGTAAATTTCCTACCGTAAACATATCAAAACTGAATTTGGACAACTTTAAAGGCGATTTTCTCAATATTTAAATTTTTTTGCACCCTCAGATTCCAGATTTTCAAATAGTTGTATCTCGGCCAAATATTGTCCGATCATAACAAACCGTACATCAATGGAAAGCTTATTTATTCAACTTTCAGGCAATGTATAAATCTCAATTTCGAAAAATTGACACTTATGACTGGTTTTGTGGTCCAGGGTGATGTCTTTATATAATAGTACATGTTACATGACTTAAAATCTTTATTATATGAAATATACCAATCAATTATATTTAATAGCAATTTAAAATATTTATATTATTGAATACTCTGCTTCTCAAGTTAATTTATTTTGTTTAAAGGATGTTTAGATAGTTATGTAAAGCAATAAAATAATATTAATTATAATAATAAATAGTATAATACATATAATAATATAATTAATAATAAATATATTTATAAATTAAATAATAATAAATTATAACATATTGTAAATTTATTTTTAAGGCTGTTTACATACAATTAGTTAAATAAATACTGGTAATATAATAATACATTTAATAATAATTCATTATAATAATAATAATTATAAAAATATATAATGAATAAATTATTACAATGAATTACAATAAATATAGCAATACATTCTGAGATTTAAAAAAATGCTAATTTATCTTGTTTAAAAGATGTTTAGATGTTTACTTTAATAAATATAATAAATATAATAATACATTCTGTAATTTAGGGGAAAAAACAAGTAAATTGAATTTATTTAGGTAAAAGATTAAAGGTAATTAAATAAATACAACATTCACAACAAATACTATTATAATGTGATATATGTATTATGTGTATATATATATATATATATATATATATATATATATATATATATATATATATATATATCTCACAGAAGTGAGTACACCCCTCACATTTTTGTAAATATTTAATTATAACTTTTCACGTGACAACACTGAAGAAATGACACTTTGCTACAATGTAAAGTAGTGAGTGTACAGCTTGTATAACAGTGTAAATTTGCTGTCCCCTCAAAATAACTCAACACACAGCCATTAATGTCTAAACCACTGGCCACAAAAGTGAGTACCCCTAAGTGAAAATGTCCAAATTGCGCCCAATTAGCCATTTTCTCTCCCCGGTGTCATGTGACTCATTAGTGTTACAAGGTCTCAGGTGTGAATGAGGAGCAGGTGTGTTAAATTTGGTGTTATTGCTCTCACTCTCTCATACTGGTCACTGGAAGTTCAACATGGCATAGTGATTCGCAGATGAGCTAAAACGTCACCCGCAGCTTCAAATAAATTATCCACCCGCCAACCGCCCGCACCTATATTTTTGTCTGATTTAGATAACCACACCTGATCATCACATTCAGGGTTCATATGATCATGAAAAACCTGGAAAAGTAGTGGAATTTTAAAACAACAATTTCCAGGCCTGTAAAGTTTTGGAAAAATAAATAAACCCAGAAAGTTTTGGAAAAGTCATGTTTCACAATTCTATGTACAGTAGAATTATGCTTAATCAGGTCCTGAATTTCGGTGTGGGATTGCGCATATATTCCCACAGCTTTCGACTTTAAAATGAGGGAAATTCCTGCAAAACATTTATTCAATATAGTGTGGAGGTTAGATGAGTAAATAAATTCACACAACCAGTCATTTGAAAACAGCGTGAGTGATTTTTCTGTGTGCTGCAGTCACATCCAAAGCACGTGCTGCGAACAAACAAACAAAGCTTGTTGCGCTTATGTGGCCAAATACACACAAAATAACGTCAAAATGGTCATCCTGGCAAGTATCCTCATAAGCATTGTCGGTTTTGTCTTAAGTTGCGAAAGAAATGCATATGTATAAGTATTGGATCCGTGAAACTGCAAAATGCAATATTTTATTACCCGACCCACGGATTATCCGCAGCAACCGCGGATGTAACCACCATCCGCGCATCACTAACATGGCACCTCATGGCAAAGAACTCTCTGAGGATCTCAAAGAAAGAATTGTTGCTCTACATAAAGATGGCGTAGGCTATAAAATTATTGCCAAGACCCTGAAACTGAGCTGCAGCACAGTGGCCAAGACCATACAGCGGTTAAACAGGACAGGATCCACTCAGAACAGGCCTCACCGTGGTCGACCGAAGAAGTTGAGTGCACGTGCTCAGCGTCATATCCAGAGGTTGTGTTTGGGAAATATACGTATAAGTGCTGCCAACTTTGCTGCAGAGGTTGAAGGGGTGGGGTGTCAGCCTGTCAGTGCTCAGACCATACGCCACACACTGCATCAAATTGGTCTGCATGGCTGTCGTCCCAGAAGGAAGCCTCTTCTAAAGATGATGCACAAGAAAGCCCGCAAACAGTTTGCTGAAGACAAGCAGACTAAGGACTTGGATTACTGGAACCATGTCCTGTGGTCTGATGAGACCAAGATAAACTCACTTGGTTCAGATGGTGTCAAGCGTGTGTGACGACAACCAGGTGAGGAGTACAAAGACAAGTGTGTCTTGCCTACAGTCAAGCATGGTGGTGGGAGTGTCATGGTCTGGGGCTGCATGAGTGCTGCTGGCACTGGGGAGCTACAGTTCATTGAGGGAACCATGAATGCCAACATGTACTGTGACATACTGAAGCAGAGCATGATCCCCTCCCTTCTATTCCAACATGATGACGACCCCAAACACACCTCCAAGACGACCACTGCCTTGCTAAAGAAACTGAGGGTAAAGGTGATGGACCTAAACCCTATTGAGCATCTGTGGGGCATCTTCAAACGGAAGGTGGAGGAGCGCAAGGTCTCTAACATCCACCAGCTTCGTGATTTCGTGGAAGTGGACTCCAGTGGCAACCTGTGAAGCTCTGGTGAACTCGATGCCCAAGAGGGTTAAGGCAGTGCTGGAAAATAATGGTGGCCACACAAAATATTGACACTTTGGGCCCAATTTGGACATTTTCACTTAGGGGTGTACTCACTTTTGTGGCCAGCGGTTTAGCAGTGTGTTGAGTTATTTTGAGGGGACAGCAAATTTACACTGTTATACAAGCTGTACACTCACTACTTTACATTGTAACAAAGTATCATTTCTTCAGTGTTGTCACATGAAAAGATATAAAATATTTACAAAAATGTGAGGGGTATACTCACTTCTGTGAGATACTGTATATATATATATGTATGTTTAGATATTTTAAAATAATAATTATGTGACATTATAACAAATACAATAATAAATACAGACTTTTTTATTTTATTACTTAATTAATGTTTTTTTTATTTAATTAATTTTTTTGTAACAAATGTGTAAGTACAAATTTTTTATATAGGCGTGCAATAAGCATGCAAATTTGGATACTGCCATACTGTAAGGCTTTTTTAATCTTGCACGACACATGAGATGCTCTCTGTGAAGTGTCTGCCTGGTGAAACCCAACACCCATCCATAAATGAAAGTGAGACAAATGCAAGCAAAATCAGGCACCTGAAGACAAGCTGCTCTGTCTGCCGATCCCTGAGCCAAACCCAGCATAAGAGCAGGATTCAGACAGCCTTTGTGCAACTGCGAAAATCTGCATGCAAGAATGCAGATGAACAGGCCCAACACGCTCGTCTATCACAGCGCCATTGGTCAGTTAGCCTTCATGAGGGTGCTGTGTGTGTGTGTGTGTGTGTGTGTGTGTGTGTGTGTGTGTGTGTGTGTGTGTGTGTGTGTGTGTGTGTGTGTGTGTGTGTACAGGTGAAGAAGGAGTGGTAGAAATGGGTGTGAATTACACTATTAACTGCCAAGTTATCAAAGTAGATTTCACCAAACCTCCCACTGCAAGAGATAACTGGATATTTTTCAGCTAAAATACAAATTTCATCCAGCAGGTGCATTTTACAAAGACATAGTCGGGTTATATTTGTAAAATAAATACAAACTATATATATATATATATATATATATATATATATATATATATATATATATATATATATATATATATATATATATATATGACTTAATCAGCACGGACCAATGGTAGTTTGATGGTTTTACCAACAGGAGCATCTTTTCCAGATATTTATATATAATTTTTAGTTAGATATTTTTCTGCAGGCAGGTGCATTAAAAGCATATCCAGGTCATATTTCTGCACAAAGAATAAAGAGAGAGAGAGAGAGAGAGAGAGAGAGAGAAAGAAAGAAAGAAAGAAAGAAAGAAAGAAAGAAAGAAAGAAAGAAAGAAAGAAAGAAAGAATTTTAGATTTTTTCAGCAGACAGGTGGATTTCACATGTCCTAATCATGTTTCTACACACTCACACAAATAAAAAAAGAAAGAATTTATATATATATATATGTGTGTGTGTGTGTGTGTGTGTGTGTGTGTAAAATGTATAAATTCTATATATATAAAGATTTAGAATGTAAAATAGAATAATAATTTTCTTGTAATGTTTATTATTATAACATATCAATGTAATTTTTAGATCTATTTATAAGATTTTTTGGTACTAAAAAGTTATTTTTAGACTTCAAAACAAGCTGATTAAGTGAATTTTTTTTTCTTTTTAAATGTAGCATATAAATTACATCATAAAATTGCATCTGGACACCAGCTCATATTGTTTACATGTAGACATTAGCATTTAGCCAAAGTTCTGAATAAACTTTAAAAATTACATGTCATAATTACTTCATAACGAAAGAAAACCATTGTCCTATTCTGATGTGCCAAGGATTATGGGCAATATTATCAACAAAAAAAATAAATAAATAAAAAATGCACTGATGCACAATTCAATGATATACTATTTTGACTCTAATAATTATTATTTATGAAGGATATATACAAATTGCCACACAGCATAAGTCTACGATGCGATGCAAAATAGAAATATGCCATTTAACAGTGAAAAAGAGACAAAGTTTACATCTTAACATTAAAACACTTGAACATTCCCAAATGAATCGATCCTAATGAGAGTACTCTTGATTCTCACAGCATCACTAACAGCATGAGATGTGATTTCTGTTCAGATGCCTCCAGAAAGTCAAACAAAGGATTTTTCCATCAGCTCTTCTTCTTTATTTCGAGGTTCAGTCAGTCTGCAGCAGCGCAATCATAATTCTGAGAAAACCTGAGTACCTGCCAATGAAAACAAGCCATTTTGGTTGGCAAACGTGTGTGTCTTTATCTCTCTTTCTGTCTGTCTCTCCGTGCAGCTGTGTTAAACAAACAGCCTAGTGCAGCTGGACCCCTGAACATGGCGAAAGGGGAATTTTAATCCCCTGTTTTTCTGTTCTTTGGCACCAGTCAGATTTATGTGCTCATAAAACCAGGAGAAAATCAGCCGCTCCATCCACAGCGCTGGAGGAACTGACCTCTCGCCACCGTTTGTGTTTTGTTGAGGAGCTGGACAGACGTCGCAGGAAGGTTTTGGACGTGCTCGTGTCAACTCTAGACTAAAGTCACTATGATTTCGGAGTCAGACGACTTAATGGAGTGATAATTGAGCGTAAGCTGAGCTAAAGACTCACGCAAACAGACACGTTCTGTCTCGGCGACTTATGAAATATCCATCACTGTCAGCAAAGCGTAGAAGCGACGCTTGCATAACAGCCAGATCTTTTTCCTCAGAGCTGATCTGAAAACAAACTCTGTGCCGCACACCAAACCACTTCCAGCTGTCCTCCAACCCACACAAACACGCTGCGCAATTACCATCCCGTGCCAGCGGTGCCAGATTAGGTGATACGTTAAGCCTCCGGCCAGATTTTAGAGCGAAACTCTAGTGGCTCTCATTGTGCTCCAGCGGCCATCTGAAACCAGCGCACACACTGAGATCTCTGTGGCCTCACCATACACATCACCTCGTGCACGCTTCTCCTGTGAGCTCCGAGGCTGTGATTTCTGATGGTCTGATGATGAAGGTGACTTGTGTGTTTTTTAGATGTGCAGTGGAGGTTTGTGCTACGTTCCAGATAACTAACAACTTGGTATTCATTGCGTCCTTCTTGGAAATGAGCAGTGGAACAGAGAAGTCCAACACTGACCGACAGCAGATAGAGTGAGTTCTCACTCATTTGATAGCATTGCCATGAGCCTAGCACTGGAAAAAATAAAAAAAAAGTTATTTTAATATTAATTTTGTTGAGAAAAATTGTTAGGCAAAAATTAAATTAAATTAAAAAGAAAGTATCTAAATTTGATGGCATTTACATGAGCCTAGCACTGAAAAGAATGTTATTTTAATATTAATTCATTTTGTTAATTTTTTTTTTTTTTTAAATAGCTAAAATAAAATGCATTTTAATGTATACCCTGAAAACCAAAAAAGGGGTATCACAATTAACTGGTTTTATCACAAACTCTGCCTAAACACATTGTATGTTAAATCACATAGAAATAATTCTTTAAACTAACAATAGCAAGTTACCACTTTTTATAGTGTAGTTTTATAATGCAACATAATAGCATTACCTTATTTTCGCCAATTGTTAGTTTTTGTTTTTATTGTTTATGTTTATGCCATAGTATGCAGAAAAAAACTAAATCCATTCAAGTTATCATGAACCATGAATGTCGTAATATTGGAATACTTTAAAAGTATATTTTACCCAAAAATGAAATTTATTTCATTCTTTCAACTTTCTTTCTTCTGTGGAACATAAAACCTTTTCCGCAGTAAATTATTTTTATATTTCTATTTTTCATTTTAATCCTAGTTCAAATTTATGTCATAATACATTTTATTTCAGGTTTAGTTTTAGTTATTTTAGTACATCAAGTTAATTTTTAAATGGAAAAAGTTGCCTTAGCAACTAGCTGAAAGTTTTAGTTTTTATTTTATAAAAGTATTTTCATCTTCTGCCATTAATTTTGAAATCAGGGATTTTTTAACTTAAGTGTTCTCAAATCTGACAACTTCTGAAATGAAGCAATGATTGTGTACTTATTAGGGCAGCCCATTCATTTGGTCTGATTATTTACAAATAAATGCATTAATGCAAAAATACCAATTCATGTTCCATGACAATCTTGCAAACTAATCACAATGAATTTAATTTATAAACTAGCATGTCGTGTCATTAAATGATGTTTTTATTAACAAAGTTCGGGAGGAGCACGTCAGATACTTAGCCTAATTAGACACAAGTGGTACGCCATCAAGCTAATCAACACACAGGTATAAATGCAGCTGACATACCTCCTTTCATTTGACGGCTAATCAGCATCCGGTCTGCACCTTTTGCCATTACTTCACCCGACTTTTTTCCGTCCTACAACGAGACCCGTTCTGGGGATCTTTTCGGATCCTCCGGCCAATCTGCCGGCCCCAGGATCGGTCTTTTCCCCCCAGACACGGCCGCCGTGCTCCTGGCTTCGTCGCGGCCGCTGCTCTCAGCTCAACCAGCCTCACTTCCATGCTCTTATCATTCGGATGCAAACAATTCCTCCGATCGGGAATTGGATCGTATTTAAACATAAGCCAAAAGCTGATTAATTCCGACGCACCGTTTCTCGGAGGGTAAACAAGCGGTTTTTGAACGATCTTTTTCGTCACCCCGCAAACCTGCCAACCTCGCTCTTAAATCCATTTCAGCAGCCATAGATTGAGAAAAGCCTGACCTCGCCTCGCTCGTCACCACCATTGTCCCACCCAACACCCGCGAGCGTCAGGTCGCAGCAGCAGGCCTCCATCGAGCCTGGGACGCACCCCGGTTCTCACCGCTGCACGCCTCACTCGCTTCCCGCTTCGGCTCAGCCTTCACCGCGGCTCTCCCGGCCGCAGCGCCGTATGCAGTCGGGCCTCTAACATTTGTTTCCAGATGCTAGCGCGAGGAGGCCTACGCTAGCGGCGCAACCATCAGTGTTGCCAAATAATTCTCAATTAAAATCACTCAAGGCAGGTAATTTTGACAAGTTGTTAAAGGACGTTGCGACATCATTGGATGTTAATGTCACTATGTTTAAAAAAAAAAAAAAAAAAAAAAAAAAAAAAAAAAAATGGGTAACGGTAAGTTCCCCTAATATATATGGTACAAAACTGTAATAGACATTTCAGTCAATTCTTACAATGAAATGCCATTTTGGAAGTGAGAAAGTATATAACATTTACAGGGAAAAAACGTAAATTGATGTTCCCAGGATTCCCTGTATTGCATTTCAAATTTTGTTTGAGTTTGACGTTTTTTCTTCGGAATAACTGTTTCTTCTTATCAGTTATTTAATCATTTCTTTTGTTATTTAAAAGCTGCCTGTAATGAGCTTTGGTGCATCATGTGACTTTCTCATCACCACCTGCATTTGGTGGTTATCAGTACATTTCAAAGGTACAACAGACTTCAGTACTTCAATAGGTTGGTATATTAACATTTATATCAGTTAATGAAATTACGGTATTTGACTGTAAATTTAAAGTTAAAACTTAATGTTGCTACCATGTTATTTACGGTAGAATTCCGGCAACCACAGCTGCTGTTTTTTTACCGTAAAATTTACGGAATTGTTTAAATACTGCACTGTAAAATTTACACACAGCATTCCTTAAATAGATAAGATTTAAATAGATGATACAATTTTGTTTCGTGGATAATTTGATCACCCCAAAAAAAAAAAAAAAAAAAAAAAAAAAAAAAAAAAAACAGGAAACCTACAGCTGCAGGAGCAAGCACAAGGTAGCCTCTGCCTGCAAAACAGGCCTACACATCTCAGTCTTTTTCTCCCGCTACGAATAACTTTCTTTTTCCTTTACAGTGGCCTCCAGCTCCCGTAGCAGACACTAGCGTGAGGTTACTTCCGTTAGCAGAGCAGGACACGATAGCTCTTCAGGACTCTCTTCCTGCGCCCTACAGCTACAGCAGCAGGAGCTAGCCAAGGCTGCTTCTGCTCACAATACAGACCCACAAATTGTGGCCCCTGCTCTTCTCTCACACCTCTCTACTTCATTTAACGTCACTATATCCTCTTCTACAGCAACATCACTGCTCGTCCCACCTAATGTTGTTGCCTCTGTGCCACCGTCAGTGGCTTACAACATCTAAACACCGATCCTGGCAGGTGCAGACATAGACCCCTCCCCCAAGGCATCACCAATGAATAATCGGTTAACGGATGCATTGCAGGCCTTAATAATCGTTTTGAAATAAGTATCAAAAGTAAGTAACACATTGTATAATACATTATAAGAAGTTTCAACAGAACCATATCACGTAAATACTCATTACATCAAAGCCTAAGAGTGCTCCAATGGCCTGACAATCATCTATATCAGTGGTTCTCGGCCCGTCTTGTGGGCCCCGGCCGCTGCGCGGTTTGTATGCCTCTCTCACGGGCCACGCCCATTTCAGGTCTTGCAGACTCTACTAATGAGCTGATGAGTTGGATCGGGTGTGTCGAATGGGGGAGGCGTGCGGGTCGTGCTGTGGCTGGTGGTCCCCGGGATGGGTCCATGAACCACTGGTCTATAGGCCACCGTGCGATCTAATCCTCGTTCGGCTAAACATCCAATTCAAATGTCCACTTATTCTTTAACATTTGGCCATTTCTTTACGTCAGAAACTATCGTAATTATTACTATCACAATTATCGCAAATTATTGAACATGGATGTCGAAGTTGCCATTTCCATTCACTACATTCAGCCGTTTCACAGAATTGATCTGTTTAGCTTCCCCTACAGGCGACACAATTAAACGAGGGTTCATGATCAGATCTTTCGTCAACCGCTGTCTCAGCATTAGCCCATTGGAGTGGCTGCTAGGAATTCTGGGAAATTCAGGATGCTGGCTCTAGAGGCGGACCAAAATCCAACCCCAGTACCTCCATATACAGAATTAATATTTCCGTAAACCACCCATTAAAACCTCTCCTTGAAGATTCACTCGACACCATCCTCCAGGCTGTCTCTCCCAGAACACTCCAATCATACGTGACAGCATGGAGATGCTTTAAGTCATTCCATCTCTCTTACAACATGCCATTTCCAGATTTTTCTCTACTCTCAATAACATCATTTATCTCTTTTCTCAACAGCATCAAAGGCCTCCAAGTCAGTACCATCAAAAGTTACATAAGCGGCATCCAATTTTTTCATAAACTCATGTACGGCGCTCCCTCACCCGAAATTAGCAATTCTCAAACCTCCATGTTGATAAAAGGAATCCAACGATCCCGGCCGACTCGTCCCGATTCGAGACTACCTATTACATTAGACATCCTCACTAAATGTATCCACTCCCTCCGCACAACTTACCAGCCCTATAATACCGCCCGGACACTCGATGCCATGTTCATTTTAGCCTTCTTCGGGTTTTTGAGATGCTCAGAGCTAACCATCTCCTCTAAATTCGATCCGGCTATCAACCCCACCATCTCAGACCTAACAATCCTCGATAGCGAAACTATTTATTTTTGGATCAAACAAAGTAAAACCGATCAAGTTAAGAGAGGTCATTTCATTTACATCTTCAATCTCTCTTCTCCTATCCAACCCTACCAAGCTGTCCTCGAGTACCTCTGCTCTAGGATTTCCCAGGCCAAATCCCCTCTCGAACCTCTATTCTTAGACGAGGCCAAAAAACCCGCCAGTCGCTTCTGGTTCCAAAAACATCTTAAATCAGTCCTGCTATCGGCAGGCATTTCAGCAAAAAATTTCTCCAGCCATTCCTTTTGCATCGGGGCAGCAACATCAGCAGCCCAGAAAGGCCTCACCAAACAACAGATCCAAACCCTAGGAAGATGGTCTTCAGAAGCTTTCCAAAGCTATATCAGAACGAACCAGTTCCACATTAAATCAGCCCACCAGATGTTAATTGGTTAAAAAAAAAAAAAAAAAAAAAAAAAAAAGGTACAAGCCTTCCAGACATCTTTTAAAGAACTTACCTTTTCAAGTCCACGCTTGGCGAGGCCCACCTATCTGACACCGTGAATCTTCACAGCTTGTCGAACACTGGCAGAGCCTCCCAGCTAGACAACTTACCTTTTCCACCCTGCGGCCGGAGAGTCTTACCCAATCAGGCTGCGAGCTTCCATCTCCAGTCAGATGACGGCAAGTGCCTCCCGGCCACCTAACTTTACCTTTCTGTCTTTACCTGTCCGACACAGTGGGCCTGAGCTCCCGCCGGACGCCGATGAGCGCATTCACGGCCAGACAAACTTACCTTTTCAAGTCACATGCTGGCGACACTTATCCGTCCGACACAGTGGGTATTGTGCTCCCGTCGGGCGTCAACAAGAGCCTCCCAGCTAGACAAACTCACCTCTCCATTCCGTGGCCGGCGAGACTTACCCATCCGGACCGTGAGTTTTCATCTCCGGTCGGATGCCTGGCGAGAGCCTCCCGACCACACAACCTTTTCCGTCTTTACCTGTTCGACACAGTGAGTCTTGATCTCCCGCCGAACGCCGATGAGCGCATTCACGGCCAGACAAACTTACCTCTTCAAATCCCTCACTGGGCAAGGCCTACCCGTCTGACACAGCGAGCTCTGAGCTCCTGGCGGACATCGGTGAGAGCCTCCCGGCCAGACAAACTTACCTTTTTTCCTTCCTGCGGCCGGTGAGACTAACCCATCCATGCTGCGAGTGCCCGTCTCCAGACGGATGTCGGTGAAGCCTCCCGACCACACAACTATACCTTTCTGTCTTACCTGTCCGACTCAGTGAGCCCCGATTTTTAACGGACGCCGGCGAGAGCACTCCCGGCCAGACAACCTTACCTTTTCAAGTCCTAAGCTCAGCAGACTTACCCGTCCAACGGAGTCTTGATCTCCCGTCGGATGTCGGCCAGAGCCTCACAGCCAGACAATCTTACCTTTTCCGTCTGCTCGCACCACAATATCAAACCCCGTCGAACGCTACATACTCGGTCGGTCTAACAATCTTAGTTTTCAGTCTGCCACCGGCGAGGCTCAACCATCCGACATGCGAGTATTGATCTCCCATCAGATGTCGCGAGAGCCTCCCGGCCGGACAACCTCGTCTTTTTTCCTCCTACGTCAGCGCCGCTGGCCCTTCAAACAGGTGAGCACGCTCACCAGTTGGATGACGGCTAAGCGTCCCGACCAAACTTTACCTTTCCGTCTTTACCTGTTCGACACAGTGAGTCTTGATCTCCCGTCGAACGCCGGTGAGCGCTTTCTCGGCCAGACAACCTTACCTTTTCAAGTTCCACGCTGGCGACGCTTACCCGTCCGACACAGTGGGTATTGTGCCCCCGTCGGGCGTCGGCGAGAGCCTCCCAGCCAGACATCTTTCCGTTTCATCCTACGGTCGGCGAGACTGACCCGTTTGACTCAGTGAGTATTGGCCTCCCGTAGAGCGTCGGTGTCGGTCTTGGCCACCCACCTATTTTTTCTGTCCGACGGGGACGAGGCCTAGCCTTCAATCGCCATGGGTCTCGTCCGCCTGCCGAACACCGTCCACCTGTCTCTTCTATCCCCACACCTTTTCCCCCCGCCTGGCGAGGCCTACCCGTCCGATATCTCCTGAGTCTCAATCTCCATCGGATTGCTGCGAGGGCCTCCCAGTCTCCGGGTTTCTCTTCTCCCTACCTGTCGGCGAGGCTATCCGTCTGACATTGTAGTCTTGATCTCGTGTCAGACGTTGACGCTGGTCTCCCGGTGGGCTCCTGTGCTTGCCGCCCGCAAGTGAGGCTCATCCATTCGATGCCGTGAGTCTTGATCTCCCGTCGGATGTCGCGAGAGCCTCCTTGTCGGACGTCCCAAACTCTTTTTATCTGCCAAGCCAATAGGACCCACTCGTCCGATGATGGAGGTGCTCCATTCGGAGGCTTCATGGGTTCTCTTGGCAAGTCTCCGCCCTCTGTCCTCTGATCAGCAGGGGCTGATGGCCAGTAGGGCTCGTACGCCGACTCCGTGATCTATCCCACTGCAGGCAACTCGGGTCCTCCTGGTCAGGGCCTCAATGACGCTGCTCCTCTATCGGCGGGCAGGGCTCATCCGTCCCAATGTGATGAGCACACCGTTGAGCTTCGGTTCGAGCCCTGCCTGACCGGTCGCCCCAAACCACGCAGTTCACACCAGCGGCCGGTGGGGCCTACCCATGCATGCCAAACCGCTCCCTCAGAGCTCGTAGGCTCCCCCGGCCTGTCATCCAGGCTACTCCTCCACATCAGCTACCGCCAGATAATTATTGCGTATTTGGGGGGGATCTTAGTCTGGCGGCTGTCCAACACTCAGTTGCTTTTGGGGGGTACTCTGGGTTCGGGCAGTTCCCGAGCTCGGAACCCGTCCCCAGGACAGCACGCCAACAACGTATTACCATACTCGCCAAATACGCATTACGTTACTCGTGCTAAATATATGTAAGTGTGAACTCGTGAAATGATGTTTTTATTAACAAAGTTCGGGAGGAGCACGTCAGATACTTAGCCTAATTAGACACAAGTGGTACGCCATCAAGCTAATCAACACACAGGTATAAATGCAGCTGACATACCTCCTTTCATTTGACGGCTAATCAGCATCCCTCCACCACCCCTTCTCCACCATTATCACCAAGTTCTCAACACAGTAGGGGGGGTACTCTGGGTTCGGGCAGTTCCCGAGCTCGGAACCCGTCCCCAGGACAGCACGCCAACAACGTATTACCATACTCGCCAAATACGCATTACGTTACTCGTGCTAAATATATGTAAGTGTGAACTCGTGAATTTAATGATATTTTCATTGGATTGATAGTCCTATACTCACACACTCAGCCTCTGAACAGACTCTCACCCTGAAAAACACAACTTAAAAAATCAGGGCACGTGTTGCATCAGTTGCTGAACATCCAGTCCAAGGGTACGCCTTACAGGAAGCTCCCAATCTCCTGGTAAAAAACGGCCCATCTGGAAATCAAACAGCCCTCTGCCATAAAAAAGATAAATGAGGCTTTGAGAATGTCCATATTGAAGCGAGCAGCGCTCACCGTCCTCAGGGATCACGCCTGCAGGAGGTCTGCTGCATTCTGGGATACGTGCTGCTTCTGAAGCATCAGGTGCTTGAAAGTAGGACTGAATGATTTGTACTATTGTAAAAATGAATGTAAAAACACTTAACAAAGTACAAAAAAATCTAGGAAATAGCAAACACAAGATATTTCTACTAAACCGCAGGGAGTTGAAATGGAGAGAAAACCAAGACTCACTTAAAGAAACAGTTCAACCAAAAATGACAATGATGTCATCAGCTCTCAAAAACATTCCACATATTCTACATATTTCCATACAATGTCTGACAGAATGCACCGAATGACCTGTGTGAATTGTGGAATGAGCAGTGAAAAGATGTTGATCTGCTGAAGTATCTCCACTGGACTTGAGAAGTCATCAAAACCCCGTCTCACACCCTTATGTTTTCAAAAGCATCTTTCCAAAATCATGAGTAAAAGTGCAATTTACACTACTGGCCAAACATTTGGAAAAATTACAATTTATATGTATACACATATACATATATATATATATATATATTCCTCTTATGCTCACCAAGGCTGCAATTATTTAAAGGGGTCATCGGATGCAAAATTCACTTTACAAGTTGTTTGAACATAAATGTGTGTTGGAAGTGTGTGTACACATCCATACTATAATCTATTTTAAAATCCCCTTTCTCAAATCAGGCTGTTCTGAGATTACTGTCAGAATGACGTAGTTCTGATTGACAAGACCATCTTACCTTAGACCCGCCCTGAGTGAGCTGAGAGCTGTCTGCCTCCAGTGCAGGGGAAGACGAGAACGAGATGAGGTGTTTTGTTGTTGGATGTAATAATGAATGTAGCAGTCGTCATTAACTCCTGACATCTGAGCCGCTGAAGACGCAGAGGATTAACGTTACTTTCGTTTTGAAGGGAACGATCCCCAATCTGCCTAAATGCGTTTATGTTTTCGCGAATCATTTGTGATCCAGCCTCACCTACAGAAGAAGTGAGTATAAGGTTTTTTTTTTTATAAATCTTTGCAAATTGCATTTCCTAATAACGTGCTAGTTAGCCAGTTTCGCAGTTGAAGTTTACAGTCTGCTCGTCACCCCACGGAAGAGAGGGGCGGGGTCAGCAGAGCTCATTAGCATTTAAAGTGACATGGACTAAAAACAGCTTGCTGAAAACAGCTGATTCTGACAGGGTAAAGAAGGTGTTTTATATCCTACCATTGAAGATAAATGGTAGGATTTAACCAAAGTATGTTATAGACTTTTCATAAAGACCCTAAAGATCAACTTGTGAAAAATGGGCATCCGATGACCCCTTTAATAATAATAATAATAATAATTTTAAAAAAACTGTAATATTGTGAAATATTATTACAATTTAAAACAACTGTTTTCTATGTTGTTTTCTAATTTATTCCTGTGATGCAGAGCTGAATTTTCAGCATCATTACTCCAGTCTTCAATGTCACGTGATCCTTCAGAAATCATCGTTAATTAATGTTGAAAACAGTTGTGCTGCTTCATATTTTCATGGAAATGGGGATAAACTACCAGAGATCAAAAGAGACAGTAAAGACATTTATGTTATAAAAGATTTCTATTTTGAATAAATGATGTTCATTGAGCTTTCTTAATCAAAGAATCCTGAAAATGCATCACACTTTCTCCAAAAACAGTACAGCACAACAAGAAAAATATATTTAAAGTCCGCAAGAAATCAAAATGTAGGAAAGAAAAAATAAAACCCTGCCCTGATGCTTATTCAACTGTGTTATTTTTGATTCATTTTGTAAGTTGCAGCGGTATTCAAACTTGGTGTGGTGCTTTTGGTCTTTTAAACATCTTAACAAGCTCAACATTATATTTCTTATCAAAGACCAAATGAGCTGTAAAAAAAATAATAATAATAATAATAAAGTTGAGCCAAATTAAAATTTTAAGGCAACCAGCTTCAGCAGAATTTTGAGTTTGCTGAACTTATTTTTGTGGGAGATTCTCAAATTTTTGTTGTATAAACTTAAAACAACAAGTTGAGAAAACTCAAAAATCTGCTAAAGCTGGTTGCCTTAAAATATTAAGTTGGCTCAACTTTTTTTTTTTACAGTCTACTTTTAATTTAACTTTTCCTTTTATTAATAAACATCTGAGTTCAAATGAACACTTTGGCCTAAATATCTCCTGAGCTATGAAATATCAAGCTCTGAGTGACAAAATGCATGAAAACAGGTAGAGACTAACAAAAACGGAATAAACATGTTCCTGTCTGAGCTCTTAAAATCTTCCCAGTGCTGAGGGTCAGACACACGTCAAGTGCTGCTGTCTCTCTCTACCTCTCTCTCTCTAGTAAATGTGGCACTGCATTGTGCAGCTCTGTGAAACTCCACAGGCATCTACTAATGCTCTACAGTAGGAGAGAGGCCCACACACACACACACACACACACACACACACACACACTCAATGGCTTTGACTAGTGTCAGAACTAGAGCAAAAGGTCCCAGCAGCTTCCCGTTTACAATCCCGCTGGGGAATTATTTGCCTGTCAATCAGTGCCACTGTACATGTGTGCGAGTCATTCTGTTTAATAATTCAAATATTTATTTACTTACTTACAATGTGCAATGCTCACAAAGAGCAATTTATCATACAGTCCTGTTTCATAACATTTGTACTGGAGTGTGTGTGCATAAGCTTAAGACAGATTGATGAACACACTCCAGCGGTATATTTCAACATTGACAACATTCATGGCAGGGATAATAAATGATGATCTGGTCTGTTCATGACTATGATGGAAGACGCTTGGAAAGGCCAACAGAGAAAGCACATTGCCAGGGCTTGCCTACACATGGAGTCATTCAACATTTAGTTGAAGAAAAAGAATCTGTTTGTTTGCTCTTTTCTTTATTGTTTTGTTAGTTGTGATGTCTTAGTAAATGGTAGGATTACATTGTGTAGTTACTTCTAAAAGAAAATGCATTGAAAAGAAAAATCACATCTACTTTAATTGACGAAATTGACATTTTGCTCAACACGAGAATGCAAAATGAAATCAAATATTCAAATATTTTTAGATGAATTAAAAAATATTTTGACATTCATCCTTGTGAAAACCTGGTCTTCTGAAATAACAACACTACTATGAGTATGCTTAAATAAAAGTGTTTTGAATATTTGACCAATTTTAGCATTTCTGACAAGTTGGTATCAAGTTGGAAATTCAATCTTTTTTTTTTCTTTCCCTAAATGCATCTTAATTATATTATTGTGAACAATTCATCCTAGCATGTTTCTTTTTCTTTTTTTCCCCACGTAATTTATAATCAAACAGTCACTTGATCATCATTGACAGACTTCTCTTCGCTAACATTTTTATATTTTCTTTTAAATTTTAAGGTTTTTAGTAATTTTGTTGTGTGGTTTTTAATAGAAAATGAGAAATGTTGCCTTTCAAATAGCAGAAATAAAACAATGTTTTAATATTAAAGTTACCATTTATTTTAGAAAAGTTGTGTAAACTTTTTTTTTTTAATGATTTTGATTTCAGTTTTTGTTTTTTATTAATTATAATAACCCAGACTGCAAGCTCGCGTTCAGATCTGCCTCCATCCAATCAACAACCAGCAGACTGAACCAAGTCCCGCCTTTTTTGATAAAATAATAATTTCTGTTAATAGTATATTTCACTAAAATCACTTTGTTAGTCAGTTTGTGTTTCACCTTCACAATATCCTCCTGAGAACCAATAAAAGTTTTGTGAATTTGTGAATGTCATTGCATTGGTTGGAGCAAAAGAAACAAATGGAGAATTTTTGTTTTTGAAAAAAGATATTTTAGAGGACATAGGGACTAAATAAAATTCAAAAACAGACATGAAAAGACATGTATAAGCAAAATAGTAGGAGTAATAACTTGTAAACATTTCCATAAAAATATCTCATATTTCATAGGAATATTGATCTATAATTTCTTTCCTTATTGACTTGTTGTGTCTCCCCTGATTAATATGCTGTATGTCCTGCTGTCCTCTACAGAAGACATGTATGAAAATGATGCCCTGTTTCATAACAAAATGTCATATTGCGTTTTGAAACCCCATAACCCCATAAATGACAAACAATTTGAAAATCAGTCAGACTCAGAATGCTGAAGAATTGTGTGGAGACGAATGTTTTGCTGCCCTCTGAGCGTTGGAGATGTTTATTTGTTGAACTTCGTCACTCTCTCTCATTCATTCTGTACAGGTCAAACTACTCTCCATGTTCCTCAGTGGGAAAGCTGATGTTCATCCCTGTGCTCTGTGTGTTATAATAAAGACATCCAACCGGCACGCAAGGAGAGGGAAAGCCCTCAATACAAACGCAGGACTGACCGTGGCCAGTCAGGAAGTTGATGGTGAATTGGTGAGTTGTGCTATTGTGTCAGAGGAGCCCCTCTTTTTGTGCTCCTCCAGAACCCCACCCTGCCGTCCTCTTGAAAGAGCAGAATCTGATAATCAATGAAAGAGAAAGAAAAGAGGGAAAGACAAGAGTGAGAGAAAAATAATACATTTAATGTGCTTTTTTTCATGGGGGGCTGGACAGGCCTCTTTATCATGACTTGCATCCCACCTCTCACCTCACTCATTGAACGCTTTAGAAAAACTCCCTGACCTTTGGCCTCTAGGACAATAGGGAGCGGGATGTTTCCCAGTGTGCGCAAACCTGGCCAACAACAGGAACACGAGGGTGCTCATGGGAAAGCAACTGTTTACTGTGAGACAGGATGAGAAGACCTCTTTTACACACACACACACGTCAAAACACACTTTTGCAAACTAAACAGCTGATATCAATGGCTAATACAAAATGACTAATGCATAATGGCTAATAAAAACATCTGAAAAGCTGATCATTTATAATGGATAATACAAAATGTCTAATATAACGGCTAATAGATAACAAACTAACAACTAATACAAAATGGTTTAATAAAAACAGCTAATAATAGCTAATAAAAAACAAAAACGCATGACAAAACAGCTATTATAAACCGGATAGTTCCAGTCCTTGATTCTGATTGATTGAGCCACATTCAAAGCTGTTGTAAAATACTCTACAAACATACACCTTTGTTTACTTTTGTGTGTTGCAACCACAACTGTTTCTGAGGAACTACATTGTTTGGTGGAAGAATACTGTTTTTATTTATATCATTACAATTTATTTGCTCTGTTTTATTTTGTGAAACCTTACTATGTATATGGAATAACCGTTTTATAAAAGCAATAAGCCCCGTGAAGCCGTGGTTTACAGTGAATTTATAACAGCTAAGGGGGTTTTAGGTGCACTGCTTCGCGTCGTGCTTAACAACGCCCCTTTAGCTGTTATAAATTAAAACTGTAATCCACGGCTTCTTGGGGCTTATTGCTTTAATAAAAACTAATAATACAAACCAGGTACTTGCTAATACAAAAAAGCTAATACATACTGGCGATTACAAAAAAAACAGCTACAAAAAAACAGTTTAATACAAAGCACCTATGCAGGCTACTGGTTAATACATTATAGCTAATTAAAACAGCTAAAAATCTGTTATTTAAAACGGCTAATACAGTATGTAGGGCCCTATCATACACCCGGCGCAATGTGGCGCCAGGCGCGAAGTGTTTTTTGCTAGTTTCAGCCCGACGCAGTTATCATTTTCATGTCCTGCGCCACGTTGTTTAAATAGCAAATGCATTTGCACCCATTTGTGCACTCATGGGCGTTTTGAGGCAACTGAAATAAACTGCAGTATTTTTTTGTTATTTAAAGAGCGCGTTAGTATATGCGCCTATAGGCGGGTCCACAACACGCGTACGCTGCTTATTACACACACAGAGATGCGCAGCAGCACACAAACATGCCAAATATTAAAAATGTTAAATATTATTATTGTGTAGGCTACATAAATATAAAAATGCCTACATGTTATAATGGATAGTCATTGCATGTATCAGAATTAGCCTATGTATTTGCTCGCGCATGAGCAGCTCTGTTTCCTCTCTGGAGACGCGTTTAGCCTTTGCACTTGCAAATTCCGCTGTGTAATAGTGTGTAAATAGTGAATCCGCCATGGCGCAAACGCAGCTGGCTCTTAAAGGGAATGGGAGATGAGACTCTGATTGGTTTATTGCATGTTGTGCCCAAAAACACACACATTATTCATTAAGAGAATAGGGACAACCCTTTTAGACCATGCGCCAGGTTCCCATCGTTAAACTAGCAAAAGTGTATTTGGATTGTCAATAGTGTGCAGTACGGCCCTGACACTATTATATTAAAACCAATACAATTCCCATTATAACCCTTAAATCCATTAAATTTTCTGTTGTGTTTTGGGAGGGCTTCTATTGTTATTTTCAACAGGGAAGATTATGATGGTTTTACTACTTTTACAGAATTTACTTAATTACTGAATTTCACAGGAAAGATTCGTTTATTTTGTATAAAAAAGAACTGTATTACTTTCCTATTATGCAAAGTATTACATGGGTTACTGGCTGATTTATTCATTTTTAAGTATTTGGGATTTTAAGAACAAGTGGAAAATGTGCTGAATATTTCATTTCATCCAAGTGAAATCAGTTAGACTGAATTTACATTTGCTTTAAAAGCGGAGCCAGGCACGAGTTGACACAGGTTGTGCGCAATGTGTGCATCTAGCCTCGTCCATATTGCCAAATGGGCTCGTGGAGACTTGCGGTGCGGAGCCGGGCACGAGTACAAATGAGCATTACTAAACAGGCTGCTTGTAAGCGGCAAGTGTGAACGGCTCGTCCGTGAAAAAAAGCACAACTGATAAGAGAGCTCTTACGTGTTGTGGCACAGCTCAATTTGTGGCACCATGCTTAATTTTCATAACCAACAATACAAACCAGCTAATATATTGCCCACACAAAATGTTAATTAATGGCTACTAAAAAGCTGTTACAAACCAGCGAATATATCGTTGCTAATACAATATATCTAATACAAACAGCTACAAAACTGTTACATTACTAATACATTATCGCTAATAAAAAGCAATTACAAACTAGCAAAACAAACCAGCTAATATGTAATTGCTAACACAAAACAGTTAATAAAAAAACAGCTGTTGATGCAATACGCCTAATATGTAATGGCTATGGCTAATAAAAACAGCTCTAGAGCACATAATGGCTAATGAAAACAAAAAACATACAGTGCATGCTAATACAAACTGGCTAACGCAATTGTCTAATTAATATACATAATGGCTAATGCAAATGTTTATAAAAGCTAATAACAAACCGCTACAAAATGATTAATACATAGCAGCTAATGCAAACAGCTAATACAAAATGGCTAATAGATGATGGCTATTAAAAACAAGTAGGCCTACGACAAAACTACTAATACAAATAGCTAATTTAAAACAGCATTTTATTTTCACCAAACTGGAAAATTAGTGCTCTATAGCTAAACCAACAAAGAAGAACATTTGTGTTAGTCTATATCGGTTTTTGCAGGTTGAAGCAGTTAAACTGTCAACGTGTTTGTTGTTATCCTGAATAACAACACGTCTGGTTTAAAGGAATAGTTCACCCAAAAATGATTTTTTTTTCTTTTCACTATTAGGCCATCTAAGACGAATACGTCTTAATGTATATTTCTTAATGGAAAACAGATTTGGAGAAATGTAGCATCACATCACTTGCTCACCAACGGATCCTCTGCGGTGAATGGGTGCCGTCAGAATGAGAGTCGAAACAGCTGATAAAAACATCACAATCATCTACAAGTAATCACTCCAGTCCACCATGTCTTGTGAAGCGAAAAGCTGCATGTTTGTGAGAAACAAATAAAATATCTGCACCATACACACAGCTCGCAGGTCAAAAAGTCAAGCCTCGTGTGACATGACCTTATAGCTAAAGCTATATATAAATGTATTTATAACAGAAATGGATTGCGACTTTAAGGAAAGGAATTTGGCTTTCTTGTTGCCTTATAAATCTGCTCTTTTGTCAGTGGTTGATTTAATGAGTAAAATCTTTCTCTGTCTCCATCTTCCTCTTTTGTTGACTATATCTAATAAAGCACAAAAAGTCTCCCTCCATCCGTTCTGGATTTCAAGGGCATAGTCAAAAGGGCAGTCATGTCTTTTATCCACACATAAAGCTTGTTTTTGTACAGATCCCCTCTTCCCTCTGATGAAAGGAACAGTGCAGAACCCTTTCAGAATACAGAGTGCCACATAAACGCTGCCTTTCACTGAAGTACAGTTTCAGGGCTCGTTCAGAGCGCCGGGCCTGCTGGAGTTCATTACATTACAGAGTTGCAGTTCAGTGAATGTTATATTCGTAATCTGTGTGTCTTCCCCAAATTTTACAAGCGATGTGACCACACATGTGGACTGCAAATGTTTGATCATGTGTAATTGCATTACTGTAATGAATGAGTGTTTTTGTTTTATGCTGCAGCTTGTGTGTGTGTGTGTGTGTGTGTGTGTGTGTGTGTGTGTGTGTGTGTTTGTGCGCGGAGGAGGATTTCCAGCTTTTGTTTCTTGAGGAAGCTAACAAACTGTATGAGCTCTCTGGATGATCTGTCACTCAAAGAGCTGAGAGGCAGAAATACTATACAGTGTTTAGTTAGAAATAGCATCAAAGAGAAGTGCATATAATTGTGAGTGTATGCTTATAGAGACTGTACTTCAAATCTTATAAATATGTGTCTGTATGTATGTATTTAAAGCTCTACTTCTAGATAATATAATATTGATGAAATAAAAGGCCACTTAAGTGTATATAAAGAGAGTATACTTTCATGACTGTTTCTTAACACACTTAAGTGCATTTTTAAGTACACTTAAGTTCACTTCTTGTAATA
This sequence comes from Acrossocheilus fasciatus, assembly GCA_036784905.1. Taxonomy (NCBI): domain Eukaryota; kingdom Metazoa; phylum Chordata; class Actinopteri; order Cypriniformes; family Cyprinidae; genus Acrossocheilus; species Acrossocheilus fasciatus. The sequence continues at coordinate 23,890,323 of CM071945.1, forward strand.
AAGCCAAATTATAAGCTTTGGTTTAAAGTGCAATTTAAATCATGTTTTAATCATCTTTGGTTGTGGTTTAAAGAAGTACACTTTTTTGAATGTGTTGACTAACAACTAAGGTACTTGATTATACACTCTAAAAAATGCTGGGTTCAGCCTGTTGGGTCATTTTATTGGGTGATTTTTAATATTTTTACCCAGGGTTGGGTTATTCAAAATTGTTCTGTCCAATATTTACCCAGTGCCGGGTTGCCAGATAACCCAAATTGGGTTGTTTTTAACCCAGCACTTACAATAAATACATGACATACAAGCTTCAGTAGAAATGACAATAAAGTATACTTTAGTATACTTAAATTAGTATACAATGCTTGTTAGTAGATTCATCAGTACACTTGAATCATATTTCAAAGACAATAAAAGTAATTATGACAAGATGTACTTAAGTCATACTTAGGTGTATGCAACTAATTGCAGTTAATATCAATTTAACAATACCTTTTCATTTAATTGTAAATAACAAACAATTAAGCGTCCAAAAACATTACATTCAGTTCACACTTAAGTATATTCTATGAAAGTAGATTCTCTGTAATAAGTACTATTTTTAAAAGTTAACTTCTTTTTCATAAGGGAAGTCCGATTCTTTAGCAAATTTATGTTTCAATAAAACAGTTTGAAACTGATTTATCAATTCAAGTAATCACTCTTCAGCTTATTGAAGAGATATCATACATGTATGATAACATTCAATTTAATAGTTACCGCTGCCTTTTAAACTGCATATTAGCATGCAAATCAGCATATTAACACTGAAGACTGGAGTAATGATGCTGAAAATTCAGCTTTTATCACAGGAATAAATTACATTTTAAAAGACATTAAAATAAAAAACAGGTATTTTAAATTGTAATAATGTGTCAAAATATTACTGTTTTTCTGATCAAATGAATGCAGCCTTGTTAAGCATAACAGGCTTCTTTCAAAAACATAAAAGAGAACAAAATAATGATATACAATTAGGCTTTGTATATACTGCACACTGACTGTCGTTTCTGCTAGTTTAATTTTAGAAACATGGCATTAGCTACAGTACCAGTGTAATCAAAGAAACAAATAATAAATTCTTCTAAAAGATTTCAGTTTTAACTTATGTTTAACAGAAACTCTGTGATAAACCTGAAGGGTGTACAGCAGCGAGTTCAAACTAATTGTCACATAATCAAACACACTAATACCTAAATAAACAATCACACCCTCCCTCATTATGTCTGCTATGATAATTTACTCCGCTTTGCAACGTTTACTGCACATGTCATTATGGATTTGAAAAGAAGCCGTAATAAAGCTTATGTTAGAGGGTGTTGCATTTCCTTTTTCACATGTTCATACCTGCTCCTCAGCCAGAGCCAAAACCCAAATGATCGTCTTCTCTGAGAAAGACTGAGTCACACAGTTCACGAGTCGCTGAGTAAAGCAGGGAGTGAACAAATTAATGAGTGATTGGATGAGTGAGAACGTGTGCGAGAAAAGGCTCAGACCGCTGTTATAGTCTCTTCTTGATGATGTCAGTGATTATGTAAGCGAGAGCAAGACAATAGGCCTCTGTATGAGCCAGTAAGGTGTTAAAAGTTTTCCCTATAGCGCTGTTTGGGCTGGACGCCGCAATAAACTTCCATCTTTTTACAGTTTTACAGTCGCCTCTGGCGCCTCAGAGAAATGTACACTAAAACACATGTTTATTCAGTCCAAAAGTCATCTCTGAAAGTTCTTATCAAACATATTGAAGCTGATGATCACATCCTAATAAATGTTGGTGGCTACAGGGTGTAATTTTCCCTGTTTGAAGCCCTCTTCCTCCCTTCACTCATCGCTGGGGATGTACAGTAATGGTCCTCAAGTGGTTTTGCTAAAATGTGAGTTTAAATCATGCGATTGTGACTTTATACGTTGACTTTATACGTCGTAACTGTCTCGGAATGGAACGCACAGGATTGTGGGATATCAAAGGCAGCGAAGGAGAGAAGGGTTTTTACAACAGTTCAATAAGCAATAAGTTAATTAAGAGACGTTTTAGACAGCCTGGTTTTGCTCAATTTCGCCAACAAAAATGATTCCAAACAGCCACAGCACTGTTTTGTGTCTCTAAGGCGTTTCGTCCTGATTGAATCATCCGTTAAATGATTCTGTTCAATCGCAATGACTCACTTATTAACAGTGACTTGCTGCCACCTGCTGGTGGTTTTAATTTTACATTTAAAGTATCTTTTAATTTTTTTATTAATTGCAAACATCAGTTGTCCACGTTTTATGTTTAAAATATCAGAACATTATTTATTCATTTGTAACGGCAGGTTAAAGCATTACATGTCCCTCAGAGCTGCATTAAAACAGAGTGTAAAAGCAAAACTTCTGTGTTTCCTCTGCCACAAAAAAAGAAAAGCCCATTAAATGTAAAATCAATTTAAATGAATTTAAACTTATTGGAAAAGATTAATCTGCTACATGACAACAGGCTACATCAACTGGAATACTTCAAACCAGAGCTATTTTTGTTTTATATGCTGCCAAGAAGACACCCCAGAAGATGAGTCAAGTATAGCTCCATCATTTTTCAAAGTAAAAATATAGTTTTAATAAATAAAGAATTTGTAAAAATCAAGGAAATTTCTCCGGCATTTCTTTCTTTTTGCTGTATCAAAAACATCCCGAACCGTGACACCACTGTATCGTATCAAACCGAACTGTGAATTTTGTGAACCATTACACCCCTACATACACACACACACACACACACACCCCTACACCCCTTGTATCCCCTTGTTAAGTATTTTTAACCTCTTAAGAACCTGCGGCCTCATATGAGGACATTATATTTTAGTGAATTTCTCTGAGACTAGACATACCACAGTTTTAAGTCTGGATGTCCTGTACAGAGCACGTTCAGGGCTTCTGAGAGATACTAAATGTTTGGATGTTTCACCATCACCACTCCCTCTCCTTGGTCTTCAGAAATGTCTGAAATTAATTTAGTGACACTCTTATGGAAATATGATAATAGTTTGTAATTATCATTTAAATCTGTCTAATTTTTAAACTGTGTGCCATAAATCAACATCTCATGAAAATGTTATGGGGTTTCAAATGAAAATATGACTTTCTATTACGAAACAGGACGTTGATTTCATACATGTCCTCATATGAGGACACCAGGACTAAAAGCATGTTTATTACGCATTTTGGGAGACATAACAAATGAATAGGGAAAGAAAACACATTTCAATATTCTATTAAATTTTAGATATTATGAAAATTGTGTCAATTACTCCTCCCATTATTACACTTCTTTTTTCATTACATGTTGCCCCAAAAACACATTAATATGCAAATTAGATTTAGTTTATAGATACGTTGTATATAATGAGAAATCCCATTATGGCCATTTTACAGAAAGAAAAATGGTATATCGAATCATTCTGTTATAACAAAGTTGAGAATCGTCATCGAAGGATATATCTATGCTGCCTTCAAAAATCGATCAGATGAAGGCATCTCAGGAGACAGGAAGTGAAGCTAACTTTGGATTTGGATGAGCCTTGATGCCTTCCTACCTTGGAATGCTGCCTCCGAAGACATGTTTTAAGTGCGCGCAGTCTCTCTCTGGGCGACAGCAGCGTGTATCTGAGCGTGCGTCTGGTTTTGTGCGAGAGCAAAGGAAATCCGTGTGCGAGCGGAGAGATTCGTTCTCGCGCATTATATTAATGTGCTTTCGCGCTACAATAATGTGCTCTCGATATTTGTCATTAAAACAACAACATATATAGCAGCAGAATCAACTTTAAATACTTAATTGTCTTATTAATAATGCATCACTGTATAAAGGTCTGCTTTTATTTGTGTACACTCACAATAAAAACAAAACGTGCTTTTGTAAAATAAGGAAAACAAATAGGATGTCGCTTTCTGCCATTTGAGCTTCCTTTCTGTGAACAAATTAAGCGTGTCACAAAAATTAACTGAAAAACTCACCATATATAGGCTATGTTAAGTGTTGCACTGTTTTTTCCCCTTGTTTATCTGTAAACTAAATCAAATATATTTCAAGAATTTATTGCTTGTATGTATAGGCCTATATGTACTGCAGATTTTACATATATGTAATAATATTTAGTATTTCCACATCTAGGTGGAAAAAAAAAAAAGGAATTTGCACTATACTGTCTGTTCAAAATAAATGAAAAGAAGCCAAGCATAGTAGATTTGTTGTTGTTTTTGTCCTGTTGTACCGAAATCGTATCGAACCGTGACCCCCGAACCAAGGTACGTACCAAACCGTGACATCTGTGTACCGTTCCACCCCTAATACATATGTATTTTAAAATTGGAAATATAAATGTCTATAATGCCCTTCAAGTACATTTTTAAATATTTTGACATCTAATGGTTAAAATGAAATGTATTTTCACTTTGAAAAAATGTCATGTTTGTGTTTATATTTATTTATTTAATTAATTTATATGTAGATTGACAACACCACAAAAAGATGTATTTACTGGATAAAAATATTTCAAATATGGCTTTATTAAAATATTTTTCAAAGTGAAAATATATTTTGTTTAAAGCGTCAACTGTCTAAATTTCAAAATGCACTATACAAGGAACAAGAAAATATATTTCCTACCTTACATATAAATATATATGTGTGTGTGTGTGTGTGTGTGTGTGTGTGTGTGTGTGTGTGTGTGTGTGTGTATTTTAAAATTGTAAATATAATTTCTTGCCCCTTGAAGTACATTTTGAGATATATTTTGATATTTGATGGTTAAAATGAAATGTATTTTCATATTTTGTCATATTGTTCTCTAATATATACAGATAATAAATAAACATGTTTATGCTTATATTTATTTATTTAATTCATGACAATACCACAAAAATATGTATTTTCTGGACACAAAATATTTCTAATATAACCTAAAGAGTACGGCTTTATGAAAATATTTTTAAAAGTGAAAATATATTTTGTTTAAACCTTCAACTGTCTAAATATATTTTAAATCAACAAGCCCAAAAACATGAGGAAATGTACGTAACTAAAGTTGATCAAAAATAGCAAAATATTTGAGTCCATTTTTTGTATATTTTGAAGAATATAATATGGGTCATAAATTTACCTTTACCTTGCTAAGTTTTGTTTTTTGAGGGGTTGTCAATGTCAATCAACCTTAGTAGCTGTCTAATTTGTCTGACTTCTACTAAATGGCAGATGAATTTTCACCAAAATCTTCTTCGATGTTAAAAAGCATTTCCTTATTTTGTTGTCTTTTGCTAACTATATATGGTTAGCGGTTTTGTATTATTTGCATCTAGCATTTGTTTTTTCCATGCAAGCTGCAACTCTTGTACAACAGACCTGAGACTCGCCGGTTGAAACGACTGTTTTGGGTAGATTGCTGCACAACAGTCTATTTGAAGGTTTACACGGCTTACTCGTATCAACAGTGGTTCATGTTAAAACCATGCTTAATTATTCCATGTTTATTTTGTCTGCGCAGTGATTCACAAATTCCAGCTGTTGCAGGTTTCCCATCAGAACATAACAATTGCTCGCAAACTATCTCAGACACTTTAATGAGGGTTATTGATGGCCGGTCATCTGTAACAATACATCCTTTATTAGGCACAAAGACGCTGCTTTACTGTACGTTAAATCACATGCACGTCGGAAACTCTGACGCATAATCAAGTACTCCGCAATTATCATTAGCTCACACTAACTCATATATTAAAGACGGGTCAAATTCTTGGCCGAGGCTCTTCGGCATAGTGCTGACATTCATGAAAGGCCGGCCATCTACGTTGCCTCCTTACAGAGCACATAACTCATGCTAATTGTGTAAAATGAAGGAAATGAGGAGTTATTAAGTGACGACCCCCCGCCGCTAAATCAGCTCCCTTTCTCAGCACTCAACCACTTAAGGCAATTAAGCAGTGGGTGGAATTGGTTATGCTGGTTGTTAAAGCTGAGCGGTGTAGTTTAAGTGGGCAGGACGCCCCGGGCTCCGTGTGTGTAATTGGCTTGACTCATCTGCATGCTGTGAGGGGCCGCTGGAGCTCATTCACAACGCTACAGGACTACAGTTCCCAGCATGCCTTAGGCCACCACCGCCCTCTATGGACCATAAAAATCAGTGTAGCAGAAATTTCATCAACTCTACTAGATTATATGTAAGACATGGCAGAAGTTATGTTGATTACTTGGGTTTATTTTGTGTGTTTTTTTTTTAAATATTCCTTTTGGGCCTTGGCAAAGCAAATCAAGTAACAAAAAAAAAAGAAAAATATGTGGACATGATATACTCATTAGATTTACACAACATACACTCTGGCTTGCAGGACTACATTATGAACATATACTTGCTTAAAAGAAAGTAATACCTTATATTCAGCAAGGAGGCGTGACAGTAAAGACTTGTATATTGTTACAAAAAAAAAGAAAAGAAAAAAATCTAATAAATGTTCTTTTGAGCTTTCTACTCATCAGAGAATCCTGAAACAATGATTTATGGTTTTCATAAAAATATTAAGTTATACATTATATTATTTCATGAGCATTAAATCAGCATATTAGAATGATTTCTGAAGGATTATGTGACACTGAAGACTGGAGGAATGATGCTGAAATGCTTTGCATCACAGGAAATACATAAGAAATTCCTTACGGACCCCAAAGTTTTTAACAGTTTTAGAAAAAAAAAGAAGCATGAATTATAACCTATGAAACATCAATAATAGCCTATAAAATAATTATTTTAATTATTAATTTATATATACATATAATTGATTAACAAAAATAATCATAAAATAATAATTTAATTGCAAAATAATAATAATAATAATAATAATAAAAGATTATTTTCTTTTCAAGAACTCTTTTTTCTTAATTATGATATCAGGATAGACATTTTGAGGTATGTATGTATGACTGCATCAACTGCATATTTAATGTTTTTTGGGTTTTTTTATTGATAAATCCAGGCAAAAAACTCAATGTCAAACCTAATGTCTGATGAGGAAAGGAGCTTCAAAATAATAGAGATTATCAGGTTAGATTGGATTCTGTTTGACTATGTTTCCTGGTAATTTGATACTGGCTCTCTACAGGGATTGTTTTCATTCATACTGATGTTTCTAGTGATTATGACACACAATATAAGCCTCACATTTTGCTGCAAACACAACACATAGATAGTCACCAAAAATAGTTCACACTGCTCTTTCCAATACAACACATACAGAAACAAAGCACTATCGATTATCTTCTTATGAAATCTCATCTGTGAGATGGCCATTCAAAGCTTCAAACTTGATACATCAGGCCAAATTGGATGTAAATGACACTGTATGCCGTTTTATGATGCCTTTCTGAAAAGAGCAACATGAACATTCTTCAAAACGTTTACTTCTGTGTTTTATATATGAGAAAAAGAGAAAGTCATTTTGTTTTTTTTCGGTTAACTATTATTGAGTGCTATGAGTGTGTTGATCTATGTTTCCTATGGCTCAGCTCGGTCGTGGGCAGCACAAAGGTCTAGACATGCACACACGAGCTCCAGCAAACACAATTAAATCACAGATAAAGGAAATAGGTTGTGCAGGCATGACTGCAGTTCAGAGAATGAAGCCTCTTCATGAAGTGCCCTGCGGACAGGCTGACATTGTGCTGCGAGCTGCTGAGCGCACCATAAACATGAGAACTGCTCTCGCTCTTATGAGCTCATAATCAAATCAGTCTCATTGATAAGAGCTGTGGACAAACCTCTCAGTGTGGACGCAGAACAAAGGCGCTGTAGCTGCTCTTCTCCGCTGGCATGACAATGGGCCCAATTTAATCAAACCACCATTAAAACCAATGCACAACATGCCAAGCAAAATATGATTTTCCCACAGGTTTTTTTGCTTATGTGAAGCTTGGGATATATTGGCTTAATCAAATGTAATGGCATTTACAAAGCAGCCCAAGAGTTTGGAGATTTCTGGAGTCCAGACATTTCTACTGTTTGTCATTTGACATTGTCAGTTTGACTAGATCATTGAGGCTCAGTTCAAGCTTATATCAGTGATTGTGAACTCGTGAGCTCTGTTTAAAGAAATGAAACTGTGTTTAGGTAAAAGGAACGGTATATTCTTTTAACATCTAGTCACCAAACAAGTTACAAATCTACACAAAGGTTAAAGATGAATAAGACTGTCCACAATAAAGGACAAAAAAAAAAAAAGTTCCTCACAAAAGAGAAGTGTATAAAAATAATTAAATAATTAAAGGGCTAGTTCACCCAAAAATGAAAATTCTGTCATTAATTACTCACCCTCATGTCGTTCCAAACCCATAAGACCTTCGTTCATCTGCGTTCAACACAAATTAAGATATTTTGATAATATCTGAGAGCTTTCTCCCATAGACAGCAATGTAATTACCAAACATAGCAAGGAGATCGGTAAAATAATCCATGTGACATCAGGGGTTCAACCGTAATTTTACGAAGCTACGAGAATACTTTTTGTACGCAAAGAAAACAGAAATAACGACTTTATTCAACAATTTGTCTTCTCCGTATCACCCTAGCACCATTTTGGAAAGTATCCACTGAATGTAAACAGCGCATGCTGTTCTGTGTCAGCTGTGCCATGCGGATACCTTGTTTTCGTTCAAATAAAAGCATAAACAATGTAGAAAACGTATCCGCATGCCACATACTTACATCATTTAATAATACTTATTTCATTTTTAGGTTGATTTAGTTGGATGAAGCAAGCATCTGGTCCCATAACAAGTCTTTGAAAGATCTTCAAACAATAATGCTACTACAACAAACAAGTAGATATGAGGACAGCTATAGCATCTGAGTGTTGAACCTTTAGGTTTCTGAAAGTTATAAAGGGGGCTTTCTCACTCAGATATGGCCAATGGGCCAAGATAACCCACAGGCCCTTCTGCTCACATTACAGTGCCACTTTCAATTGTGTTCAGTGTGAGAGAGGTCAGGCCTCTCCTATAACACACACTCATACAGCACCCCAGGACCTGGGGGCATCCATCATTACTAGGGTGGTGAAAGTAGACACTCTAAAATACTGCAACGTGTTTGGTCTAGGGTAACCCAACACTGGCAGAGAGCGAGTGTGAGACTCTCTAATTTTATGAGCGCTCACACGCACACTCACACTTCTCTTGCCCCCGTCCCAGGCCTGAAGCACTACTGAAATCAGCCACGAGCGCAAAGAATTCCCTGATAAACACAAGCCTGGCAAGTGCTTCAGCCTGTCTGGATTGATTATATAATGGCTTTTTTATCAGTGAAATTTTTGGCTGTCTATATTTTTGCCCAGCCTAAAAAAAATGATGCTGTTATTGATCAAATGTTATTAATACTAAGCAATAAACTTAATTGAGGAAATTACAAATTAAAAATAAACATGTAGTAGAAATTTTCATAGATTTAAAGAAAACATAAGATACCACAATATTTTATTTAAAAAACTAGAGAGATATGGTATTAGAGGGGTTGGTTTGGACTGGGTGAGTAGTTCTCTAAGAAACAGGCAACAGTTTGTAGACATAACTTGTGGTGTACCACAAGGATCGGTTTTAGGTCTAAACTTGTTTATAATTTATATCAATGATACGTGTAGAGTATCAGATATACTCAAATTTATTTTATTTGCTGATGACACAAATATTTTCTGTTCCGGGGATAATTTACTGCAGCTTTTGGAGGTGATAACAATTTAAATTAATTAATTAAAACAATGGTTTGATGTAAATAAATTGTCATTAAATATACATAAAACAAAGATTATGTTATTTGGAAAATACAAAACAAACCCTCAAGTAGAACTGAAAATTGACAATGTAAATATAGAAAGAGTGTACTAAAATAAGTTTCTTGGTGTACTTTTAGATCACAAGATATACTGGAAACCACAAAGTATGTTAAAGCTAAATTGGCAAAGACTATAGCGATTCTGAATAAAGCAAGACATATTTTGTCAATATAAAAATCAAATCAACTGTCACATCGTTTAACAACTATAAATGCTTCTATTTTGCTGTTTAAAAAATAAAAAAATGAATCGTGTTCTCCAGCATGATTTAAGATTATCCAAAGAGCATCTTGTGCTTCAATAGAAGCTGGAGAATCTGTCCGTCTATACAAAGAGTCACATGATCAATTATTTGATTAGACAGCAGGAATAGTGCAGAATATTAAATATTTAATCTTCATTTTAAGTGATAACCAGAGTGCAATTTATTTCTGATGGTGTGACCAACCAAATTACAGCTTCAAACCCCTAATAGACATCAAAACAAAGAGTTTGTGGCCCTTAAAAAGTTTGAGGTTGATAAGATATATATTTTTTAATGTTTTTGAAAAAATAAGTCTCGTAAGCTCATCAACTGCTCACCGAGGCTGCAGTTCTTTGAACAAAAATACAGTAAAAACAAAAATATAGTGAAATATTATTTTCATTCAAAATAACTATTTTATATTTGACTATATTTCAAAATGTAATTTATTCCTGTGATGCAAATCTGAATTTTCAGCATCATTACTCCAATCTTCAGTGTCACATGACCCTTCAAAAGTCATTCTAAAATGCTGATTTGCTGCTCAAGAAACATTTCTGATTATTATCAATGTTGAAAACAGTTTTGCTGCTTAATTTTTTTTTTTTGGAATAGCATTTATTTGAAATAGAAATATTTCGAAACATTATAAATGTCTTTACTGTCACTTTTGATCAATTTAAAGCATCCTTGCTGAATAACACTACTAATTTCTTTAAAAAAAAATTATTCTTACTGACCCCAAACTTTTGAACGGTAGTATATACTTGCCAGTCTTAATTTTACATAATACATTCCCACAGCTGTAATTTTAATAATGCATTAATTCGACTGTTTTTGTTTAATAATATCTGCTAAAATTACTCAAACTATTTTCTTTAAAACTAATAACACCGAAACATAATAACAACAAAAATCTGATTAAAAATCAGACACACAGACAAGTCCCAAAAGTTATAATAGCATGGCCCAAAAAATTTGGAAATATTTAAAATGGGGTTTTTTGATTGCAGACTTTTGGACCCATTAAGAAATCTCCTCTAAAACTCTGCAGAAGACACACGTGAGATTACTGAGGTTTGATTCTCTGCACTGCCTTCCAGGAGAAACAACTGAGACTGTAGAGATTTTCTTCCCAGTGGAAGTAACAGTAATGCTCATAGACTCATGCGACTTCCTGTTCCTTCTAACCGTGCCTTAAGAAGTGACGGGCCGCTCTGCACTGCATCTGACTCCTTCAGGACACTGGAGTTATTCAAAGAGCAGGGATGAGCCCTGACAATGCCATATTATCAGCTGGAATCTCTAGGTCTGCAAAAGGAAAACACTCCTTCTCAGTGTCACACTGAAGAGAGATCCCTAAACCTGACACTGAGGAGAGCCATTTAAGAGCACCGAACAGTGCCAGCTATTCATGCACGCCTGTGAAGAGAATGGCCACTCTTCTGTCCTCGCCTTGTTTAAAACACAGAGAGGGAAACTCATGAGGGTCCGAGAGACAAGGCAGCGCAGAAACTCGAGCAGCCAGCTGACTCACACATGAATAGAGGCAGCACAATGATAAAGTAATCACCCTCACAATCCCCCGGTTTATCAGCAGCAGTGCGCTCCTCCGCTAGCCTAAACAGATAATGAAATGAAGTATCGCCGGCCTTGCTAACTAATGGAAGACAGGCTATTATACGCGCTGGCTGAGAGACGATACATGCATCTGTGCTGTTGATCGGCAACACTTGATCTGAAAAACATTGCTCGGATACGCACTTATGTCATTCGAAAAATGTACAAATCGAATTGAGTCGTCTGAGGAATCTTAAGAGAGTTATTGCAGATGGAATTTGAAACCGCTTCTCATTGGTTAAAAGTAACAACCTGGATGTCTGACATTAAATAAGCAGCAGGAATGTCAGCTAACACAATTCATGTGGCAATATGAGATATTCATATAGATGACAGATTTTGTTAAAGGGATAGTTCACCCAGAAACAGCTTGTCATTATTTACTCACCATCATGTCATTCACAGCGACTAATATAAGATCGGATGCCTTTGAATTTGATTGTATCGGGAACACCCCCCCCCCCCCATAAAAAACACAGCAAAGAGGTGGACTCAGGTGCTCGCTTATTTAACATTATACAATAACTATGCTGTAAAGTAAGTTATTAGGCACAACAAAGAGCTGAAGTTTATTTTATAACTTTATGTTCAAATAATTTTTCCAGAGATTAAAAAACCCGATACCTGAAGTTAATTTACTACATATGAAAAATAAAAAAGGATTACATGCTTAGAAAAAATTACTTTATATTCACAATATAGCAGAACCTCAAGTGTTTTATTACTTTAAGAATGGTTTCTACTTAAAAATAAAAAAAAAATGTGATAAAATATTATTAAATCTAAAAAAAAAAAACCTCAATTTAAACATTATTATTTAAAAACAACAGGAATTTTCTGGGTTGAATAAAAGTTCGGCTGAATTGACAATACTACAAAAATTAATTTCCACTTTTTAATGTTCTTTAAAAAAATAAATAAATAAAATAAAAATGTTTTCACTGTTTCAATAGTATAGTGAAAAGAAATAAGCAATATGCATGTTTACATGATTTTAGTGTAAAGATAAACTTTTTCTGTGTCAAGATGCCTCCAATATTACAACTTTCCATGACAACATGCCAATAATATGACATGCCATGAAACTCTAAAATGACCAGATTGTCATTGATTACTTTGATTGTAACCACCTTGTCTTTTAAGAAACGAGGGTTGAAACTATTTTTGTTGTTAACTTCTAATTGTAAAGTAAGAGCTTTATGTTTACGAAGGCCAAATATAGCCATTATGAACAGACAGTATTTGAGCCATTCGATGTTAAAATGAAAAAAAGAAGGATATCTATAATGTTTGTATGCATGAACTTAAGTAATAATGGAAAACCTTAACAATATGTATCATTAATTCAATCTCGCTGTCACTTACTTGATTAGTGGAGAAGAGGAGAGCAATATCCTCAAGGAAACAGTGCTGGGCACTCTTTTAAAAAGCTCTGTTCAAATTCAAAAAAGAAAAAAGGACATGATTGGTAAGAAATTTGAAAGCTTTTAAGCAAAGTTACAATCTGAAAGTTAAACTCTGGAGACATTTTAAGATGTGAATGTTGAGCTCCAGAGAATCAATGCTGAGGCGGCTTTGACAGAATTTAGACAGTTACAGATTTAAAAACCAAAAGAGCGGGAAAAAAGAACACAGACAACCATTTCAACATAAACGTGTTCTTCAGGACGATATAGTTCTAAATACAACTATTACTACACGTAAAAAAAAACCTTTAAAGAGCCAACTTTTCTTTTGTTTTTAGAGTGTATAAATATTCCTTTAAACAATTGTATTTAGCTCTGCAAGAACATTATATTGACCAATCAGCATTGAGGATCTGGAAATAAAGACCTGATTTTTCTCATACCATGTTACTATAAACATAACACTTAGAACTGCTAAATTATGAAAGGTTTTTGAGGTCGTGTCAGCCGTTTACTCGCTGACCTAACAGCACATAGTTTAATTTTAGGAGAGTTTCTCATTGTTAAAGCGACTATAAACCCTGCCTTACTCACTTTAAGCACACAATAGGGGCACCTTTACAGGAGAGGAACTGTCAATGTTAAGCAGCTGGAATAAAATTCACTCAGAGAGATCATGACTCTGCCTCAGGCTGACAGAGAAGCCATTAGTGTCACAGTTATATTGGATAAACCTGAGACGAAATACAGCCTTTTACAACACAATACAATATCTTACACTGCATTCATCAAGGCCATCTGATACTCATGCACGTGGCAGATGATAAAGAAACTGATCATTGAGTATTGAGTGGTATGAAATGTCTTAACCCACTATAAAATTGAAATAATTCTCAAAATATGATGCAAATAACATTTCTACCTGCATGAATTATTGCTCACTATCAGTGTTTTTGGGAAAGCAGACTTTTACTCCAGAGAATATTTCTCAGGGAAGGTTTATTTCTGTATAGACATACCTCAAAGTCTTGGCTACAAAACAGCTATTGAACATTTCCACTGTTATTGCCCAGGAAACAAGATACAGTTCATTAAACACAAGGTTGTCACAAGGGGAACCCACCGATTATAGGCTATTTAAAAGCTTATAATGGTCTTTAAAATTATAGGCTTTACTTAGTGACAAACAGTTACAACAGAACAGTTATGGCCATCATATACTATAATTAATAAACTGTATCTGACCCAACCCCATGAGAAATACTCTTTGTGCTTGAATACAGTTCAAGTTTTCAGTTAAAAAGGCCTACCTCCATTATTTCTTTGATTTTTATCTGAATGGCGTGGATTTACGTGTTAGCCAAAAGCTACAGCAAAAATATGATGCTTAATTTTAGTATGGAGAACGAAATTCACACACACACACAAAAATATAACTTACCTTTTTTTTTCACAGAACCTTGCTTTTCTTTATTATGTTTTCAGCTTCCCGATGCTGTTGACATGTGCTTCATGTGACATGTCACATAATGGAAATATAGTGCTGCGCTTTTCTGCAAGTGCTAAAGAAAAGACATACGAATATTTAGGATTCTCTGTCAACTTAAATAGACAAACAGCGCTATCTTGTGGATAGAGACAACACAGCACTACATTAGATGGATATTGAAAAACTAATAAACTAACTAAAATTTATATGTTTATTTTCAGGGACTTATATTTTTTAGGAAAAAAGAAAATACGTACGTATTATAAATATAATTTAGATATACTTTATAGCCTATTTTAGATAGCCTATAATATAGATCATTTAAATATAAGTTATTGTAGGGTATAAAGGGCATATAAGTAGCAAGAAATTAAAAAAATGTTCTAGGGTGGCTAAATAAGATAAGCATCATTTGTAAGGATTATGGTCAATATTATGGTTACCCTCCTTATTTTTAACTTAAATGGGCCATTTGTAACTTTACTGTGCCAAGCATTTGCTTCCAGTTATTCTACTTGTACAAAAACAGTCTATTATGCTGTTTGATACTGCAAACTGGTAGGCTATTTGTTACCTAGCTAACACACGACGTACAAGTTACATAACTTTTAAGTACTTTTTGGTCATTTCATGACTTACTAACTGACAACGTAAATAAGACGTCGTATGCTCGTAATTTCATTAGCATCTAATTACCAACTCACTAACTTGATCACTGAACTCGGCCAACTGCTGAACATTAGATGACTGTTGTAGATCAGGCATATATAAAAAAATATATTTTTTAAGGTCTAAAGAAAATATATTATTTACTCAAAAAAAAACATAATCCAAGAAATATTTTTTAAATTTAGATTTTAAAAATACCCCCTAAATGAATTCATTTTAAAACACTACACACATCTGAACCAAAAGCGTATGAATTTTCATGTGGTAATGTGGAAATGGGCTAAACTCATTCATTATTTTTGAAGTTCTGCCTAACATAGCTCTTCCCCTGTAGAACTGTTCTAGTGCCGATTAGTTTGGCAATCTTTGTCCACCTGCGGCCAAACTGAGAAGAGTGAAGGATACTGTTGCCTGCCTGTTCTCATCCACGGCTGAACACACACACTAACAACAACACATCATGCCCATTTTCAGAGTATCTTTACATATAGTGTTAAAACAGTTATCATATTACTTTACCAGGATACTGCTGTTTGTCTTCCAAGCAGACTGTAAGTACTGATCCTGGAGGATCTCAGCACTGCTCAGGTCCCTGTTAAGAGAGAAGACAAATAATAAAGACGTTAATTCCATAAGAACGTGTTTACAGAAATTCATTTACAAAAGAACTATGGAGTACATGATTACAGAAGATTTAAAAGCGCATATTTTTCTACATAAAAAATGTTTTTTTTAAATTTTCCTTTATATGTGGGACTGCTCTTGTAGGATGAACTTCTGATAATGTAATGCGTATTTACGTTTGTAGTTACTGTAGTGGATTTTTAGCTCACACTTTATTTTACAAGTGTAATTGTACATTTAAGTACTGAGTAATAATATTAATTAACAACATGCACTTATTATACGATTAGGGATTTTTAGTGTTAGTTGCAAGCAGTTATGCATTATTTACTGTTATTATACTATAGAAAGTGCATGTAACATGTAAAAAGGACAGTTTCCTGTATGTAACAAACAGTCCATTTCTAGTATCCATACGTGTCACCTCCAGCTTGCCCCACACAGGCTTCCATTGTAAATTAGACTGCGTACTAAGGATCCTTGACACTGAGACATCCTTTGATGGAGCTTGATGTTGTGGCAGCTTAGATATGCAGCTTTATAAGGAAGTGTCCTTCCATTTGAGAAGCACCCATTGTCTGGTTACCTTTATGGACTCTCAGACTGCTCCTTGTGCCTGTAAAGGATCCTCAAGTGATTTTACCTTCATCCAAGTCTTACCTGTTCCATTGCAAGTCTCCAGCAATCTCCTGTTCTCACCTCTGAGTCTCCAGCGATCTCCTGTACCCACCTCTGAGTCTCCAGTGATCTCCTGTACTCACCTCTGAGTCTGCAGCGATCTCCTGTACCCACCTCGGAGTCTCCAGTGATCTCCTGTTCTCACCTCTGAGTCTCCAGCGATCTCCTGTACCCACCTCTGAGTCTCCAGTGATCTCCTGTACTCACCTCTGAGTCTCCAGCAATCTCCTGTACTCACCTCTGAGTCTCCAGCAATCTCCTGTACTCACCTCGGAGTCTCCAGCAATCTCCTGTACTCACCTCAAGTCTCTAGCGATCTCCTATCTCCTCTGAGTCTCCAGTGATCTCCTGCACTCACCATCACATCTCCAGTGATCTCCTATACTCGCATCTGAGTCTCCAGTGATCTCCTATAATCACATCTGAGTCTCCAGTGATCCCCTATACTCACCATCACATCTCCAGTGATCTCCTATAATCACATCTGAGTCTCCAGTGATCCCCTATACTCACCATCACATCTCCAGTGATCTCCTATACTCACATCCAAGTCTCCAGCGATCTCACCATCACATCTCCAGCGATCTCCTATACTCACCATCACATCTCCAGTGATCTCCTATACTCACATCCGAGTCTCCAGCGATCTCCTATACTCACCATCACATTTCCAGTGATCTCCTATACTCACTGCTGCGTCTCCAGCGATCTCCTATACTCACCATCACATCTCCAGTGATCTCCTATACTCACATCCGAGTCTCCAGCGATCTCCTATACTCACCATCACATCTCCAGTGATCTCCTATACTCACATCCAAGTCTCCAGCGATCTCACCATCACATCTCCAGCGATCTCCTATACTCACCATCACATCTCCAGTGATCTCCTATACTCACATCCGAGTCTCCAGCGATCTCCTATACTCACCATCACATCTCCAGTGATCTCCTATACTCACTGCTGCGTCTCCAGCGATCTCCTATACTCACCATCACATCTCCAGTGATCTCCTATACTCACTGCTGCGTCTCCAGCTATCTCCTATACTCACCTCTACTCACCTCTGAGTCTCCAGTGATCTCCTATACTCACTGCTGCGTCTCCAGCTATCTCCTATACTCACCTCTACTCACCTCTGAGTCTCCAGTGATCTCCTATACTCACTGCTGTGTCTCCAGCTATCTCCTATACTCACCTCTACTCACCTCTGAGTCTCCAGTGATCTCCTGTACTCACCTCCAAGTCTCCAGCTATCTCCTATACTCACCTCTACTCACCTCTGAGTCTCCAGTGATCTCCTGTACTCACCTCCAAGTCTCCAGCAATCTCCTGTATTCACCTCTGAGTCTCCAGCGATCTCCTCTACTCACCTCTGAGTCTCCAGTGATCTCCTGTACTCACCTCTGAGTCTCCAGCGATCTCCTCTACTCACCTCTACTCACCTCTACTCACCTCTGAGTCTCCAGCGATCTCCTATACTCACCATCACATCCCCAGTGATAGCATATACTCACCATCACATGTCCAGTGATCTCCTATACTCACTGCTGAGTCTCCAGCTATCTCCTATACTCACCTCTACTCACTGCTGAGTCTCCAGCTATCTCCTATACTCACTGCTGAGTCTCCAGCTATCTCCTATATTCACCTCTGAGTCTCTAGCGATCTCCTATACTCATCATCACATCTCCAGTGATCTCCTATACTCACTGCTAAGTCTCCAGTGATCTCCTATACTCACCTCTGAGTCTCCAGTGATCTCCTATACTCACCTCTGAGTCTCCAGTGATCTCCTATACTCACCTCCAAGTCTCCAGCGATCTCCTATACTCACCTCTGAGTCTCTAGCGATCTCCTATACTCATCATCACATCTCCAGTGATCTCCTATACTCACTGCTGAGTCTCCAGTGATCTCCTATACTCACCTCTGAGTCTCCAGCGATCTCCTATACTCACCATCACATCTCCAGCGATCTCCTATACTCACCTCTGAGTCTCCAGCGATCTCCTATACTCACCATCACATCTCCAGTGATCTCCTATACTCACCTCTGAGTCTCCAGTTATCTCCTATACTCACCTCTGAGTCTCCAGCGATCTCCTATACTCACCATCACATCTCCAGCGATCTCCTATACTCACCTCTGAGTCTCCAGCTATCTCCTATACTCACCTCTACTCACCACTGAGTCTCCAGCGATCTCCTATACTCACCATCACTTCTCCAGTGATCTCCTATACTCACCTCTGAGTCTCCAGCGATCTCCTATACTCACCTCTACTCACCTCTGAGTCTCCAGCTATCTCCTATACTCACCTCTACTCACCTCTGAGTCTCCAGTGATCTCCTATACTCACCATCACTTCTCCAGTGATCTCCTATACTCACCTCTGAGTCTCCAGCGATCTCCTATACTCACCATCACATCTCCAGTGATCTCCTATACTCACATCCGAGTCTCCAGCGATCTCCTATACTCACCATCACATCTCCAGTGATCTCCTATACTCACCTCTGAGTCTCCAGCGATCTCCTATACTCACCTCTGAGTCTCCAGCATTCTCTGTCTCTCTCTTGGTCACTACTGCACTGGACTGTTTATTGGAGCACTTCACGCTCAAAGCTTTTGGTTTACCTACCTCAGTTTATCAGCTTAATTACTTCCCTGTTCATCCCACCATTTGCCATACCTGCTGTGTTGTGTTTTCTTATCTGATTTATTCACTTGCTGTGCCTTCCATATTACCATTTCCGATATCTGCATATATCCAGCTGTCAATAAATATGCTTTGGGTTCAACTAAACCTTCTTGTTGCAATGCTTTTAACAAAAGAGATTGCATTGCTGGTGAACATTTAATATATGAGATGTTAAACAGCCACACACTCAACATGGTTACGGTTAACATAACCATAAAAGTTTGAGCATATTAATATGAATTATTTTTAACCATTAATAATTTTTATATTTTGAAAAAGTCAATTATTTTTTATTTTGTTTATTATACATTTAATTATACAACTTATTATTTTATACCATTTATAATTATTTACATGTACTATTTACTACTATTACTATAAAAAAATGTATATTTTTGTAATTATTATTTTAGTTTTCTCTGTTATTCTTATTCTTTATAAGTTCTTATTTATTTGTCCGTATCTAGCTGTATCAGGTGGTGGACCACTTTCTTTTCTCCCATTGGTAGTTGCTGCATCACAGCATATTTGCAAATATACTGTATTATTATTGTTGTTGTTATTTCTCATGCACCACAGCACAGGAGGTGTTGGCCTCCTTCTAGCTCCACCAGCACAACGCCTCCCAAACACATGTCAGCCTCCCGCGAGAAGCTGAATTGGACCCCAACTGTCACCCACCGAGCGAGGCATCACTATTGATCTTCACTGTCAGTGAGAGATATAAAGCAGGTATTCGCCATGGTAAGAGTGACTCAGATGAGCAAGGGTGAGTGAGAGTGTCACACCACTGGACGCCCTGATCCTTCCCATAGATATGGTGTGGCGGGACACCACTCAACATCACCATCCAAGACAGCAGTCCCACAGGAAACTGAACACAGAAGCCCATCCGTCACCCGCTGAGGTGCTTCATCAAGCTCTCTGATAAGTGAAGCTGTAATGCAAAGACTACCAATTCTCTGAGATCTTGACTTCTGATAGGATATCCTGCTTTTGTATTATTATACATCTTATTATTAATAAGTCACTGAAGACTATCGAGTTTGGAGTATTTCTACTAGGGCTGACAATCGTTTCATTTTTAATCGTTTAAAGTGTGGCAATTAATTAATTGCATATTAATCACACATCAAATTTGGCTGAGAAATTACCCACAAAAGATCATTTAAAGCCATTATTGCGTTCCATGAAAAAAGCATGAAATCGATATTACAAAAATTAGAACGAATTTTTTTCCTTTTTCCTTTTTAATTTTTGGGTGAACTATCCCTTTAATTAATTTTTTATTAATATAGATTTTTTGTAATATGTAGATATGATTTTTAAAAAATGAAATTATACTCTTAAAAAAGAAACTAATACTTCCAGTAGGTGGCAGTAAAATGTCTTAATGAATAAGCTATTGAGTCATTTATTCATTCATTCGATTCAAACGGCTGATTCATTTAGGAATCAAGTAAATCTTTATGAGCAGCTAATTGAATCAATTGGTTCACCCTATTTGTTTAAAACGCGGATTCATTCAGAAATTGTGTTTATATGTGCTTGGAGAAGCACAACACTTGTGATGTGGTTTTAATAGGTAATATTTGTGTCCGCAAACTGAGCAAAAACAGACAATATTGTGTATAAAATATAACACAAAATTAACTTTTATTTACTTAACTGCTGTATGAAATCACTTTTGCACTAGATTTATTAGGGACAAAAACAGCAGTCCTGAGATATCGCTTATCATATTATATAAATATGAGACGGAAATTCATACAGCGCCATTTTTTGGCCCAATATTTTGAATTTTGGAGGCACATAACTGCATTTGGACTACATAGTTGTTGTCTTGCATCACGTCTGTCAACAGTAAACTGCATGAAATATAAGATGACCTACAGGTCTAGACTAGTACAGGTCTAATTGTTAGCTAATTAATTAAGTTAACGTTGTCAGAGTTCTTGCTGTGATTTTATGTCATACAGAGGATTTATAACGCATCAAAAACATCTCATTTAATATTCAAAAATGGTCTACCTCTCTCTGGCGATGTTGATTGGTTGATGAGAGTCAACCAATTATTTTCAACCCTCATTCTGACGCTTATCCATTTTAAAGTGGGTTCCAGTAAAAGGCCACTGTTATGATTGTCTAACATCATTGGATAGGAAATAGTATCATCCATTATATAAATGTAAATATAAGCTTTATAGATCAGTTGTACCAACGACCCATGAATAAGTGTTTAAAAAAACATTATCCATACAAAACTATTTACAGACAAAGCATTATGAATTTGTTTAACGTTACTTACGGTTTGCTGCAGCTGCTGTCAGATTCAATACTGTTGGCAGCTTCATCTTTCAACGAATGTTTCTTTGTGTGAATTCTCCATTACACTGTACCTCGCTTACAAAACAATCTTCAGTCAAATGCCCCGAACAAAATAAACCATCAGTTCCTTCACTACGCCGAAGTCTGCTCTGCGCAGAAATGCAAATATACTAGTTTAAAGTGGGCGTGGCCTATGGTGGGACAATACAATGATTGGTTAATGCCTTGTCATGCCCAAATAAGGTCAAGTAGTAGTGGCTAATGGTTTTATAATTTAGTTTCAAATTAAAGTTAACAGATAGATGCTAGTTATTTTTTCTAAATGGCCTATTTACCAAACCCTGGGTGAAATAACACAAAAACAAACATTATATATTAATAAAAGAAGGACTCTTCATATTTAATGGTATTAATTATTTGTATACTTCATTCAATAGGTTACATTTTCTAGAAAACTTTTGTTTTATAAACAAATATATAACCACTGATCTATAATAGAGAATATATTATAGATCAGTGGGTAACCCACGCTTTGACTGTGTTTACGTTGCATATGCCGTTTTGACCAGCGGGTTTCACCATTGTTTCGAGCACTTTGAAAGAGTAAATCATTTCGTGAAGTAATTCAGCTTGAGATGACCTTGACATGATGATTGTTTTGTTTGGTAGCATTGTATGATGCTGCAACGAACTGTAGTTCATAGTTTTTCTTTTATAAAAGCACAGTGAGGATGTTTGGCTAATGAGTTTTCGTATGTATGCACTTTAATACAACTAGCATAACAATAGCTGTACAAAGGTAGACTGCAATAAACACTAAACAGACAACTTATATATTTTATATTTGCACATAAACCTGGTTGTTATGTTTTTAACATCAGCAAGCAAAGAACGCACAGAGACCGCATGGTGAACTACCAGGCCAGGGGTAGGTTGGTCCTGGAGTGCCGTTAACCTGTAGAGTTTAGCTCCAACCTTATTCAAACACATCTGAACAAGCTAATCAAGGTCTTCAGAATTACTAAGGCTACAGGCAGGTGAGGTTTTTTTCAGGGTTGGAGCTAAACTCTGCAGGACATCGGCACTCCAGGACCGACGTTGCCTACCCCGGCATGTACCAGGCTATCTCCTTTATTCTCTCTTCTCAACTCCATTACATTAAAGTTCCACCTACTGGACACAATCATTATAGTCAGAACAATTAGGCCTACATGAACACAACACTGGTCACAGCATTTAGGCCGTTTTCTGGGCTATCCTCCACTTCCATTTCAAACATCCATAAGGTGACATGAACTACCCATGTTCCTTGATAATAAAGATGCCAGACATTTTGAATCATTATCTTATTATATTTCTCCTCAGAAGGTTAACATCTGAAGAACCTTTCTGCTTCATAAAAGGTTCTTTGTGGCGAAAGAAGGTTTTTCAGATTATAAAAAGGTAAGAAAGAGATGGTTCTTTAAAGAACCTTTGACTGAATGGTTCTTTGTGGAACAAAAAAATGGTTCTTCTATAGCATCACTGAAGAACCTTTTAAACACCTTTATTTTTAAGACCACCCTGTGTGACAATTACACATGATTATGGTGATCCACTCACATGAACATCTAGTGTGTTTTTTTAAGTTACAGTTAGTGAGGCATGGACATCACAATTAGTTTGGCATGGCATCAGGGGAACACTGTCTCTCTCTCTCCAGGCAGATCAGCAAACACTAGTGACATTCACAATGACAGTAGAAGTCACAGGTCAGATATGTGAACGATACGCTGACATTTCTCTGTTTACCTGCAGTTTCTCACTGGTAGAATTTGATCTTGGCGTCCACACAGTCAAAGAACAGATCCCCGAGCTCCTGGATCTCACCCCTAAACATAGCCTCAATCTCCTCAAGACACTGAGACTCCAGGTATCTCATAGTCTCCTGTAGAGAGACTCCAGCTCCTGACACACACACAGACACACAGGGGTGTTAAAGGAATATTGCAAATTCAGCATAAGTTAAGCCCAGTGAGAACAGTTGTGGAATAATATTTGATAACTACAAAAACAATTTCCAATTGTTCCCCCTTTCCTAATATGGGTGACAGCCAAGCACTTACAATGGAAGTGAACATGGCCAATCCATTATTGTTAAAATACTCACTGTTTCAATAATATAGACACAAGACGTAATCAATATGCATGTTAACATGATTTAAGTGCAAAAAATCTCTTATTATAAAATGGTTAGTTCCAGTCCTCGCTTCTGATTGGTGTTTTATTTGCGATAAAGCACAGCTATGACCGCTTCACCCAATAAAGCACAGAAATCAAGAGTAGAGCGGAAACAGCTGAGAGATAATGAGTGGCATTGCTGATCGTGAAGCGTAAGCGAAAGAATGAAAACAAAAACACAGTACCCCTTGATTCACATGCTCATGCTCAAGCAGACAGAAATTATAGAGATAACTTTGAAATTTAAACTGACCACCTTACCAAAGGATATTAAGCCCACAGACATAAACAGATAATCATCATCTGCCATCGCCGGACACCAAAAACTCTGCCACTGACCGCTCACACCTGGGTGGGACAACATTTAGAAAGTGTGACACCGCTGTAAGATGGCAAGGTGAACTGACCAATGAAATAAACCAAGCCCACCAGACACCTCAACTCCAGCCAGGGCTCACCTGACATGACCCTCAAGTCCCAGGTTACAGCCCCCACCACATGGCCTGAGGGCAAGATGGCATCAGGAGGGGGGCGCATTTTTTGGGACACAGAACTACCACAGTATCTCACCTTTAAGGTCCTCGGTGAGCCCATCCAGAAGTGTGCCATCAGTGCCACCGAATCCAGCCGAGGATCAGGCCAGAACCCGAAGACCATAATGAAAGTCAGCACTGGGGTGGGCAGTCCATTGACAATGTGTTCTTTCCATTTTTTAATTGTAACAATACATTCAATAAGAATAATAAGTTTATTGCACTTAATAACAGTAAGGTTGAGTGGGAGAACTATGATGTCACTTTGTAGGCCGATCAGCTGTTAGCATTCCTCGACCTATTGACTTTTTCCATAGGCTTTTGGATTATCGCAAAAAAAAAGCTATGTGTTCAATCATAGTTCATGAAACTTACACGTTTTGTCCATCATAATCTTCACAAAATAATATAACTTTTATGAATTTTGAAGCCTAAATAAAAGCACCAGAACTTAAAAGCTAATGTAAATCATAGACTATAATCACAGTTTTACAGTTTACTCCACTGTGTTATTTGCGTCTTCCTTTCTTTCACAAACATAGGTTAAATTCATTTAACAGAGTCCTTTCTTGGGGCTTTTTTATTAATTTTTTTTTTTTACTTTACAGATTCTATACTTTAAAGGCTGTTTGAAAATGAGCAAAATTAGGTTTTTAATTAGTCTGATATATAAAAATTAATCTAACAACAAAAACAAAATAGTTTAAACATATTCTTTTTTTTAAATAAACATATTAATTTAAATTAAGTCAATTAATTTTCATTTTCGATTATTATTACAACTAACTTAACCTTTATGCGAATTACGAGCGTAACACTCACAGAACTACATTTCCCAGCATCACCTCGCACCCCAAGCGCACGCTCTAGTATCGCGATATTATCTAAAATCTTTTGCGTTGTGTCGCGAGATTACCTTCCTGCTGTCTAGTACAGCACTAAAAACTGTCAGTGAGGTTAGAGGGGGTAAGAATTTCTCAAATCGGCGACTGCCGTTCAAACAGCGGTGTGAATGTCCAAATCTGTGCTTTGGTGTTATTACAAACGTAACGTGTGACACTGAGGAGAAAAACGGCAGCGTTCTCGTCCAAACTGTACAGGCCAACAGTCTCTGAACTAGATCAAACAGTGCTGTAACACAGCGAGCAAATGGCGTTGAAAAGAATCCAAAAGGTGAGTCTGTGTGCATTGTGTGGATCGCATAACCTCACAGCCTCTGTCAATGTCCTGCTCATCATCTTCTAATGTTGTTGTGATGTAAAGCGGTCGCACTTTTCTCATTTTGTCCCCATCTGGTCAAGACAAAGACGGATGGCCAATGGTGGATGCATGCAGTCGACAGACGCACGGTGTCTTTCTGATCATTACAGATTCACACACATGCTGTTATAAACAGTTACCGTCACTTAGAGACGGCTAATCGTGAGGGTTTGTTTTGCGCAATATGTGATCTACAACGGCTATTGTCGTTATGCGATGTTGAGGCGTAAGGATCTGTGCGCGTAATAACGCATGATTTGGGAGTTGGCGGGTGCTGTTGTGACAGATTTGTGGCATGTAAGTGCGTGGGCGCTGGAAACATTGTTAAAATGTATCTTTTCTGTTGTCGGTCATCATGAATGAGCGAAGCGCCGCTGGTGCGCATGCGTGATGGGCGACAACTGCTTTCAAGTTGCCAAATGCTGAACCCCAATGTCAGTGTGTCCATATATGGCTTGGCAAATAGGGCACTAGGACAGCGGAGGGTATTTTTAACAGATTCGCCACCCTCTCCGCATAACCAACGACTTTAATCACAGAAAAAAAAATCACTTAGAGTCTGTGTACTTCTTTCAGGGATTCCGTAATCTGTGTTTTATAATAAACGAGTCGAATTTTGGCCTTCTTTACTCGCCCTCGTGTTTTGTTTTTCTAAATGAGGAGAAATTGGAAAAATCTCCAACATTTTTAATGACCAGCTCCAAAAAGGAGTATTAAAAAAAAAAAAAAATCCCTATTGATTTGTGTGCTATATTCAGAGTCTTCTTGTAAGGAACAGCCCAAAATTTAAAGACACAGTTCACCCAAAATGAAAATTGTCATCATGTACTCATCCTCAAGCCTGTGTGAACACAAAAGAAGATATTTTGAAGACTGCGTGTATCCAAACCTACCTTTGATGGTCCCCCTTGACTTCCATACTGTTTTTTATTTTTTCATATTATGGAAGTCAGTGGAGTGCATCAGCTTTTTGGTTACCCATATTCTTTGAAACATCTTTTGCGTTCAGCAGAAGAAATAACTGGATAAATGTGGGCATGTTTCTAATACAAAAGCTATCGTATAACTTCAGACTCTGAATTATACATCTTATATTAAAGATTTTCTCAAGTACTTGCGTTTTGTACGATATTAAAATACTTTGAGCTTCAGTATAATTTTTGTGTGACTTATTTGCTATAATAAACACGACAACTGATAATTCACCTCAGATGGTGAAAAAAAACAAGAATGTTCAAACTGTGAACAAACAAGTATATTTCATAACAAGGTTTGCATCAGTCAATGAGTATGTATTTTGAATAATGTTAAAATCATTGATTTTTAATAAATTGATTATGTACTTAGAGAGCCCCGCCCACACGCTCTTCTTATTGGCTGTAATTTGTGATTTGACACGGACAGATAAATGTTCTTATACCTGGAATCTTATCACATTGCAACTGGTTAGTTGTACATTTAGTTGTGATTTGTACATTTTGGAGCTTGAAATTCAGACTTTTGAAGCCAAAATAACAATGTACAGGATTGTAATGACTTGAAGGTGAATAAACAACAGAATTTTCGTTTCTGAGTGAACTGTCCCTTTAAGGTCTGAGAGGTCCTTTGAAATAATGCAAAGGTTGATCCATTCATAAAAAAAATATTGGATGCACATTTTTAGATATTGTATTAAAATGCATACACACCCATGACTAATGTTAGATATCAGACATTTAACTTGTGCCAAATGCAATTTTACATCAACAAAGGGTCAAGAAAGAGTGTCAACAACAGATCAACAATAGACTGTGAAAGCTCCGCCCCTTTAAAAGCAGCACAGATGTAACACAGTATGTGGTGTGTTGTTGTGCTGCTCCTGCCAGAGTTCGTTTCATAAGGATCAGTCTTGTGCAACGATCATGTTTACGATATCAGAAATTAGAACCTGTTTATGTGTATTTAAGCATGTAAGTATAATGTAATAGCAGGTGTGAATACAGGCTGCATGCTCATTGATACATTGGACTATTAATATAATTACTTTTTTTTTTTACTTACTGTGCACATTGATTTAATCTAAACTATACAGTCTTTTCTGGGGAGGATAAATCAAGGATTGCATGCTTATGGTATGATATATGTCATGCCATAAACCTGCAATCTATATATAAAATATATATTTTTTTATAACTGTCCCTAAATTCAGCATATAGTTTTATTTGGTCAGATAGTTTGAGGGGTGGTTCATACTTTTATTTCTTGCACTGATGTCAATGAATGACATTTAATGTCGATCTGTTGTTGTGTACAGTGTTAGGTATGATAGACTGATCCATTAAAGCCATTTATTATGTTTTTTTTAGTGTGCTGAGAGGTGAAGTTATTGAAAGTGCTGTCGGTAAACAGCTGACCGCTCTGCGTCTATCTTTAGAGAGGTGTTTTCAGGCGCTGTGAGTCAGACAGCAACTTCTAGCAATACAAACAGCCGCTCAAGAGGGGAATTACAGAGGTGACTTGGCCATGAGGATGAGATATGAGATATTTCAGGTGAATGATTCAGAACAGTTACAGAAATACACCTGATGCCAAATACTGAGCCACACTGTCAGAATACAATCGGTGCATGGAACTAACAAACCTCAGCAGAGAAGTTGGTGTGCGACTGACAAAAAGGACACTGTAAATATTGTCCAGCTCTTGTATGAAAAGAAGTGGAGATTAAGTTTCTATAATTCAGATTAACATTGTAGCAACAGTTATGTTATTGTTGAAAGACAGCTGTAAGATGGTGTAACTTGTTCAAATGCCTGCACAGATTTAATATTATTAAAACATTAATAAAAAATACACATGGGTGAATCTCATGAAACATATCAGGAGCATACTTAACTCCAATTTTACCCCCAAATTAAAAGAAAATAAGTTAATGCCGTTTTAAATATAATGTATATCCACTACCGTTCAAAAAGTCTTTTGTTTAAATAAACAATTTTTTCAGTGCTTCAATTCATTCAGCAAGGATGCAATAAATTAATCAATGAAGACATTTATAATGTTGTAATTTTATAGTTATTTGTCATTTAAATAAATGTTTTTCAGCATTCCATTCAACAAAAAGCAACACAGTTTGCACCAAAATATTAAATGCATATTTATTACACATTAGTAAAAAGAAAAGATTAGGCTAATATGAAATGGTTCTTGAGCGTCAAATCAGCATGTTGGAATGATTTCAGAAGGATCATGTGATACTGAAGACTAATAAAGCTGAAAAATTCAGGTTTGACATAACAGGAATAAATTACATAAAAAACATGAAAAATACAGTTTATACTGTTTTTTTGATCAGTAAATGCAGCCTTGGTGAGCAATACATCATGTTAGTTGTACTACTGCTGATTTAAATCATTAGCACATTATATTCGTCTTTATGAAAGTCATTTGAAGATTCACACAGATACATTTTCACATTTTGAAAAATGTAAGAGGTTATCTTGTAAAAGAAGCACATACGAATAGCCTGTTTTCCACAACTGATATTTCTGTACACCCTGATATTTTCAGTCACACCCTTTGTTTATACAGCCGTATTTCATTCTCAGACCCATTTGTGAGGTACTATGAGATGACTGCCGTAGCGGTGGTTGTGCTGGCAGTGCTCCTGAAAAATCTCAATATGGAAACAATCCTCAGAGCCAAAGCATTAGGAGTATGTGTTGGCAACCACGTTTTACTAACATGTGCCAAATTCTGTTTTTAGAAAGCATTTTGAGTAAATGAAGTATCCTGGTGCTGATAACATTTTGATCAGACCAAGAATCCTTTGTGTTAGTTGTGTCTTTTATCAATTTTCTCTTAAGTATGCTTATAATCAATAATCAAGGTTATTGCACAAAAAATGCTGTTTTACATGACGAGGCCATTTTGTTTCCCTCAGGAACTGACAGACCTACAGAGAGATCCACCAGCTCAGTGTTCAGCAGGTCCAGTCGGAGAGGACTGTGAGTAAATGAGGAACGAGTCAATTATAAAAACTTACTATTGAGATATTTTTGTCAGATTACTGTTTAAATATATAGATATCCGCATGTATTCACTCTAGAAGTGATCCAACACTAACTACCATTTTCAGCAAAAACATTGGATCAGTTCTTGCTCTGCTTCAATACTTACTGCTCATTGATTTTATATAATGAATCATGTTTTTCAGTGTTTCACTGGCAGGCAAC
The DNA here is from genome assembly GCA_036784905.1 of Acrossocheilus fasciatus. Classification (NCBI taxonomy): domain Eukaryota; kingdom Metazoa; phylum Chordata; class Actinopteri; order Cypriniformes; family Cyprinidae; genus Acrossocheilus; species Acrossocheilus fasciatus. The sequence continues at coordinate 23,920,187 of CM071945.1, forward strand.
AATAATGGGGCCGGTAAGCAGCCATTTTTCTGCCTTATTCTTTTCAAATTACAGAGTTCCCACAGTCATGAAATATCAGGGAATTGTGAAAAATACACTTAAGATTAATGAAAATCTTAAAGTGCCCCTATTATGGGTAACGAAATGTTCATATTTTTGTTTTTGGAGTCCCCAACAACAGGTTGACATGCATGCAAGGTCAAAAAACACTTTCATTGTCTTATAATATGCACTTATTTTTACCTACTTGCTCAACGACTCCCAAATGATTTGCTCAACGATTCATTTTTCCAAACCCCTCCTTTGCGTGATGCTAATCAGCAGTGATTGGTCCGATTGGTCTCTTTTTCAATTCATCATGCATGTAATGCCTGAAAAAGCAGCTTTTGAGAGCGCAGTGCTGCTTTTGCTATTTTTACCGCTCCAAAAGCGGCACCTAGTGGCAAAGAATGAATTTGCATTTTCATTCAGACCAATGCTAAAAGACCAAGTGGGTGGGCAGTATGTTAATGTTTCATGTTGACCTCAACATGAAACGGCTTGGGATTAGTTTTAAAAACGACTCGTTTCAATGATTCAGAGTCGACTCCTTCTTTTGAGAGACAATTACTTTATAAACGGTGCACTTTCAAATTTAAAACTTTGCAGGATGTTTTCATTCACTTATTAATTTTCAAAAATCCATAATAGGGGCACTTTAAAATCTCATAGGGAAATCATGGAAAGTCATTGGTCAAAATGTGTGGTAACCCTTAAATTAGTTCAAGGGATAGTTCACACAAAAATGAAAATTACCCCATGATTTTCTCATTCTCAAGTCATCCTAGGTGTGTATGACTTCATTTCTTCTTTCAGACGAATACAATCAGATTTATATCAAAAAATGTCCTGGCTCTTCCAAGCTTTATAATGGCCGTGAATAGGGGTCGAGATTTTGAAGCATCAAAAAGTGCATCCATCCATCATAAAAAGTGCTCCACACGACTCCGGCTTCTGAAGTGAAGTGATGTGTTTGTGTAAGAAAAATAGCCATATTTAAAACTTTATAAACTGTAATACACTATATTGCCAAAAGTATTGGGTCACCCCCTTCTAATGAACAGGTTTGACTACTTTAGCAATTTCCGTGAGTACAAATCTTAATGTTTAGGCATATATTGATATTCTAGGGAATTGTGTGCTTCTAATTTTAAAGCAACAGTTTGGACAGGACCCTTTTCTATTCTAACATGACAGTGCCTCGGTGTATAAGGCAAGGTTAAAAAAGAAATGATTGATTTAGTCAGTGTGGAAGCCAAGTCCTAATCCAAGCTGAACACCTTTGGTATGACTTTAAATGCAGATCTTGAGCCAAAAACTCTTTACCAAACACCAATGACTTGTACATGCACTATATGAACAAACGTATTGGGACACCCCCTTCTTTAGAACAGAAAAAGGCACTTCCAAAACTGTGGCAACAAAGATGTAAACATAATTCATGTATTTAAAAATTGTATTTCCATCTCTGTTGCAACAGTTTTGGAAGTGTCTAAAATGACTGTACACATATGTACAAGTCATTGGTGTTTGGTAAAGAGTTTTTGGCTCAAGATCTGCATTTAAAGTTGTCTGTCGTTTAAATTACGGTATTCTGCCGCAAGCCGGTTTGTTACTAAGCAACATGGATGCGCGCGCACATGGAGTGTAAGTTGGAAGAGAAAGATCCGATGAATGCTGTAGGGAACCCCTTCATTTATTTTTATTTTTTTATTTTAAGATTCCTCTACGAAATCACTTGCCTGTGAAAAGATAGTGAGAGCTGATGTTGGGGAATATAGCCAAATTCGTGCTAAAGTATGTTGCAGTCAAAAAAAAAAAAAAATACTCTCCAACTGCTTTGCAACCAAAAGCTTTAACTTAGCATTGGCTTCCTGAAAGGAAAGTACTAGAGATGTTATAACAGTTGGTGAATCTGATAAAAGACAGACAAATTCATCCAAATAAAATAAATCGTTTTGCATATTTAAAAAAGGATCAAAAAATACAAAGAAATTTGGCCCCAGACATGCCAACTGAACAGCAGTGCTCAATGTACATACTGTACACACACAGTAGGATTACAGAACTTGTCCTGAACATGTATGTCAAGCTCTGTGTGTGTGTGTGTGTGTGTGTGTGTGTGTGTGAGAGAGAGAGAGAGAGAGAGAGAGAGAGAGAGAGAGAGAAACACATTTCAACTTATGAATTTTTTTTTTTCTGTTGTGTTTGTTGCGCATTTTGATGCCTTGATGACAGGGGTAGGGGGCTCCCATATAAAGCACTGAGGCTTCCCCAAATTCAAATTCAGATGCAGTGTGTTTTCCATGGTGGGTTTCAACGAAACCAAAACTAGAAAAAGTTTGGCTCTGGATGGAACGCTATTATCATGACAGTGCTTTATGTGGGAGTCCTCTACCCCTGTCATCAGGCATCAGAAGGTACAACAAAAAAAAAGAAACATAAGCTGAAATGTGTTCTCTCTCTCTGTCTCTCTCTCTCTCTCACACACACACACACAGTTTGACATACATGCTCAGGGTAAGTACTGTAATGTATATGTGTGCAGTATGTACATTGAGTACTGCTGTTCAGTTGGCTCGTTTGAGGCAAAATTTCTTTTTATTTTTGATACATTTGTATTTTTAAATACATAAATCTTTTTATTTTATTAGAATGAATTTGTCTTTCTTCATATTTACCAAATGTTAAAGCTTCTATTTGTGCTGGTCAATTATAAACAATAGGTGAAATTGAACTGCTAGCAAAAACTTGGGTGCTGCAAATATTTGAGTTGCTCCTCCCCTTTGAGTGACTCATTCCATTTGCATGGCCCCTCCCCTAATCTTACTCCAAACTTTCGCTATAACTTGAGAGCCCTGAATATAGTGTATGTAGCTTCTGTTAACTGTCATACACACGTTCACTAGAGGTGTAGTGCAAGCTCCAGTGAGAATATGCTAGTCACGCGAGAACCAAGTTTTGTTTACAGCAAAGCAAAACCAGTCTCCTCTTGGCTTATATCGAAATCCTCTGACATTTTTCTTTCCATATCCTCGTTTTGTACTCCAGATTCATGACCAATGTTTTTGATTTACTCTCTCTTCTGTGCTTCTAAGTTTGTCACTTCTCACCAGAGCTTATGCTACACCAGCGGTTCTCAATTCCAGTCCTCGCGCCCCCCCCGCTCTGCACATTTTGTGTGTATCTCTTATCGCTTCTGACGTTTGTTCTATTTGAACGTAAGTACTCTGCGAAGTAAACATCACAGGATATTCCACCATGATTCCAGATCGAAGCTTGTGTATATGTTCCATTTAAAGGTCATTAAAGTGTACGAGACGTGAATTTAAATTGTATTTATTTACATATGTATTTTTGTCACACTCTAGTAAGTTTTGTCTGTGTGTGAAGACACTGCAGGCAGTGGAATGTTCTTCGGAATGTTCCGAAGAAGTAAACTTCAGTGGATTTCCCTGCTCAGGGAGTAGGAAGCAATGTGTAGGGATCATGTCAATTGGAACACAGTTCATGCACGGAGCTCACTTCTAATGAGCTGGTTATCTGAATCAAGTGTGTTAACTAAGAGAGACATGCAAAATATGCAGAAACTGGGGGCGCGAGAACAGGAATTGAGAACCGCTGCGCTACACCGACGTCCTCCGTCATCCACTTGAACGCCACTCTCTCGCGAACGTGAGTATGACAGTTAGCGGAAGCTAGAGATCACGGTTTATTAAGTTTTAAATAAGGATATATTTTTCTTACACAAACGCATCAGAAGGCCTTTATTAACTCCCCGGAGCCGTGTGAAGCACTTTTTATGATGGATGGATGCACTTTTTTGGGCTTCAAAATTTTGACATCCATTCACTGCTATTATAAAGCTTGGAAGACATTTTTTAATATAACTCTATATACACCTAGGATAGCTTGAGTAAATCATGGGGTCATTTTCATTTTTGGGTGAATTATCCCTTTAAAGGAACACTCCACTTTTTTTGAAAATAGGCTCATTCTCCAACTCCCCCAGAGTTAATAAGTTGAGTTTTACCGTTTTTGAATCCATTCAGCCGATCTCCGGGTCTGGCGATAGCACTTTTAGCATAGCTTAGCATAGATCATTGAATCCGATTAGACCAGTAGCTAGAGATGTTCCGATACCCTTTTTCCCTTCCCGATACCGACTCTGATACCTAGGCTCAGGGTATCGGCCGATACCGAGTACTGAGCCGATACCTGGGTGTGTATCTGCTGTATGTACTACTAGACCTGTATGAATTGATACAATTATTTTATGGTGTGCTTCACCATAGATAGATAGATGGATGGATAGATGGATAGATAGATAAATAGATGGATAGATAGATAGTGTGGCAAGTAATTTTAACTGAATTTAGGACCGGTGGTGGTGCTTTGGTCATTCAGTGTTTCTGTAAAAATGGGGAAAAACAATAATACTGATAAGATAATAATCATACTATGAATTCTGCTAAGAACAATATAAAATGCACTAAGGATTAACGAGCTGATGGATTCATGAATATTAATTACGTTGTCTGCATTGGCTCGAACTTATTTGCTGAAATCAAAACAGTGATGATAATAGGTGAGCGCCGGCCAATGAGATTGTCGTTTGCGCATTAGCTCCGCCCACTACCGGAGAACCCGGCAGTTCTTAAAAGCTGAAGAATTCCAAACGAACTCCGTTATTTTGACAGGAAAATACAACAAAGAATAACGTTTACATACCATGCAGAATTGACGCGCTACATGTAAGACTATCTCTCTCGCTCCCTCCCTCTCTCTCTCTCTGCGTGTGAGGAAAAAAGCAAAGCGACGGCGAGTCGTGCGCTTCACACTAGAGCTTACGGTGCGTCAAATACAGTTGCGTTGAGCATTCATTCAGATGATCTGAAAAATAGATCGCTTGACGGAGAGAGAAACTCTGAAGCGCTCAGAGTGTTCAGCGAGTGACAATATATCTGTGCTAAACTTATACATAGCCTCCCAGTAAAATCTGATCATTTATTAGCCAGTGGCTTATATTAGTCATAATTTAGTCGCCCAGGGTGAAGATTTAGTCACATATGCTAGTGATTTAACTTACTGGCAATGCGCCAACACGTTTGTATTTCTTCTTCGCTGCTCTAAATAGTGGTTGCTTGTGTGGCAACACAGCATAACTTCCTGTGTTTGCATTCTGAGCAGCGAAGAAGAATTGATTTACGATTTGCAGCGTTAAGCAAAAGCTAGCGCGCATAACTATAGCTCTTGTTTAAAAATGGTATCGGATCGGTACATGGGTTCAAGTACTCGCCGATACCGATTCCAGAATTTTTTGTGGTATCGGTGGAATTTCCGATACTAGTATCGGAATCGGAACAACCCTACCAGTAGCATCGCTTTCAAAAATGACCAAAGAGTTTCGATATTTGTCCTATTTAAAACTTGACTCTTCTGTAGTTATATCGTGTACTAAGACTGGCGGAAAATGAAAAGTTGCGATTTTCTAGGCTGATATGATTAAGAACTATACTCTCATTCCGGCGTAATAATCAAGAAACTTTGCTGCCGTAACATGGCCGCGGCAGGCGCAGTGATATTACGCAGCGCCTGAAAGTAGTCCCTAGGAAAGTAGTTCCTAGCCAAATCGGACTAGAAAATCGCAACTTTTCATTTTCCGCCAGTCTTAGTACACGATATAACTACAGAAGAGTCAAGTTTTAAATAGGACTATCGAATGAGCCCATTTCCAAAAAAAGTGGAGTGCTCCTTTAAGAAAGGTTTTTAAATTATTTAAAGGGGAGGTTTAACACCTTTGTAGCATTTTATTTTCTGCTAGAGGTCCACTTACAATGTTAATGAAAGGTTGTTTGTACCAGAAAAAGTTAAAGTTTAATGAAATAATCAGGTTACTCTGTACCTTTAACACTGCTATATGTAAATGGCGTCTGTTCTGATTGGCTGATCTCCACATGCAATCACAGTATATACATTTTGCATTGTGAAAATAACAGAATGTTATATTTTTGAATTCATTTGTCCTTATCATACATATAATTATTGTGACGTGTTGAAATATTGCCTGTTTTGTGACAGTTGCAGACAGTACATGCATATATTAGCAAAGCTGTGTTCTTGGTTTTTAGAATGACAGTCCATATCAAGGAGGGGTTTTCTTCCTTACGATTCATTTCCCAACAGACTACCCCTTTAAACCACCAAAGGTCAGTTGCTTTGTGATATTAGACAAATGCAAATGAACATAATGGCTTGTCATGCTGTAATCAATATTCTCTGCATTGATTGACAGGTCGCATTCACAACAAAAATCTACCACCCCAATATTAACAGTAACGGAAGTATTTGTCTGGACATCCTGCGATCTCAGTGGTCACCTGCACTTACTGTATCCAAAGGTAAGATTCAGGCAATGTCTCAATGCATGATAAAAAAAAAAAAAATGAAATAATTTATATGTATTGTTTATTGCTGCAAGGATGCATTAAATTGATCACAAATGACAGTAAAGCAAAGCAAGCAAGCAAACATTTATTTATATAGCACTTTTCCAAACAAGTTAATGCAGAAGAAATCAAATACAAAACAATAAAATGCACCAAATACAAAATAGAAATAACCCATTAAAATATAAGAGCAAAATGTAAAATATATCACTCATATATATCACTCATAATTAAAGAATGAGTTTAATTAAAAAAAAAAAAAACATTTACTTAAAGGAAAATAAAAACCCACATAAAATATGCAATATACTAAGTTTTTTAGGACATTATAGGAAGGCCAGACTGAAAAAGCAAGTTTTTAATTTAGACTTAAAACTATTAATGCTTTCATCACATCTTATGTCCTCTGGAGTGTTGTTCCAGAGGCGGGTTACAGTTAAAAGAAAATAACATTTTTGGCTCTATACACCACCACAATGGATTTCAAATGAAACAAACAAGATGTGCTTTAACTGCAGACTGTTAGCTTGAATTTGAGGGTATTTACATCCAAATCAGGTGAACGGTGTAGGAATTACAACAGTTTGCATATGTGCCTCCCACTTGTTAAGGGACCAAAAGTAATGGGACAGAATAATAAATCATAAATCAAACTTTCACTGTTTAATACTTGGTTGCAAATCCTTTGCAGTCAATTACAGCCTGAAGTCTGGAACGCATAGACATCACCAGACGCTGGGCTTCATCCCTTGTGATGCTCTGCCAGGCCTCTACTGCAACCGTCTTCAGTTTCTGCTTGTTCTTGGGGTATTTTCCCTTCAGTTTTGTCTTCAGCAAGTGAAATGCATGCTCAATCGGTTTCAGGTCAGGTGATTGACTTGGCCATTGCATAACAGTCCACTTCTTTCCCTTCAAAAACTCTTTGGTTGCTTTTGCAGTATGCTTTGGGTCATTGACCAACTGCACTGTGAAGCGCCGTCCAATGAGTTCTGAAGCATTTGGCTAAATATGAGCAGATAATATTGCCCGAAACACTTCAGAATCCTGCTGCTTTTGTCAGCAGTCACATCATCAATAAATACAAGAGAACCAGTTCCACTGGCAGCCATACATGCCCACGCCATGACACTACCACCACCATCTTCACTGATGAGGTGGTATGCTTAGGATCATGAGCAGTTCCTTTCCTTCTCCATACTCTTCTCTTCCCATCTCTCTGGTACAAGTTGATCTGTCCATAGGATGTTGTTCCAGAACTGTGAAGGCTTTTTTAGATGTCGTTTGGCAAACTCTAATCTGGCCTTCCTCACCAATGGTTTACATCTTGTGGTGAACCCTCTGTATTCACTCTGGTGAAGTCTTCTCTTGATTGTTGACACACATACACCTACCTCCTGGAGAGTGTTCTTGATCTGGCCAACTGTTGTGAAGGGTGTTTTCTTCACCAGGGAAAGAATTCTTCGGTCATCCACCACAGTTGTTTTCCGTGGTCTTCCGGGTCTTTTGGTGTTGCTGAGCTCACCGGTGCGTTCCTTCTTTTTAAGAATGTTCCAAACAGTTGTTTTGGCCACGCCTAATGTTTTTGATATCTCTCTGATGGGTTTGTTTTGTTTTTTCAGCCTTATGATGGCTTGCTTCACTGATAGTGACAGCTCTTTGGATCTGATCTTGACAGTTGACAGCAACAGATTCCAAATGCAAATAGCACACTTGAAATGAAGTCTGGACCTTTTATCTGCTCGTTGTAATTGGGATAATGAGGGAATAACACACACCTGGCCATGGAACAGCTGAGAAGCCAATTGTCCCATTACTTTTGGTCCCTTAACAAGTGGGAGGCACATATGCAAACTGTTGTAATTCCTACACCGTTCACCTGATTTGGATGTAAATACCCTCAAATTCAAGCTGACAGTCTGCAGTTAAAGCACATCTTGTTCGTTTAATTTGAAATCCATTGTGGTGGTGTATAGAGCCAAAAATGTTAGAATTGTGTCGATGTCCCAATATTTATGGACCTGACTGTAAGAGTCCTTCTGGGTTCGTATACTACAAGCATTATACATACTCACAGGTAACTGGTGTAGTGACTTTAAAGGAACACTCCACTTTTTTTGGAAATAGGCTCATTCTCCAACTCCCCCAGAGTTAATAAGTTTAGTTTTACCGTTTTTGAATCCATTCAGCCGATCTCCGGATCTGGCGATAGCACTTTTAGCATAGCTTAGCATAGATCATTGAATCCTATTAGACCAGTAGCATCGCGTTCAAAAACGATCAAAGAGTTTTGATAGTTTTCCCATTTAAAACTCGACTCTTCTGTAGTTATATCGTGTACTAAGACCGGTGCGAAATGAAAAGTTGCGATTTTCTAGTCCTATTTGGCTAGGAACTATACTCTCATTCCGGTGTAATAATCAAGGAACTTTGCTGCCGTAACATGGCCGCAGCAGGCGCAGTGATATTACGTAGCGCCTGAAAGTAGTCCCCAGCTATAATATAACTAGTTACCTAGCTGGGGACTACTTTCAGGCACTGCGTGATATAACTACAGAAGAGTCGAGTTTTAAATAGGAAAACTATCGAAACTCTTTGGTCATTTTTAAACGCGATGCTACTGGTCTAATAGGATTCAATGATCTATGCTAAGCTATGCTAAAAGTGTTATCGCCAGATCCGGAGATCGGCTGAATGGATTCAAAAACGGTAAAACTCAACTTATTAACTCTGGGGGAGTTGGAGAATGAGCCTATTTCCAAAAAAGTGGAGTGTTCCTTTAATACAGGTGTAATGTGGTCTCTCTGTTTAGTCTTTGTTAATATTCTAGCGGCAGTATTTTGTATTAGTTGTATTTGATTAATTGTTTTCTTTGGTTGACCTGAAAGGAGGTCATTACAATAATCAAGCCTGTTACTTATAAATGCATGCATTAATTTTTCTGTATTGGTCTGAGAGAGAAATGATCTTACTTTCACAATGTTCTTCAGATGATAAAATGCAGTTTTGCTTATATTACGTACATAAGCTTTAAAATTAAAATCTGAATCCAACACAACTCCTAAATTTTTAGCCACTTGGCTTGGATTCAGTATATTTAGTTTAGGGGTCAATTTCTCTCGCTGATCTTTGGTTCCAATAATCAATACTTCAGTTCTGTATCTTTCTGTTTCAAATAAGTGCTGTTCTTTTGTAATGTATCATGGTTTCTACAAAAATATTAAGCAGTGCAACTGTTTTTAACAGGATCATGTGACACTGAAGACTGGAGTAATCATGCTGAAAATTCAGCTTTTCATCAGGAATAAATAACATTTAAAAATATATTAAAATAGAAATGTATTTTAAATTGTAATAAAATTTCAAATAACACTTTACAATAAGTGTAATTTGTTAACATTAGTTAATGTATTAAAGGGGTCATATAATGCCATTTTTGTACAAGCTAATATGATTCTTTAGGGTCTAAATTGAAAGTTTGTAATATACTTTAATTAAAAATTCTCATTAGTATTGTAAGAAAACACTAATTTTACCTGCTCAAAAACAGCTCTGTTTTCAGCACACCGTTTTAGTGCGTGTGTTTTTAAATGCTAGTGAGCTTTGCTCGCCCCGCCCCTCTGTTCTGTGGGGCGTTTTTGACACACCACACCTGGAGTGTTGCCTTGACAACAGTTGAGGGTATATTTTGAAGAACGGCAGTAAATATGTGATCATTTAACATAACTTATTCTGGCATAATATTGAAAAACATCAATTAGAGTATTTATAGTCTTGGATCATATGCATTTGCAGGATGTAAACAATATTTTGCAGGTATTGTTACCATTAATTTTCATGCAGTTATAACTGTTTTTTATTTATTTAAATTTTTTACATTACTTCTTAACAGACACCGTTATAAACCATCTACAAAAGTAACCTTAGTGTAGTGTTATCATGTTAACTTTAATACCTGCGTACACAGTTTGTAATAACACAATAACCATAACGTTTTGTTCATTATAAACGTGGGATTATTAATTATATTGAGAACGTCGTAAATAGAAAACATGCATGTACCCTGAATGTAAACATTAGCCACATACATCGTGAAGCGTGCTAGCGATTTGCAAAGATTAATATAAAGGTTAATTAAACGTTACACTCACTTCTTCTGGAGGTTCAGCAGGAACACGAATAGTTGGTACCGATTCTTTTTTCAGGAGCAGCTTCTTAGCAAAACCAGCTTTATACTGACCTTCATTTATAAAGCAGTCTGGTGAAAAATGATTCGCGCAAACATGAAAACATTGACGTTGCTCGTGGGGAATATTCCCTTCAAAAGCAAAACTCAGCCACTGTGTCTTCAGCGGTTCGGACTTAGGAACATCAAAATGACTGCTGTGTTCATTATTGCACCCGAGAACAGAACACCACAATCGCTTAGATGCCATTCTGCTCATAGACAGCTCCAGCGTATATCAACAATGACGCGCGGACTATGATTGACAGCTCGCTCACGAGCAAGGGCGGGTCTGTGTTGAAACACTGCTGTCAGTCAACCATCGTGGGAGGGGCGTCCGACCGTGTGGCGTCACACGGTCGAACGGCTTGATTTGAGACAGGGTAAAACAAATAAGGAGATTAAAAAAAAAACACTGGATGGATTTTTATCATTTTATGATGGTTGTGTACAGGCACTGCTAACACACATTTCAGTACAATCAACTTGTAAAAGTGCATGTACCATTATATGACCCCTTTAACTAACATGAACAAACAATGATCAATACATTTATTACACTACTTATTAATCTTTAATGTTAGTTAATAACAATACACTCGTTCATTGTTAGTTTATGTTAGTTCATAGTGCATTAACTAATGTTAACAAACACAACTTGTGATTTTAATAATGCATTAGTAAATGCTGAAATTAACATGAACTAAGATTAATAAAGGCTGTGGAAGTATTGTTCAGTCTTAGTTCATGTTAACTAATGTTGTTAACTAATGAACCTTATTGTAAAGTGTTACCAAATTTCAAAATATTACTGTCTTACATAAGTTTAAACAAAATCTTGAATGGTATTTATGATGTATTCACATTGCTGGTATGAAGTTGTATTGGTTTTTAGGAATTTCCATAATTAGATGCATTAATCAATAAATTGTTAAGCTGATGCATTATGTTCTTCAATAATCATAATTTACATGCTTAGACAACTTGAAATAAATTAGTATATTTAGACACTGATCAAGATTAATTTGTGTAAAAGTATTTTTTCATTTTTAGTTTACAATGAATTAACTGTTAAAGTGTTAAAGAAATATTAAGTGATACGAACTATATCTAAGAAATGCAGGTATTGACTTTTTTCTATGAAAATATTTTAATTTACATGTCAATTCATTTATGATTAGAATGAATATATTACCACATCAGTAAAATGTTATTGTATTGTTAAATATTTTGACTTTAAACATGACTTAATTATATTACCAAATTATAACATGCTGTTAGTGTACAGGTTAATTGCATTGGCCAGTGGATCCTACAGTACATGTTCAAACTGACAGATGATCGTTATAATTGAGGTATTATAATGTTCTCATGTGGGTTGAGCACTTGTTGAACCGACTGTTTGACTGTTTGTTTTGAGTACTGTATAGCCTTGGTGTTTCTGAGTGCTGAACCCGGTGTGGGTGATGCTGTCAGACTGCAGTGATTACTCTTTGTTCTAAGCAATGACCTAGTTTGGATCTCTCCACGGGAATCTGTTTGTGTTATATGACAAACAAACGCAGGGCAGTGTGAGAGAAGCTCCTCATTCCAGAGATGATCAGTATGTTTTGGTATTATATGTTTTTAATGTGTTCCCTTTCTTTTTTTTAGTCTTGTTGTCCATCTGCTCCCTGTTATGTGACCCGAACCCAGATGACCCACTGGTACCTGAGATCGCACATACATATAAAGCAGACAGAGAAAAGTGAGTGACCCTTACATGCACATTTACATTTTTTTTTTTAATTGTTCATGTGTTCATTTGTGACCCTGGACCACAAAACCAGTCTTAAGTCGCTGGGGTATATTTGTAGCAATAGCCAAAAATACATTGTATGGGTCAAAATTATCAGTTTTTCTTTTTTGCCAAAAATTATTAGGATATTAAGTAAAGATCATGTTCCATGAAAATATTTTGTAAATTTCTTACCGTAAATATATCAAAACTTCATGTTTGATTAGTAACATGCATTGCTACGAACTTCATTTGAACAACTTTAAAAGCGATTTTCTCAATATTTAGATTTTTTTGCACCCTCAGATTACAGATTTTCAAATAGTTGTATCTCAGCCAAATATTATCAGATCTGAACAAACAACACATCAATGGAAAGCTTATTTATTTAGCTTTCAGATGATATATAAATCTCAATTTCTAGAAATTGACACTTAAGACTGGTTTTGTGGTCCAGGGTCACAAGTTTTCCCAGGCGCAACAAGTGGGCGGGCAATATGCTAATGTTTCATTTTGACATCAACATGGGATTCGTTTCAATGATTCAGAGTCAACTCTTTCTTTTGAGAGACAATAACTTTATACACGGTGCACTTTCAGATTTAAAACTTTGCAGGATGTTTTCATTCACTTAGAGCTGTTTTACACACTGCATGAAAGGTCATTTTCAAAAATCCATAATAGGGGCACTTTACAAGTGTCAGAGAAAGACGCAAAAATCATTACAAGCTTTAAGAGACCGCTTAGTGCTGCAGAAGAGGAAGGGTGGTTGTTGCTGGTTTACTGTATGATGACTGAAATCGCGAAATGGCCTTAAACAATTAGTAAATAAACTGCAGATTGTTATGTTTTCAAATACAGCATGGCACGAGCTCGCAGCACCAGGGATCAAAGTCCAAAGCGCGAGGAAAATCTGAGCTGAAACGGTGTTACTTGTCATTTGCTCAGTAACATTTTTATAAATTTTTTTAAAGGCATGTGACAACGTGATATGTGCGACAAACATTTTCCCAAATTCGTAATAAGAGTCATTTATAAATCCACTGTTGTCAGCAAAAAGAAGCCCTGAGATCTTCCTGCGGGTTTCTGCCAAAATAAAAGCTCCATCAACATTCATAAATGTTAGTATTGTAATTTCACTGTTGTTCTGTAAAATAAAAAAGACAATAATAATGATAATAATAATTACCCTACAACAGCTCGATTAATACATTTATTGTAACATTCACTTATAGTGTTCAAATTGGGATCTGTACTATATTCTAATGTTTTAAAAGAAGTCTCTTCTGCTCAGCAAGGCTGCATTTATCCCCCAGACTTACACATTTATACAGCATTTGTACAGTAAAAAATTCATGAAAGGAGTCTCAAAAATGGCCAAAAAATATTATTTTACTAACTTAATAATTTTAAGTTAAATTGTGCTTTGTTGGTATAATGTCTGCTAGAATGTTAAAAAATGTTCAGTGTTAAGTAAATATTTTCAATTCAAGTTTATTTGTATAGTGCTTTTTATTATACAAATTGTTGCAAAGCAGCTTTACAGTAAATTAAGTTTCTACAATATATTTATATATATATTGTAGAAACTTAATATATTTAACTTATGGCAAAATTTGGTAATTCTGTATATTGTCTGAGGGTTGGCATCATCTCTTCTCAGGTGTTTGGTCATCTCACATCATTTAAGGGTTGGATCCAGACTGAAGCTTCTGTCATTCCTAGTTACAACGGGATGTTAATCCCGTGGCAGAAACAGAGAAGCAAATAGAGACATAATTAGCGTAGCTGCTGTTCCATCCAAGCAAAAATGATTTGTTCAACCCAAGCTAAAGAATAATAATGTGCATTTGAGCAGATATAACTGCAGTACAAGATTATGAGATGCATATGTGAATGCTTGGCTAAAGAGATGTGTCTTTAATCTAGATTTAAACAGAGAGAGTGTGTCTGAACACTGAACGTTATCAGGAAGGCTATTCCAGAGTTTTGGAGCCAAATGTGAAAAAGCTCTACCTCCTTTATTGGACTTTGCTATCCTAGGTACTACCAAAAGTCCAGAGTTTTGTGACCTTAGGGAGCAGGTTGGATTGTAGCATGGCAGAAGACTAGTTAGGTACGCAGGAGCTAAACCATTTAGGGCCTTATAGGCAAGTAATAATATTTTGTAATTGATATGGAACTTAATAGAGAGCCAGTGCAGAGACGGTAAACTTGGGGTAATATTTTCTTGACTTCCAGTCTAGAGGTCATGAATGCATGAATTAGCTTTTCTGCATCAGAAACAGGTAACATATTTCGTAGCTTGGCAATGTTTCTAAGATGGAAGAATGCTGTTTTTGTAACATTGGAAATATGATTTTCAAAAGATAAGTTGCTGTCTAATATAACACCCAGATTTTTGACTGTAGAGGAAGTAACAGTACATCCGTCTAGTTGCAAATTGTCATCCAAAAGATTCTGTGAAAATCCTTCTGTTTTTTTTGGTCCAATAAGTAATATCTCCGTCTTATCTTAATTTAATAGGAGAAAATTATTGGTCATCCAATCTTTTACATTTTTAACACACTCTGCTGGCTTAGATAATTTAGAAGTTTCATCTGGTCTTGTTGAGATATATAGTTGAGTATCATCAGCATAACAATGGAAACTAATCCCGTATTTTCTAATAATATTACTACGGGGCAACATATATATTGAAAATAGCAGAGTACCTAGGACAGATCCTTGTGGTACTCCATACTTTACTGGTGATAATTGAGATGCAGAAAAACATGTTCGGTATTTGGCCTTCGGCCCAGTGTTTAATTTTGTTTGGCTTTGGCCAAGAATTTTCATTTCAGTGCATCCCTACAAAAGAACAGTAGAACTGTTATACTGCAGATTGTTCACTCTGATTGGATGAGCCACGTTCAGAGCTGTTCTAAAATAGCCAATACATGCACAGGTGAGAGTTAAGTTAATTCTGCATTAATCTGCCAGGT
This sequence comes from Acrossocheilus fasciatus, assembly GCA_036784905.1. Lineage (NCBI taxonomy): Eukaryota > Metazoa > Chordata > Actinopteri > Cypriniformes > Cyprinidae > Acrossocheilus > Acrossocheilus fasciatus. Next base: position 23,935,658 of record CM071945.1, read on the forward strand.
TAGTTGTGACATTGCAACCCAAACTCCTCTCCATATTACACCCATTAATAATATGCTCTTCCTCATCTTGGCTTGTTTGGGGCATGTTAGTCTCGTGTATTCAGATCTTTGACTGACGGTGTAAAGTCTCGGCTCTGTGGCCATTTTTGTAGAAGGAGGCCGTCTGACTGACATGTACAGTAAAGTGACCAATAACATTAGTTTGTTCAGCATCATGTTTAGAGGCGGGTAAATCTTCCAGACAGGTGCGTTTGCTAAAAGCATCGTTAGGCCCGGTACACACCAAGCCGACGGTTGGCCGTCGGGCAGTTTTTGTTCGTCGGCCGACTAAGTTTTCTCAGTGTGTTCTGCGCCGTCGGCTGAAGTTGGTCCTCGTCGGCTTTTTTTTGGCCGATTCGACATGTTGAATCGGCGTTGGAGCTCGTCGGTCAGTCGGGCCATTTGATAATTCTGATTGGCTGTTCAGCTGGCAAACCAGTGCGCGAGAAAGGCGCAGAACGGACATGCTACTTGGCCGTCGGGTGTTGAGCGTCGGCTTGGTGTGTCAGGGCAACTTTGGACCAAGACGCTGCCAACGTGAGCCGACCCTGCAGTCTGCTTTCATCGCCACTAGTTTGTCGGCGTCGGCTTGGTGTGTACCGGGCTTTAGCCGAATATGGTTGCAAGTTACTAACATGGTTAAAGAGATAGTTTATCCAAAAATGATAATTTGCTGTTAATTTACTCACTCTAAGGCCATCCAATATGTAGGGGATTTTTTTCTTATATTTATAAGTTTGGGTAAGTTTTTTTTTTTTTTTTTTTTTTTATGAAATTAATACTTTAATTCAGCAAGGATGCATTAAATTGAACATAAATGACAGTAAACACATGTATAATGTTACGAAAAGTTTCTATTTGTAATAAATGCTGTTCTTTTGAACTTTCAGTTCATCAAAGAATCCTGAAAAATGTTTAGCAAAAATGCAAGTCAACAGCTACTGTCATTTTGAGAGTAAAAAAAAAGCATCAGGCAACACAGAATTAATACCTGTGACTCCTGAGGATATATTGTGGTCTTATGAAGCAAAATGATTGGTCTGTGCAAGAAACCGAACATTACTTACAACATTATTACCTCCAGAGCCTTAGGCAAATGGGGAAGTCTGATTCATTATTTTGTTAACGTAAGCACTCAGTGACGTAACATAATATACAATTATGTTATTGAAGCACTCATTAATGATGTGAAACATGGATATTTTACATGTCTAAAGCATGTAAAGTGAACAAAGTATCACATTACATCCACTTTATGTAAAGCATTCCTGCCCACTGTTAATTAAAACCGAAATGTAGCTTGAATTACATCATACGTGTGTATCCTTTTTTTACTCGTAGGTACAACAGACTAGCGAGAGAATGGACGCAAAAGTACGCCATGTGAGAGTGCCTGCCACTAAAACACTACAAAATCAAACGGACAGAGAAACCTGTTTTTACTTTGAACAAGAGGAGTCAAAAGAAGTGAATGTTGAGAGGAGGGGACGTCTAAACACCAGACCCTTGAAAGGGAAGCAGAAGGCGGAGGTGAGGAGGTGAGAGCCGCTGGTACACGTTGGCCGCTATGTGCTGAATCCGCTGTCATGTGCTGTTCTCCCAGATCCGCCATCACAACGGCTTAGCCTGGAAAACTCCAGGAAAACTGTAAAACCGGACAAACCTCGGGGGAACCACAACCCAGGAAGTTAGACTTGTACTACTGTTAGTTCTCTTATTACTGTCATTGTGATTTTCTCAGTGTTATTGTTGGCGTTCTTACTCTTGTCATCACTGAATGAGGAAACGTTGGGCTGAAGTTGGAATGGCGGCGAGACAGGATTGATCATGTCTGAACCATCGCACCGTCCCATCGGAGTCCCTGTGGAAACCGTAGTTGTCTGTGCACTTTCATTTTTAACAGTTTGCGACAGAATGTAAAAAAATCAAGCGTCAGAAAGACCTTACTGTTGTCTCCGCCTTCCAACTTCCTGCCGTTTCAGTATTATCCCATAAAACACTACGAATGTGATTTAGGAAAAGTTTGTGTCCCTAATGAGAAAATGTGATTTTGATTTTTGAACAAATGGAGGTCATAAAAATAGTCAAGTGAGTCTATATCTTTGCGCTATAAAAAAACGAAACATAACACCATGTCCTAACAATGCAATGAGATTCCAGCGACAATCGCCCCCTGTACCCTCATTCACTATTCCCTACGTTACTTCACTAATACAGTCCACTTTCAGGAGTGAATGAAAACAAGTGTACGAATTTGGACACCGAGTACACTGTTGAGTGTACATCGGTTGTACACTAGTTATAGCAGCGCATCGTGGGATTGAATGAGTGTGCTCAATAATGTCCACTTTGGTTTTGGACACCACTACAAATAGTGAACTTTTAGGGGTATAGGGGGCGATTTCGGATGCAGACAAGCAAGATGTGACAAAATAAGAAAATCGCAAATCGCAGCCAATCAGATGAGTGTGTGGGCGGAGCTCTCTGAAAGCTCACTGCTCTCTCACTGTGCAATGAATAAATATGTAATTTCATTCAAATTAACAGTTTGAACAATCTTTAAAATGTATCAGTGACTGATGCAATTTTGTAATTTTGTTGTGAAATACACTTGTTTGATCTGTTTGAACGTTCTTGTGTTTTTAAGATCTGAGGTAAATTATCCATTGTCGCTTTCATTATGGCGTTAAATTCATGCCAAAATGACAACACAAATGAAAATTTTAATGTTGTACAAAACACATACGTTCCTGAGATAGGTCTAATCATTGTCAGCCACGGGGTAGCAGAAATTGAAAAATAAATTTTTAAAAAATTAATAGAATCACCTGTCGCTCATCGCTTGTCGCCATCACTGTTGATTAGGACAAAAAGCAAAATGGAAAACAAACCTTTTATCTTGTCGTGTTACATTGCATCTCATTAGGACACAGTGTTATTTTTATTTATTAGACATAAAAATGTTGTAATTTTTATTTGGTTATAATCATATCTCCTTTTGACATATTCTTTATTTAACCTTGAGTGTCGTTTTCAGAATTAAGCTGGCCGTTCACACAAGACATGCTCTTGCTTTCCATTCGCGCTGTATTTTTAATGTTGCTCTGTGTAAACATGCACTAGACGGACGTTTTTTTTTTCAAACGCTATTTTGTTTGATGCGCAGTGTTGATTTTAAAAGAATGGACCACTCAGATTGCTCTGAGGGCACGTTAACCATATTTACTGTACATATGGATAAACACATTGTCCAACAAGTGTACATTGAAAGCTCTGTCAGCCTGTTTTTAACACAAAAACGCGTCTTATGCGAACGGCCACTGAATTGAATTCACCTCAGCCGCATGTGCATGATATGGCAGATGTGTAAGTATTTGTTTTGATAAGTATTGTGAAGTTGCTTTAGGAATCAAGGCAGATTTTTATACTTGTCTTAAAAATTCACCCAATTTGCTTGCAGAAAAAAGAGGGAGCAAAAATGCTGAACGGTGGGACTGTGTGGAAAAAAAAACTAACAAATGCCACCATTTCTGCCAAATGTGATTATGCCCCTTTCAGATTTGCAGGCTGTGGGCACGTCATAGCGTATGAATGCAATATTTTTCGGCTGTTTAGCATTTATCTATTCTACAAATCTGTCTTCAAGAGTGTAATCCTTAATAATCTTTAGATACTCTTGTTCCTGTAGTCACTAATAGTACTAATTTTTGACAGAGTAGATGGTACGTTTGATGTATGACCAGCGCAGGTGCTGGACTCAAGTTCTTTTACTGTAAATTAATTTTTGTAAATGCACTCATTAACTCGTGGCTGCCTATTTAGAGGTGGATGATCAAGATGTTTACACGGAGCAGAATGAAAAAATATTTCTTCACTCGTCTGAACTGGAGCTCGGGGGGGGTTGGGAAGCCGCTTCTCAAACGCTTTCCGTTGGGAAAGAAGTGTGAACATCTCCTTACTCTCACCTCCTGGTGCTGCTCTTCACAAGCCCATGGCTCAAGACTCCCTGAAAAGGGCTAAATATTGCCAGAATTATATTTAGCACCATATATGTGTATTTTCACCAAGAGAATTGATATTTTGTGTCCGGTATAGCTTTGGATATGCTTTTAAAGGGATAGTTTACCCCAAAATGTGAATTCTGCAATCATTTACTCACTTTTTCCCAACAGAGTTGATCACTTTCTTCTGTAAAACACAAAAGGAGAAATTTTGGAGGTTGTTGCTCACACTCCTGTTTTCCGTGCAATGAAAGCGAATGGGGACCATGAACGTTCAAGCTCTGAATAAAAAGTGCTGTGAAAGTTTATTCCGAACTAAAATTTTAGTAAATGTTTATTTGAAGACGTTGCTATTGTTGCTTGACAGCTGTGGTCACCATTCACTTTCATTGTGTGGAAGAGTGCAGCGTGAACATACTTCAAAATTTCTTTTGTGTTTTACCGAAAAAAAGTCATCGGTTGGAAAACATGATGGTGTGTAAATGATAATAGAATTTTTCTTTTTTCTTTTAAATTGAATTGAATGTAAAATGTTATGCCAACTTCTCCTTACTTTGATTTAAAGACCGACGATACCGTCTTCGTATCAGCAAATTTTTCACTACTAAACGTGGCTCACTGGTTGTGCATCTGGAAGTAGAATGTTTGTTTAATTTATTTATTTATTTGCTATTTATTTGTCGTCTTCCAGTCATCAGCTCAAATGCAGTCAGCCTGGAATTACGAGTTGCTTCGTCTGAAGCAGCCGGTCAAGTTTTGAGATTGTGCTAAGGCAGTATAGCATGCTTTGCACTCTGGTAGGTTACAACCTTTTTTCCGCAGCTATTTGCAAGATATCAGGGATCTTTTTTCCATTCTCTCACCTCCCTCAAGACCCTCAATAAAACCTTAGCCTTAACCATCAATGTATAAGCAACTGTACTGTACTGTTTACTTTGTGTTTTAACTGTTGATTGGTACTGTACTACTTTGTGTATTACATACACACGTACACAGAGCCATAATGACCTCTCCTGCTAACTGTTTGTGCTAGAAAACCCTTTCATCTAACCAGCTCTCTCCTCAGACTCAGTACAGCTGAGACTAACCTCCAAGGTGTCAACTTTAGTGAATAAAGCTCCTTTTGTCTAATGCGTTCTCTTGGATTTATTAATTATTACTTTCAGAATTTACTCTTAATCTACTGCACTGACTTAATTCACATAATACAAATGGAGTATTTATCCTCCATTTATTGTCAAATGGAGGAATCTCTCTCACACACACACACACACACACACACAAAGTACAGTCATATTTTACCCCAAGATCAAAAAAAGTCCCCAATTAATGTAAAAATATAATTTATTCCTGTGATGCAACAATGAAATTTTAGTATCATTACTCGGTGTCACATGATCCTTCAGAAATCAAATATGCTGATTTGATGCTCAAGAAACATTTCTTAATATTGTTAGTGTTAAATTCAGTTGTGCTCCTTAATATTTTAAAGCATAAAATACTACCATTCACAATTTTGGGGCAAATACATACATTCATAACTAAATAAATAAAAATTTCCAAAGATCTATATTTTTAAAAATGGTCTCTGAAGAAGGAGAAAAAAGCAGAAAATTTCAACCCTGCTATTGTTGAAAATAGTTGTGATCTTTAATATTTTAAACCATAAAGTACTACCATTAAAAATGTTTGGGTAAGTAAAAAATATAAATAATAATCATTTTTAAAAATGGTCTTTGTCCATCAAAGAATCCTGAAAAAAAGGCTGAAAAATGCTGCAGAATTTTTAAATTATAATTATATGTATATTTCTAATTCTGACCATCCCTTGTCTTAAGAAATAAAGGCAGAAATGATGTTTTTCAATTTATTTGCCAAAACCTTTGTTTATTTGAAGTGTAAAGTTCTTTAGGAACGCTTTAGGAACGCTACTACGCACATTTCTTTGAATTATTAGAAAAGTGGTAGCAAGTAACGGTAACCCGTCCATGTGCGACTCTCCTGCCGGTCCAGCAGATGCCGTCGCCGCTTGCTTTACAAACTTCTACTACGACAAAGGCTCTGGGCTCAAGCGGAGAGTTGCTTGGTAACCGTTAGAAGTCGCAGAACCTCATTAATATTCATAAGCCGAGTCATCATTCGCCAGCTGACATCCGCCCACACACTAGCGTCAGCTCTGCAGCGAATCAGGAAGGCTTACCGGGCGAACCTCGCTTTGCGTAATTAATATTCATGAGCTACGCCTTCGCCGTAGTAGGGTTCGTAACGTCGCTCCAGGGAGGAGTGAGAGCTACGTGATGTGGCGCTGCGCGCTTCCTGTCTGCGTAGAGCCGAGAGATCCCCATCTACCCCCGGACTCCACTGCATCGTCTGTCCCCGGCGTCGGACGGTCAAAACCCCGCAGATTTCCCCATCATGGCTGTGAACCTGAGCAAAAACGGCCCAGCTCTTACCGCGGCCTATAAGGAGGTGGTGGATGAGAAGTCGGAGACTAACTGGTGAGTAGTGACTCAAGGGTTGTGTCTCTGTTACACTTACTGACATCCTCATGTTTAGCATGTTAGCAGCTCCTTTGGCATTTTAGTCGCCCTGCTTGTGTTTATCACAACATAAATTCTCATTTGAATCAATGCAGTGACCGTTTATCACTGCACTTTATCCGCGTGCCCTCATCCATTCACACTCATGCACAAAAACACTGAATCTTCCAGAAATGATTTTCTCCCAGTAATACGCTGTTGCTCTCTGGCCAACGATGAAAGTTTATATTAAATTATGCATATGCTTTGACCTCAGTGCCGTGTTGCTTTGCTTTGCATGCTTGCGTGTATGAGATCATAAGCATCCCAACTTCTGGAGAACATGGGGTTAGAGAAGTGTACTCATCTTGAACCACTCCTACCTCCTTATTTTCCTGTAGTTTTTGTCCATATATGGCTGCAGGGGTTGACAAACCCTGCCTACTATTTGTGACTCAATTTACATGCAATTTCATTGTCTTGTAATCAAAAATAATTGCTCTTTGTAGTCAGAATGTTACCTGAAAAGTGTGAGCTTCAATGCCAATTGTAGTATAGAAAACAGTTAAGAGACTTCCTCTGTCTTACACAAGTGGTGTCTCGTCGTATGGAAATGATATTAATGTTTGACAGGTTGACACCAGACCAAAGTCCTGTAGCTTTGCACTTTGAAGTGTAAGTGAGTTTCGGTTTCGAGAGTTTGAAATGAGGACGGGATTCGTTGGATGCTCTTGAGGGAAGGATGTTTGAGTTGGGTCATGAACGCTTCAGAAATGAAGAGTGATTATAAATGACCTACATTAATTACACTCATCATCCTACCCAGAGATTTGACATCATTTGAGAAAAATCGCACAAATACAGACACTCGAGAATAATATGTACATTGCCGTTCAAAAAGGAATTATTTTTATTACTTTTAATCATTTTATTTAACAGGGATGCATTAATATGATCAAAAGTGACAGTAAAGACATTTATAATGTTAGAAGATTCAACATATTCATAATTTTAACAAAATAATAAGCCATGATAAGAAGAAATGTTTCTGAGCATACTGGAGTAATGATACTGAAAATCCAGTGTTGCATCACAGGAATAAATTGCATTTTAAAAATATATTAAAATGCAAAACTGATTTTTTTAAATTGAAATAATATTTCTTAATATTACTATTTTACTGTGTTTTTGCAGCCTCAGTGAGCATAAGATACTTCTTTAAAAAACATGAAAAAAACTAATCTCTGTTCATTCAATTTTATTGATTTATCTATAGTTAATACATTTTAACATTTTTAACCCATGTAATTCTAAAAATAAACTAGGTTTTTTACTAAAAAAAAATAAATAAAATGAAAGAAAAATTGTCAAATGATTTAGAAATCTTTGTTTTGATTGTTCCTTTGGTACATTTTTAAATCTTGCTGGATTACATATAAACATCAAATCAAACTCTTGAGCTTATAATATACTGAATTTTGTCATTACAAAATTATACGCATTTTCACGGTTGACTTACTGTTGGATTATTGAACCTCACCGCTGGTTCTCGCTGGTCTGTATGATATTGGCATTTAAAAAAAACCCTGTCAGGCACTACTTGCTGAGAGATATTGCATCTGCATGTTTGCTGTTAAAGAGGGTATTTTGACAGACGAAATGTTACAAAATCAGCAGTTTAGACGAGTCATAAATCTCCGGAAGGAACAGGCTCGACCTAACATCTATTAAAGAAGCAGGTTTGTCTTAACAATTGTGACTTTCATTTCCATATCAAACCACAACAGAGCGTGAATGTCACAGGATGATCTGACCTGCGAGATCTTCTAGAAGACTGCTGCAGTTCTTATTCCTCATTAAAGCACTTCCTATTTCAGACTTCTGTTGACTTGGGCTCTGTGTTTCAAAGAGGAAGTTGCCACGGTTTCCTTGCTGTACAAGTGTCTTTGTTTAGAGAGAATCAGAACTGAGTTCACACACAGAGTGCCACCACAGTATCTACTTCATATTAGTTTCAGAGTTTTGTTTTTTTGCTGTGATGCTTTTCAGTTTGCATTCTGCTGATGTCAGGCAACAACTGTATTTTAGTATAATCAATATACTATTATATTAATATTTTGAATTAGTTTTTATTTTTAGATTTTCTTATTTATTTTACTTTTAGCTAACATTTTAGTGATTTTAGTTTTTAGTATGTCTAAAGTTTTTATTAATTTTTAGTTTTTAAATATAGTTTTTATTTATTTTTAATTTTAGTTGTTTTAGAGCAAGATAAAATAAATAAAAATGAGAAATGTTGCCTTGGCAGCTGAGATGAGTTTTAAGGGTTTTTTTGTGTATTTTATTTTATTTCAAGTAACAAATATTTTTTCGGATTTGATTTTTATTTGGTAACCCTGGTCAAACCCTGGTCAATATTTGGACCAGTTAACTTTGATGGTGCTGTTTTACAGAAGTTCTTCTTTTTAGGTCTTAAGTTAAATGGATCAACCAAAAATTGTAAAAAAAAAAAAAAAAAAAGTCAACTTTTACACACCCTCATGTTCTTCCAAAACTGTATGAGTTTCTTCTTATGTTGAAGATAAAAGAAGATATTTTGAGAGGTTTTTTTGTCCATGAGGTCAGTATTGCTTTATTACCAACGTTCTTTAAAATATCTTCTTTTATGTTCTGTAGAAGAAAGAATCTTATGCAGGTTTGGAACGACATGAGGGTGAATAATGATGACAGGAAGTACATTTTTTTTTGGTGAACCCTCCCTTTAAGATTTGGGAAGTTCGATATTGGAACCGAAATATGAACTAAGATCACAATGGTTACTAAACAGATAAGATAGAAGTCTGATTTAGGACGCCAAACTGGTTTGATTTCCAGGTAATGCAAGAACTGATAAAACCATATACCTCCAATGTACTGTAAGTCACTTTAGATAAAAGCTTGTGCCAAATATATGAATTGAAATGTATGTGTTGTAATGTTATAACTTGCTCCACCTCAGAAAATGACTTTACTTTCTGACTCACATCACAGATCCAATCAGTTCCTGATGGATAAGAACTCTCACCCTATTTTATTTTTCTTTCAAAATGCTGATTTACTTGAAAATGCATTAGATTATGGAAGTAAAATTGCTTGTGGTCGGCGTTTCATGTTGACTTTACTTTGAATGCTAGAGCCGCGTTGCCCTCAGTCTTCAGTGACCTGGCTGTTTAACGCTTATGTAATGCATTTGATGTCCCTGCAGGGCTCTCTTCACCTATGAGGGAAACACCAATGACATCAGGCTGGCAGAGAAAGGAGGTGGGTCTTCTTGATCATGTGGAGACTCATTTAGTGAATTACAGTTGTTTACATTAGTATCAAGTTTTATGTAGTGTGTAAGAAAGTGTTTAAAGCAAACTGTGTCAGAGTATGTCCATCTTCAGCCTGCTGCGAGTGTTTTCCAGTACAGTGCGTTCTTGGTATTAATTACATAAACGGTCCACTGAACCGGCAGACTGTCAAGGAAAGGCCAAGATTAATTCAAAGTTCTTCCTACATGTGTGATGGAAATGGAGGTGTCAGACTAAGAATAAACATTGATTTTAACCTTGGTAAAAGAATGTTATGTGCTAAAATCACTAATGCACAGCCTCTGTGTTAATAACACATCACTGCAACAGTGAAATGATAAAAGACTCCAATGAATAATAAAAATCTTTATTAATCATAGTATCTTTTTTTATATAGATTAATATACTATTAAGTAATAAATTGGGATTCCAAAACTTTTCTTGTAAGCCCTTTGACATGAAATATTTATATGAAGTACCGCAAGAGTATTTTCTGTTAATATTTAAATAACCCTGGCCTAATTAAAAGTCATTGGTTTTAACTGGTTTCAACTTATCACGCAAAATCGGCATATGATGTTTGCATTCCCGAGTCAGGTTTGGCATAACATAAGCTTTTTTTATATATATATATATATATATATATATATATATATATATATATACACACATACATACATACATACATACATACATACATACATACATACATACATACATACATACATACATACATACATACATACATATGTATGTAAATACATATACAGTGCCCTCCAAAAGTATTGGAACAGTGAAGACAGAATTGTTCTGATGGCTGTGGAGTTAAGATATTTGCAAATATGATGAAAAGAAAACTACAGAATGTCACATTTTATTATTAGCCATTTCAACATGCATGTTTTACCAAATAAAAAGAACAGCACTTTTAGAGTTCATCCCACTCATTTATGTGAGCATAAGTATTGGGACAGTTGAACATAAGGCAGATATAAAAGATTAAAAGCTATTATTTAGTTGCAGATCCCTTGCACACAATCACAGCAGTGAGTCTGTGACCCATATACATCACCAGACTCTTGGTCTCATCCTTTCAAATACTTTTCCCAGCCTGTAATGCAGCCAATTTCAATTGTTGCTTGTTTTAGGGACTTTCTGACTTTACTCTTCTCTTCAGCTGGTGAAATTCATTTTCAATCGGATTTAAATCTGGAGATTGACTTGGGCAATCTAAGAATTTCCATTTCTTTGCCCTTATAAACTCCTTGACTGAACTGGCAGGGTGTTTGGGTCATTGTCCTGATCAGTGTTGGGCACGTTACTTTAAAAAAGTAATTAGTTATAGTCACTAGTTACTTCTCACAGATAGTAACTGAGTTAGTAATTGCGTTACATCATTATAAAAGTAACTAATTACCAGGGAAAATAATTATTGCGTTACTTTTTACAAAATGTTCAAATGTCAAATAACTTTGGATGCCCCCAATATTAAATATGTTAAATTAATGAAATAGACACTAAAAAGAATAAATTATTATTATAAAACATTGTACATTAATCTACACTATTTATCTACTGACAATTATTATCAGTCAGTCAAGCATTATAATATAATATTATGATAATTTTATATTATATGATGACAGAACTTTAGTAATTAGAATAACCAAGTATGAATGCATATTTGTCAACAATATAAAACGCACTAAGGATTAATGAGCTGCTGGGTTCATGAATATTAATCACGTTGTCTGAGTTCGCTCGAATTGATTTGCTGAAATCAAAATAATAGGTGAGCGCCAGCCAATGAGATTGTCGTTTGCGTATTAGTTCCGCCCACAACCAGAGAAAGCGGCAGTTCTTAAAAGCTGAAGAATTCCAAAGGAACTCCGTTATTTTGACAGGAAAATACAACACAGAATATCCTTTACATGTAGCGCGTCAATTCTGCATGTTATGAAAGACTCTCTTGCTCTGTATCTTTCTTTGCGTGCGCGTGTGTGAGAGAAAGCGACGGCGAGTCGTGCGCCTTCACACTAGAGTTTATGGTACGTCAAATACAGCTACACTGCGCATCCATTCAGATGAACTGAAAAATTAAATTCTAATAATATAATATAGTAACGCCACATTTTATTGTCAGTAACGGTAACGGCGTTGTAACGGGGGAAACAGTAATTCGTTTGATTACTCGTTACTGAAAAAAATAACGCCGTTAGTAACGCCGTTTATTTATAACGCCGTTATTCCCATCACTGGTCCTGATGCAATATGAAGCACTTCCCAAAGAATCTGGTGGCATCTTCTTGAATATTGGTAGGCAAGATGGATTTGTACCCTTCCAAATTCATTCTGCTACTGTCATCATACATTAGGTCATCAGTAAAGTTGAGAGGGCCTGTTCCAGAGGCAGCCATGCATGCCCATGCCATGACGCCACCTCCACCATGCTTTACAGATGAGGCTATATGCTTGGGATCATTGCAGTTCCCTTTTTTTTCTCCACATTTTTGTATATCACCTGGGAAAGTGAGGCGTCTCGCTGCCCCATGAGAAGCGTATTGAGGGTAACCGGATCTAAGTCTGCCACGTCAGATGATATGTATCCTAAGGGCTTGCTGTTCAGGATACCCTCTACTTCGATCAGTACAGTCTGCAGGACGTCCTCAGGCACAGACTGGCTCCGGATGACTACTCGCAGTGCAGATTTACTGTTCGGATCTCCCTTTCCCATGCGCCTCCAAAGTGGGGTGCAGCAGGAGGATTCATCTTAAAGGTGATCTGGTAGCTAGCCAGCTGCTCCTGCAGTCTGGGCTCCATCTCCTTGAAAGCTTCTCTCAGTTCAATCTCGGCTCCCCGAAAGTTACTCCCCTGATCTGAGAGGATCTCGGACAGGGTTCCTCTACGTGCGATGAAGCGCCTTAATACCATTAAGAATGCATCGGTGTCGATGCTGTTGAGCAGGTTGAGTTGAATGCATCTGGTTGTCAGACACTTGAAGATGACGCCCCATCGCTTCTCTGTGCGATGGCCAATCTTGACCACGAAGGGCCTGAAGCAGTCAACTCCGGTAGAGAAGGGGGATTGGTATAATTGCAGACAAGCTGAGGGCAAGTCAGCCATAATAGGTAGAGTCGGATAAGATCTCCACTTCTGGCACTTTATGCACTCTCTCTGGTGTCGATTGATGGCTTGCCTGCCCCTTAGAACCCAGAAATGGCGACGTAGCTCTGCGAAGACCCTATCAGGTCCTGAATGGAGTAGACGCTCGTCAAAGTGCCTTACGATGAGTCTAGTCATCTGATGGTGGGGATTTAGAACCACTGTATGTATCTCAGCTTCGCTGAAGCTATCCAATTGCCGTAGCCTACCTCCCACAGGAATTAGACTAAACTCGGGGTCGAACTCAGGTGCAAGCATGTTCAGACGGCTGGCTGCAGGCACCTGGTTCCCTGATTTTAAAGTCTTGAACTCCTCTGGGAAGGAATCCTTCTGACATTGGCTCAAGATGAGCGCTTCCGCACACTTGTAATCTAAGGATTCTTTATTCGTATCTTGACGGCCGCCCCATGGAGGTACCGGTAGGTCACGTCGACCAAGGCACTCCAAGAAGCATACTGAGATGCATCAAGCATGTCTGGATTTCGAATGATCTGCAACTAATCCACAGAAGACGGCTTTCCTTGTCTCTGAGGTATCCTCTTGGGCCTCTACAAGGGGGTTGGCTGGCCATAGGTCTGGTGGTTCGCGATGGAATCCTGGGCCCCGAATCCACATGTCAGAGTTTGTCAGCTCAATAAGCGTCCTCCCTCTGGTAATGTTGTCCGCCGGGTTATTCGAGGAATCAAAGTACCGCCAAGAGTGGAGCTCGGTCAACTCTTGTATTTCCGCCACCCTCGTCCCAACAAACACCTTGTACCTACAGGACTCAGACTGGATCCAGGTGAGGACTGTAGTCGAGTCGGTCCATAACATGACTGTCTCTATGGCAATGGTCAGTTCCTGTCTGAGGAACTGTGCAAGCTGGCCACTGGTCAGTGCTGCACACAGCTCGAGGCATGGCATTGACAGCTGCCGCTTGGGGGCCACCCTAGAGCGAGCCATAACAAAGGCAGTGTGGATTTTACCATGCTGCTCGGCACGGAAATCCATAAGCAACCTCTGAAGCATCACAGAACACATTCATACTGAATCTTGATTCCTCCACATCAAAGTCGACAGGAAGATAGCACCTAGGAAGCCTGAGCTTACAGAGATCAGGCAACTCCTTCTCCCACACATTCTACTTCTCCAGCAGGTCTGCAGGAAGATTTGGATCATCCCAATTCCTTGGTCTTGTCCAGAGCCTCTGGACGAGAACCTTGGCCCGTGTGGTGAAGGGAATGGAGAATCCTAAGGGGTCATATTGCGTTGCTAAGTCCTTATAGATATACCTCATGGTCGGGTGATGCTCTGCTAGTGCACGGTGCCTGTAGCCCAGGCTGTCTTCTACGCAGTGCCACATTAAGCCAAGAGCCGGCTCCAGCGGGTCTGAATGGTTTTGCTGTAACCACGGTTCGATATTCTCTGAACAAGCCTTAGTTGGTAGGTGCTGGACAACAGAGGGGACATTCATGGCCCACTGCCTGATCTCGAAGCCCCCAGAGGCTAAGAGAGGCCTCATCTTGTCGATTAGTTGCTTTGCTTCCTCAGCAGTGGGAAGGTTATGTAGGCAGTTGTCCACGTAGAAGCTTTGCTCTATGGACTGCAACACATACTCATTCCCCACCGTATGTCTACGAATGGCAAGTCTTGCCTTTCGGCACAACCTGCAGCCCTGGAACCGGAGGAGGATTCCTAGCAGTGAAGCACCGAGGGTAGAACCTGGAAGCAACTGTTGGTTAAACCTTGGTACACAATGGAACAACTGAAGACCAACCTGTATTTGCCGTTATGGTGCACGAGGTGGTGTGGTATGAACCATGACTCCTCATCTGCTGGCCTTCTGGTGGTACCCTGACAACATACCCTGAGTCAAGGAGTTTCTGTATTTCAGCTTTGTACACCTTAGCCCTCTCAGGGTCTCTACTCAGGCACTTCTCAGTATTCCTGAGGCTGGACAGAACAGATTCCATGGTCCCCTTCAGTGGCGGAGCATCTGGAGCACAAAGGATTGGAGTAGCGTAGTGTAGCTCCAGACTCCGTCAACTTCCACTCGTCACATCCTGGTCTCCAACATGTCTGCAGCCATCTAATCCTGTTTAGACCGAGTTGTCACTTTCTCGCTGCGAGACGGAAGGACATATATTATATTAAATTTATAAGGACATATGATCCAAGAATTAGCAATATCAACTCTAAAATTGATTTGAACTTAACAGTCCAACAACATAATTATTATGAATGTTTTCAGAAAATATATATTTCTTTTACTTGCAGAAACTTTTACTTTCAAATAAAAAAAAAATGAAATGGTTCATCAGTAGGTGTGCGTATTGATGTATATCAGCACAATTCATCCCTGAAAGTGTGTGTGTGAGATATGGGACAGAGGCTAAATGTATTTTTTTTTTTTTTTGTAAGTATTTTGAGACAAATCTAACTCCTAGATCAAAAAAAGTCTGCATAACATCATGTCTAAAGCCTCCGTTGATACCTGGTAAAAATGCAAACGGTGTATCTGGCTCTCCTAGTTCAATTTTACGGTCAGATTTATTATTTTATATAGTTATTTAAATTATCTTAAAGATTTTGCATCAAAACTTGAGTTCATTAGTGATTTTAGTAGGATAGCATCATGCTTTTTTTTGTTTTCTGTGAGTGTGTATTATATGTGTGTGTTTTCAGATGGTGGTCTGGAGGAGTTGGTCGAGGAGCTGAACAGCGGGAAGGTGATGTACGCTTTCTGCCGTGTTAAAGACCCCAACTCCGGCCTTCCCAAATACGTCCTCATCAACTGGGTGGGTTTTTCATTCTTTCTGTAACTGATCACATTGGTTTTGTTTCTTGACTGTATAGAACCACAGAGGCGCCCTTAGGATTTACTGACCATATTGCCCTAGTGCCTCTGTCAAATGTAAAATATGAATCAATTAACTCCTGTTCACCAAATCTGATATAAAAAATTCATCAGGACTAAACAGCATGATGGTATATTTTATTTATTCACACGATTATCTTAAAATGGGTACTGCCACTTGGTTATTTGATATATAAATTATTTTTTACTGTTATATAACTATATTGTGATAAATGCCATTACCATAATGTAAAATAAATATGATAATATTTTGGTCATTTGCCACCCTTAACATGCATGTTTGCAGCCATGTTTTGTTCAAGTTTTCAGGTATTGACATTTCTTTTTTTTTTCAGACCGGTGAGGGTGTTAAAGATGCCAGAAAAGGCCAGTGTGCGAACCATGTGAGCTCCATGGCCAACTTCCTTAAGGTAACTGTACTATTTTGTTCTTCTTTTCAGTGTGTGAGTTGTGTGATTTCAGGTTGTGTGATTTGAGTTAACGGTCTTTGAACTCTGACTATGACTCACAGCGTGGCTAGACGCTCACAACAGGATATGACATCATGGGCTATATCCAGATACATTTGGTTGGGCTATGTTGGTAGTTATGCAGAGCATAACAACATCCGACCACAAGCTCTCACTGTGTCTAAAAAAGAATTATGGCTGTCCAAATTTAAAGCAGAAATTAACTTTCCCATTAAGGGGTGATATTTACCAATTTAAATTGATTTCTAGGAGCTTTTTTACCTTTTATAATGGGATTTTTAACTTTTAATTAAATGTATGCGTCTTTCATGTTAAATTCTTAAATTGAATCAATTAGAATAATACACTATGGGGCTGAAATCAGTATCAATAAAATCATCTTTGCACTAGAGACAGACTTGTTTAATGCAGCTCAGAGGCATTTACACTGCGATTTACATTTTCATTAGTAAGGTTATGAGATGTTTTTTTTTTTTTTTTTTTTAATAAAATTGGTATTGTAGAAATATGGAAAAAACTTACATTTTTTAAATATGAAACAAACAGCTGATTATTCAAAAATGAAGCAAGTAACTATTCACAAATGCGTCATTGAATAATTCACCTGACCTATTTGTTTAAAACTTCTTCTGTGTTCTGCTGTGGCTTCGGTTGGCAAAATACAGATAAAATTGACAGTATTTTGTCTAAAATGTAAATTAATATTAACACTTAATTTTAACTTACTGTTTATTAGAAGCTGGGTGATGCATCAAATATTAACCATATTATCATGATAATCACTATAAAATTACAGAATATCATTAGTATTGAATATTGGTTGGGGTAGAGGGGGGTTAAAGTACAGTAACCCCCAAAGTAGCGCAATGACCATATCCCATAGCAAAACTCAAAATATGTCATTTCCATAGCTACCTAAAATACATATTTTACGGTCACCATTTTGCAGATTGTTCATAAACACAGCTAAAAGGCTTCCTACCAGTGGCCATCCTTCACAAAACGTAAACATCTACCACAGTTTTTATAGGTAGAATGTAAAATGTTTCAATACAAGCATTTCAGTCAAATGTAATTTATGCAATATTTTGTGGAAAAAAATGGGGATTTGGCAACCCTGCATCCAACACGAGCTGCATCCAAAGTGATTTAAGGGTGCTTTCACACTAGCACTTTTGGTGCGCACCCAGGTTCGATTGACATCAGAGTTCGGTTCATTTGGATGATGTGAACACTGTTTTCTGACCTCGGTCCGCACCCACGAACCGTACCCGAGTCCCCTTAAAAACAGTGGTCTGGGGTACGGGTCAAGTGAACTCCGATACGGTTCGCTGCTGATGTGAACGCAATCGTACCAAATCGCGGAAGTGAACTGCTATTAATGCCGTATTATTTGATTAAAAATGTAGGTTTGTGTGTGTTTCACTCACTTTCCTGAGGAGCGTGACTGACGTGCTGCAAGCAGAAAGCTGTATGTGTCATTTCTGTTCGCTTTCAGCATTCTTTAGAGAATTTGCAGTACATTCGTAAGACAGACGTAAGTGCTTTATGCACTGAAGCTTTGTAAACAAAATGAACTGTTCGAAAACTTAAATGTATAAAAATGGAGAGAGCAATCTTATGCATTATGCCGCCTTCTCCTGCGCCATCATTACTAAGCAACGGGGTAAACAGCTGCTGACCTGGTGACGCAAACAAACTGCGATTCGGACCCAAATAAAATATGAATGCAGTCCAGCGGGGGCAGAGCAATCGAACTCTGGTTCGGACCAGGCAATCGAACCAAACGTGAAAGCACCCTTACTCCGCATATTGATAGCAGCTTACTGATGCGCGAAAATTATATTCAACATTAGAATGTTTGCGGGAGCAGGCGGTAGTGCTCAGAAATTGGGAGTAGACCTGTCACGATGACAACTTTTTGTTGTGTGATATACTGCCCCAGAAATAATTGCTATAAGTGATATTATTGTCATTTTAAAGACCATTTTATGCCACTGAATATACAATCAGAATGTAACAGCATAATAATGCAAGAAGGCTTTCATTTCACTTCCAAATAACAACAAACTTTTTAATTTTTAAGAATATTTAGATCATGGAAATTAAACCTCAAAATATTAGATACTTTTAAAAAACTTGCTTAAATAGTAAATACACATTTTCTAACAAGAAGTGCAAAGTAACAAGTAGAAAAAAGAAAAATGCACAAAGAACTTGTATGGAGATTTTTCCATCTACAGATTTTTCACTGACCTTCTTTTCTCTGTAAATTAAGGGTGCACAATATTGCTGAAAAACTCAATCCCTACTTAGCAGTCAGATGTCTGTATGCACAAAGGCACAGATCCCTAAACAAGGCCATATCTGCAGATGAAAGTTCTTTTGTAGAAGCTTTTTTTCAAATATGAACTAGCACCTCGTGACTACACCATGTTATGTGTGAGAAGCTGCAAAAGACACAGGTGCAAGTGGAATGCAAAAAACAAAAGACATTCATTTTTAAGTAAATATAATGGGCGATTATATATTGTACGATAAGTTGATATATTGATTATTGTGACAGGCCTAATTGGGAGCAGGATTAAGAAAACAGTCCCACGCAGGGCTTTAATACAAAAATGCACTCAATGAATGGCGATTATAGAAAGCAAAAATCCCAGACCGGATGCATTTTTTAAGGTCCAAAAAGACGACATGTCCAGGGAAAAGAGGACGTATGGTCCACTACTTTTATGCTGTATTGAGTATTGGGAGAGTATTGGGCAGAGAGAGAGGAGCGGGATTGGCAAAGGACCTCAAGATGGGAATCGAAATCGGGTTGCCACGAGCACAGTTGTGCTAAACGTTGGCGCACTAACCGCAAGGCTGTCACCCATGACGAATATCGAATATTTTTTTAAATTAAGATTAATGTGCCAAAGACTGCACCAATCGCTGGTTTCACTCCACCTTCTCCACCTTTATGTCTCTCGAGTTGTACAAAGCGTAATTATCAAAATGTCGACAAGAAGCGACGTGGGTGTGAAAGAAGAATTACTCCCCGAAAAGTCACGACACGGAGCATATCTTAAATCAGAAACCAGCAAAAGAAAATCACCTTTTTCTAGAGCAAAAACAAAAATATTGTTAAAATTTCAAAAGATATATCAAGATATCAAATCTTAGGTATATTGGCCAACCCTTCTGTTTATTGAACTTTTTTTTAATTTTATTTTATTTTTATTTTTTTGCCCTTATATCTTGAATTTCTGGTGCATTTGTATCAATTTTAGTGGCATTTTGGCAACCTTTTAAGTGGACTAAATGATTGGAGAAGACTACTAAACGACCACTAAAGAGAAGTCTGTTGTTTTCACTAAAAGATCCAGTTACGACAGTTTGTTTAAAAAAATAAATAAATAAATGATGGTCAAAAAATGTTGAACGTGTACGGATGCATTTAAAAATTAAATAAGTTGAATTTCCTTATGCGGAATTAGATAAAAATCAACCCCTTGAACATTAAAGTACTTGAAGTAGTTGTTTTAGAGACGATGAAAGAGAAAAGATGTTTGAATCAAGATTCCTGTTTATTTGAGCCCATCTCTTGCTTGCATCAGACGCATTGGTGTAAACAGGGAAATGGGTGGAGCATCCTCTTCTCATTAGATGGTGTTTGTTTGTTTTGTAGTCCTTCTAAGCTAGCTGTTTTCAGTAAGAGCTTACACACAGCCAAAGGTTGCTAATAAATAAACTGATGGAAGTGTGTGCGTGGGCATGTTTCGCTTGAAATCTGTGAATCTTGACGCTTCCGTCTGATGGTTTCGTACGCATGTTTAAATTGAGTTTCGAGAATGTGAATGTGTGTGGGACTAAAAAAACTGACAGCGCTGTTTCTGCAGGGAGCTCACGTGACGATAAACGCACGGGCGGAGGAGGACGTGGAGCCTGAAGCCATCATGCAGAAAGTGGCCAAAGCCTCAGGAGCCAACTACAGCTTTCACAAAGAATCCAGTCGCTTCAGAGACAGCGGGCCGCAGGGGCCTGTGGTCAGTTCACACGCACTCACATACCTTGCCCATAATGCAACAGAGAAGTGTCCAGTGCAGTTTTTATTTCTAGTCCTACATTACCATTCAAAAGTTTGGGGTCCGTAATTGTTTTGTTTTGATTTTTGTTTTTTAGTCAGCGAGGATGCATTAAATTCATCAAAAGTGGCAATAAGGACATTGGTAACACTTTACAATAAAGCTCATTAGTTAACATGAACTAAGAATGAACAATACTCAACTACAGCATTTAGTAATAGTTAATGTTAATTTCAGGATTTGCTAATGCATTATTAAATTCGCAAGATGTGCTTGTTATCATTAGTTAATGCACTGTGAACAAACAATAAACGACTGTATTTTTATTAACTAACATTAACAAAGCTTAATAAATACTCTCTTAAATGTAGTGTTCACTTTTCGTTCATGTTAATTAATACATTAATGTTAATGAATGACACCTTTATTGTGAAGTGTTACCAGGACATTCATAATGTCAGAATAAATTTCAATTTCCAGAAAAATATCATGCAGCACAACTGTTTTCAACATTGATAGTAATAAGAACTGTATCTTGAGCAACAAATCAGCATATTAGGATGATTTTTGAAGGATCACGTGACACTGAAAACTGAAGTAATGATGCTGAAAATTCAACTTTGCATCACAGAAATTTTATAATATTTTGAAAACAGTACTTTTAAATTGAAATAATATTTCACAATATTACTGTTTTTACTGTATTTTTTGGTCAAATAACTGTAGTTTTGGTAAGTATAAGAGAATTTTGGTAAGCATTAGAACACTTTAAAATCCTCAAAACAAGTTCAATCCAAACTTTTGAACAGTAGTGTACATTCATCTCTCTTTGGATGCAAAATGTATTACGTTCATGTACCCTGTTCTCACGCAGTTGTTAGATAATCATAACAGAGGTCATTTACATAAAGAAGTCTTAAAGGTACAGTAGCAAATCACTATTATTAACATTATTGTGAGTTCATGAGTTGTGCATGTTTTCTTCAGAAGATGTAATCATCCAGTTTGGCTTTCACATTGGTTCTGAAAAAAACCCTGTTTTTTTTTTTTAAACTTTGCTAAGTTTAGTTTGTGGTCAGCAGCAGAAGGCATCAGAAAGGTCTTATGAGGGCACAGTGGTGCCAGGGTCAGTGCCAATATGCTGCTTGTTTATCTCAAACGCTCTTTCAGAGTGCTGCGTCAGGAATTTCACAGGGAATGAGCCAGAATGCTCGGAATGTGGAAACCGTTATGGTGGTTTGGAATAATTTCTCTGCTGAGCTCCAAATGTACCCGCAAACTGCAATTGAGTCATTTATCTATAGTACACTGTGAATACATAAATTTAACAACAATAAATTTTGATGTATTTTCATATATTGGTATCCTTGAGGTTAGTCGTTTTCAAGTCTTGTTTTTAGTATAATCAGGCCCACATGGAATCTGCACCCGCAGGACTCCAGAGAAAGCTGTGGGAGATCCCCCACCCCCTTGCATGGGTGTTTATTAAATATTCTGGCTAATTTGCTTATGCTTTTAGCTATAGGAGTGTCATACTCTCAGCTCTTTTTTTTCGTATTTTAACATATTCTGTTTTTGATTCCACAGAACGTTTCCGCTAAAATCAGCACAGAAAACGTCTAAATATCCTGTCTGGGCTTAGTCATAATTTACCACTTATTGTTTTTCCATATAGGGATCTGTTTACCAGAAGACTAATGCCATGTCTGAAATCAAGAAGACCAACAAAGACACTTTCTGGGCCCAAGCAGAGGTAATACAGCATACATGCTTCTAAGTTGCAAAATGGTGTGCAGTTTCCGAAGACAAAATAAGCATTTTAATGCAGTTCTCAAACCTTTTGGCTCCATGATTCCCCATGATCCACAACAATGTTCAGATCTCTGGTTTTTGGATTTTGATTCTGAATAAGGATATAAGAACTTAAAATATGTTTACTCACAAATTCTACCCATTAAAATATGTTCAAAATGTATATCTAAAAATGTATATTCATAAAATTTCAAAAATGCTTATGTAGTTATAAGGGTGTTAATTTACATGACTTTTCCAGGTGAAGAAATCACACTTTTATAATTAGGCTACCTCATTCATCCAGGTTTTTTCTAGATCATGTGAATCTTGTTTCTTCAAAGAATAAAAAGTTGTTGATGTGGTGGATGTGTCCTAATTTAAATTCAGTCATCTTGAGGCCCCCTTAGAAGTTTGCTCAGGCCCCCTGTTTGAGAACCATTGTTTTAACATTTTGTTTAATTATATTTATTTACAGACTCTAGAGAATCAAGATTAATTTGCAGATACAGTGTCAAGAAGATAAATTATGAATCGTATATCTAGTTCAGTCATGAATCTCTAGATTGCACAGGCTCATTTGCATGCAGTCTGCTGGCAGTCACGTAATGTAGTACATGGTACAAGCAGATTCTGAAGCCCATGAGATTGCTTGCTCAACATTTAAATAGTCTGGTTCAGTATTTGCTGAAATCTGGTCCTGCAGCATCTAGTTCCTCTGAAACCCTCCACCTCCCCCAGCACCACCTGTCTAGATCTGCTACTGGATTTATGTGTGCATATTCATGCAGCAGCAGCAGTATATCTTAGTGCTTTCAGCAGCATGTCTTATTTATTGGCAATGTCAAGGCCATACTTGCTCTGCGTTTAGCAGATCTAGTGCACCAAGGCCAAATACATTAACATTGTCATGTCATATACATTACCATGTCTACACTTCTGAGTTGTCATGATTGATTGAGTCTTGCTTAATGCTTTTGTCTCTTTTGCAGAAAGATGAGGAGAAGCGTCTTCAGGAGGAGAAGAGAAGGATGGCAGACGAGAGGCAGTGGCTAGAGAAAGAGAGGAAGGACAGAGAGGTTAAGGAGGCAGAGTTACGGGAAAAGAGAGCAAAAGAGAGGGCGTCACAGATAGATGATCAAAGGTCAGAAACATTTGAACAAATAAACATCTTGTGCATTCAAGTGTCCTTGAAGGGATAGTCCACCCAAAAATGGAAATTCTGTTGCTCCAAACATATATTACTTTCTTTGTTCTGTGGAAGACTTTTTGATTTTTGGAAACAGTTTTGGTTCCTTCCATTGACAAAAATGGAATTAATTAATTGCATTGGCCTGAAACTGTTTGGTTACCAACATTTTTTTAAATATCTTCTTTTGAGTTCAGCAGAATAACATGAGTAAATGATGACCGGATTTTCATTTTTGGATGGATTATCAATGAGATCACCAACTGTCAAACTGTCATTTTTAAAATTAGATTTAAACCATGTTGCTATTTGATGTAAGGTCATCTGCCAACTGGATAGCGCCTGCTGAGTGTTAATTTTAAACCTCATGTGTTTGTGTTATAGGAAGTACCAGCAGCAGCAGGAGGCAGAAAATCGAGGCCAGCAGAAACAGCAATGGGTGAGCCACACACACACACATACACATATACACACACACACACACACACACACACACACACACACACACACACACACCTGTGCGGTTATTTAAATCCACATATCACCACTCTGGACATGTTCTGACATAGTTCCTGTAGAGAAACCACAATATGTTTAAAGCCTTCATACTAGCACAAAAACACACTGAACTATTTTTTCTTTTTTGTTGCAAACATGTACATGTAAATTTAGTAAAATATCAAGAAACTTACCGGTCAAATCAAAGAGTTTAGAATTACTAACCCTTTGAAAACACTTTTTAAATATTAAAATATCATCTCATCCATTTTACAGTTTATTGGGCTACAAATCATCCATTTAGACAGGAAGAGACTGTTTGATCAATCGTAAAGCATTTTTGTTTTTTGAGATGTTAATAGAAGATAATCATTATTCTGAGAACAAAGGAAAATGTATAGGTTTCTTACTCACCTCGACTTCTATTTTCAGATTACTCCATGTTACTTTATCACTCTTACAAACAGTCTGGTGCACTTGTAGCCATGTAAATATGTTTACATTGGCATAAACACAATAGCAAACCTATATTGGTTGGCAAAATTCTACTATTGTATGTCATACTGGCCAACGCTAATGTGTGCACAGTGACAACAAATACTTCCCTTTTTCTAGCATAGTGTGTGGCTGTGTGTACTCACTGTTCTTTAATTATCATCTTAACACTTCTATCTGCACATAGATAATCTTAAACCACGTTTCCAAAATAAATGCTGTGGCACAAATAAGTGAAATGAAGACAATCTGTGGTTTTGTATTTAGGCCATATACACAGGGCATACTGCCACACATATACAGTTCACACCGGTCTCAGGGCCTGATCTGCAAGGGCCACAACTGATTAAATTCAAGATCATGGTTGTGATTACCAACCTACCTTGATAGCATGCTCTGTGGCTTAGCATCTCAACAGGTGTCGATACACAACCCTCATTTATGAAATGAACTGCATATATAAGCAGCTGCCTTATATACACTTTGTACTGTAAATGAACAATTTAAAATATTTAACATTGGCAGCAACTCTATGCATAACGCTCCTTACAAAAATGAAAATTACCCCATGATTTACTTCTTTTAGATGAGTAGAATCTGAGTTATATTAAAAAATGTCCTGGCTCTTCAAAGCTTTAGAATTGCAGTTAGTGGTCAAGATTTTGAAGCCCAAAAAAGTGCATCCATCCATCATAAAAATACTCCACACGGCTCTAAGGGTTAATGAAGGCCTTCCGAAGCAAACTTATGTGTTTAAGTAAGAAAGACATCCATATTTAAATCTTTATAAACTGTAATCTAGCTTCCGCTAACTTTCGTACTCGTGTTCATGAGAAACTGGCGTTCCAGCGTTCAATTTGCGGTGCTTGAAGATATTTCAGCTCATTAAAGCCGTACTCTTTGTCGTTCTCTGTACATTTGTGTTTTTGCCTGATTTTCAAATACGTTTTTGCTGCAAATCAAAGTAATATTGTAATGTTGTGATTTTCACATTGTAGCTGGTTGGTTTGTTTCATGACTTCTAGTCTCAAACTAACACTTTTTTTTTTTTTTTTTTTTTTTTTTTTTTTGGGAAAAATGCTTCTAGTACCAGGGCCACTGAAAAAGTGGGTGGGTGAAATAGTTAGTTTTAGTTAGGTTGTTGTTGTCATCTGTACCTTTTTGAATTGAATGTTTTAGGTATATTTATATATTCAACATTTCTCTCGTCTGCCATCTTGGGTGGATTTTTCTCTGAGCTTTCACTTCTGCTCTAGAATTTGGCCAGAATAAGACTCATATGATTCCTTCAAATGCAGCTAACTAGGTTTTGTAATAGAACGAAGTGTGTGAGAGTCAAAGTGTGCTGATGTCCATCAGGAGGAGGTGGAGGAGGAGAGGAAGCAGCCAGTACAGAAACCCTTTAAACGTGGAGAGTCGGTGGAAAAAGCCAACGTGAGTGAGAGGAAGCATCAAACGGACAACAGGACTCTTTCAACTTTCTTAGAACCTTTTAACTCTTTTACAGTGTGGCTGTGTCCTCTACTGCTGACTCAGTTTTTTTCTTTCTTTCTCTTCCCCTTCTCTAAACTTGCCTTACTTGGCAAACTGCTGTGGCTCGAATGAATGTCTGTTTTATCATTATTCCTCAATGCCTTGAACAGGCTTGTGCTTTATTTCTCTCTCTTTCTCTCTCTGACTTGGATATGAAGTTTGAGATTCAGTCTTTTTGTTTTGCTCTATTTTTCCTCTTTCAGTATAACCACTTACTTTGTATCTCTAGCTCTTATATTCTGAAAAGACTCCTTGTACTGCCATCAGTGTTATCAGTGATACTTGATGTAGTAATGGCTACTGTGTGTGTATATTTGTAACAGGAAGCCGCGGCTCTTGTCTCCCAGCGCTCTGTTAATCCCAGAGAAATGTTCAAACAGAGAGAGATGGGCATCAGCCCTAACACAGACAATGCTCAGTCCAGTCCAAAACCAGGTACCGTTCATCTATGCATACATACACACACTATACGTGTCAAAACAGAAAAACAACAATATATGAATTTTTAAATGTTATATTTATATATTATATTTAATATACATTTAAATTCAGTCAAATATATTTAGAAATATAATGAAAAATTTCGTTAATTATTTACTATTATATACCGTACTATTTTATAATAGTTTTTATGTATATTTATTTATATATGAAAAGTTAATTTGCAAAGACAGATAACCCCGTTTTTAACAATTCCAATTAATCTCAATCAAACTGCAGTTGGGTTATTTTGATTAGGTTAAAAAAAAAAAAAATACAATAAAACAATATTATTGAAAAATTTAAAGTTGTCTATCATTTTTAGTTATCTGTATTTGCAAATAAACTCTTCTTATATATGCGTTATGAGGATTTATAAAAGTACATCGATGTTTATTTATATAGTAGCAAATAAATTAATATATTGGGGTCTGTAAGATTAAGTGTGTTATGCTCACCAAAGATGCATTTATTTGATCAGAAATATTATTGAAATATTATTACAAATTAAGAAGGTTATTGAAATATTATATTATTTATTATTATGATGGCAAAGCTGAATTTTTAGCTGCCGTCACTTTTTATCAAATTTAATGCATCCTTGCAGAATAAAATATTTAATTTCTTAAAACATTTACTGACCCTAAACTTTTGAACACTCTTTTTGAATAACAGTATATAAACAGTAGTGTGTGAATCTCTACAAATATGAAAACTGTAGAGTATGCACGTGAAAATGTAGACGATTTGCCAGTATAATTTAGTGGTTATGAATCTCAAGGTTTACATCTCATCAGGATAATAAATAAATAACAAATCCAGTCTGATTCCAAATGTGCACATTAGCAGTCTGCTGGTGTCCTGATGAGATCTCTATGAGCACAATTTACAGATGCCACATTATTTGCATGCTATATTTAGCTTCCCCTTTTGCTATGTGGGTCACGTTTCATGTAGTGAATGTGTTCAAACACGTTTAAAGTATGGCCTTGTCTGTGAATTAGAAGGTATTTTCCTGTGCATGCAGTAACTAACTCCTGATTGTTCAATGTTTTGTGGTATTTCCCATTCTCCCATTGTTCTCCGGGCATTTCAACCCTGTTCGTCCGTCTGAAATTCGACACTGTCATTAAACAGCCTGCAGTTTCTCTGTCTAAAACGATGTTCGTGGTCTGTTCTGCTGTGTATAACTCCGTCAGCCATCTGTCAGCTTGGGTTTCTCTCTTTGTCGTTCTCTGTTCTGTGTGTCTCAGGGCGGTTGAACAGCCCTTTTCTGTCCAAGCAGTCATGTGACCCAGAGCCATCTCGCTCTCCCTTGCGTCAGGCCTCACCTTTACGAGCCAGAGGTACACAAACACACACCTTATCATTCTTTCCTTATCGCTCACTTGGAAAGGGTTGGTGTGTCGTCCATCTCCATGCTCACACACACTTTCACTCTCTATTCTTTGTGTGGTGTTTTCATGTATCTCAGCTAACATCTAACCACTCACACGTTCCTCATGCTTGCTGTCAAATTCTGCCGTGCACCTCAAAATAAACGGGATTTCCAGGATGCTGTTTGCTGTGTGTGTGTGTGTGTGTGTGTGTGTGTGTGAGTGAACACTGTGTGTTTGCTTTGTGCACTTAAAGGAGCAGTTCACCTAAAATCTGTGGAACACAAAAGGTGAATTTTTGCAAACTATCCAGGCCAAGTCTTCTGAAGTGTGAGGAACAGATTGTCATTATTAAGATTAAGATCACATTTCTAATCTGCAGTGAGCTGTTGATAGCTGTGTTTTGAATGAGTGAGTTGAATTAAATATATATATGTGAACAAATCATTCTACTGAAGAATCATTTGTTCATGAGATGGGCATCGCTGCTTTTCTCAGGTCATATGGACCATTGTTATGATGCTTTTATTGCGCATTTTTGTTATTTTGGTGCTTAAAAGCCCCAGTCTTCATTCAATAGCTGGACATTTTTTTTTAGAATTTCTCCTTTTGTGTTACATTGAAGAAAGAAAGTCATACAGGTTTGGAACGACATGAGTGTGAGTAAACAGAATTTTTTGGTGAACTGTGTCTTTAATGAATTAATCAGCTCAAAATAAGGCCCGAGCGTTATGGTGGTACACTACTGTTCAGAAGTTTGGGATTAGATTATTAAGATTTTTCTTATGCTGATCAAGCCTGCATTTATCAAAAATACAATAAAAACAGTAATTCTATTTTAAATAAATGTTTTCTATATGAATTTAAAATACTATATTTTCCTGTTATGTAAAGCTGAATTTTCAGTCTTCAGTGTCACGATCCTACAGAAATCATTCTAATAGGCTGATTTGATGCTATTATTATAATAGTTGAAAACAGTCATTTGAACATTTTTCATAATTTAAAAGTCTTTACTGTCACTTTTGATCAATTTAATGCGTCTTTGATCAGTAAAAGTATTGATTTGTTTCAGGGGGAAAAAAACTGACCCAAAACTTTTGAACAGTAATTTATATGCCACGGAACATTTTTATATACTATCACATTTATACTGCAGTGCTGTAGAGTCTACTTGGCTTTAAATGTAGCTCATCCGTTCAGATGTATAATGTATTGCTATTTTGATACTTTTTTTTTATTGTTACTTTTAAATCATTTGAAGCATTTGCACTGAGGGAGGATTTACACGTTATTAATAATCTGGTCTTTTGCTTTTCATCAATCAAGTTCCAAATCAAAAAGCTAAATAATCAATGAAGTATTTAGTGTAGTCTATTATTAAAAAAATGCTTTACAAATTGATTATTTGCTATTTTTGGGTGGAATCCTCAGCAAAAATAACTATATTGTGATCTATACAGTTACTATCATATAAAATCACACACAGCATGATATATTTTGGTCATGCAGCTCTCAAACTCTGACTCTACACACCTGCGGTTTGTCCGAATACAAATCTTGTTACCATGCATGTGTGTGTCCATGAGTTTCCATGCATGTGTGTGTGTGTGTTTTGAGTAGAGCCCAGTTTTGAGGAAAAACCCAGATCTCAGTATGTGGAACCAGAGCCAGAACCCGAGCCAGAGTATGAAGGTGGGATTCACACACACACATTATCAGCTCCTGTCATTTGTGTTACATTATCCCATCTCACGGTCATATTATCATCATCAATCAATCAACTGGTTGTCAGCACCACCTTGTGGGGAATGTGTGCTATTACAGGATCCATAGCAAATGATTTCTCTCCTCTTGTTTTCTTTCATGTCACAGATGTACAAGCGGTCGCTGATAATTATGAAATGCCCGTAGAACAAAAGCAGCCACAATATGAAGCAGTAGTGGAACAAGAAGCCATCTATGAGGATCCAGCACCGGTATGAACTGGTTCTGAATAATGACAGCAGTTACAGTAAAAATCATCTCTAAAGAGATTATATACGAACTAATATATATGAATAAAAAGCCACAAAATTTTCATATTTTTATTTCATGATGTCTTTCGGGGGATGTGAGGCGTGTTTGATTTGAATGTGCTGGTTCTTGAATGTTTGTCAGGTGGAGGAGAAGAACACGTATGAGACGACAGATGATCGCGGTGTCTGCGCCAGGGCTCTGTATGACTACCAAGCTGGTGTGTACTGATTATACATGATAAACAGTGCATTCTGAATATGCATGGAGATGCACATTCCTTTCACACAATTCTCTTCTGCTTTGCCATCTGCATTTGTACTAATTCTGCTGTTACTGAAATCATCACAGCATGAATTCTCAGTCATGCTTTTAAGAAAATAAGCTCAAAATCAGATTTAGGCCAGTGTGTGTTTGTTTAATCACTCAAAAAAATGCATATTCCTATTTGGATTTGGATGCTGCATTAACGTTATTGGTTAACATGTTTGCATCACATATGTAAACAAAATAAGTTTTGTATGAGTGAAGTGACGTGGTAACCCATACTTGGAGTTTGTCTTCTACGTCCAAGTGCACACACACAGCTGTGGGCGAGTAGTGAACACTCACCTGGAGCAGTGGGCAGCAGTTTTTGCTGCTACTTCAGTCTTAGGTATTGAAGGTGGAAGAGAGTGATGTTCATTCACTCCCCACCTACATTTCCTGTGGGTATTGAGAATTGAACCCATGAACTTCAGGTTACAAGTTTGACTCTCTACCATTAGACTACAACTGCCCCCAGAATTAATATGTGAAAAGGTCAAATTCTTGGAGAGTTTATTGCAAGACTGCAGGTTTTTCTTAACTAATCACTGCAAATCTGGTTTGTTCAGCTCATTTATTTGAATTTTTGGTATTGGAATTACCAAAATGGCCTCTCAAGTCATATTGAAAAACTGAGACTTTGAGATAATTTGGAAATGAAATGAAACCCAAAAATGACCCCACAATTTACTCACCCTCAAGTCATTCCAGGTGTATGACTTTTTTCTTTCTTCTTTCAGACCAATACAATCGGAGTTATATTAAAAAAATGTCCTGGTTTTTCCAGGATTTTTAATGGCAGTGAATGGCCGCTCTCTTGTGAACGCGTGTACCACAGTTAGCGGAAGCTAGAGATTACAGTTTATAAAGTTTATTTGTATAGCACTTTTCACGATACAAATCGTTGCAAAGCAGCTTTACAGAAAATGTTAAGTTTCTACATTATATTTAGGAGTAGGTTATTCGTGGTGACTATGACAGAAGTGTACAGTAAAAATCATGCAGTTAGTTACAAATTGCATGCAATTAAACTTAATTCAATTAAACTTAAACTTAATAAAGCAAAATGCTGTAGTTTTGTATGTTGTTCCAGGGTTAAAGAACCTTTGACTGAATGGTTCTTCTATGGCATCACTGTGAAGAACCTTTTAAGCACCTTTATGGATTTATGCACTTTTTTGGGCTACAAAATCTCGACACCTATTCACTGCTATTATAAAGCTTGAAAGAGCCAGGACATTTTTTAATATAACTCTGATTGTATTCGTTTAAAAGAAAAAAGTCATATACACCTAGGATGGCTTGAGGGTGAGTAAATGATGGGGTAATTTTAATTTCACCCTTTAAAGGGATAGTTCACCCAAAAACGTAAACTCTGTCATTAATTACTCTCCCTCATGTCATTCCAAACCTGTAAAACCTTCGCTCATCTTCAGAACACAAATTAAGATCCTCCATAGACAGCAAAGGGTAGGGTAGGACACTTGCTGTCTATGGAGGGTCGGAAAGCTCTCAGATTTGATCAAAAATATCCCAATTTGTGTTCCGAAGATGAACGAAGGTCTTACAGGTTTGGAACGACATGAGGGCGAGTAATTAATGACAGAATTTACGCTTTTGGGTGAACTATCCCTTTAAGGCTGCCTAACATCTACATTGCTTTCTTGTGTCATCACAGTCATGTATATTTACATATGTAAATTTATATTTTGGCGCAAATTGTATATTGAAAACTATATGTTTATATAGTTATCAATGAATGGGATGCTACATTTCGTTCAAAACCTGCTGGATATTGACTAAATGTCTTTTGGCTGGTATTTCCCCAAAAACAGGCAAAAATGAACTAACGGATGAGCTGACCTTCATGATTCCTGTTCTTTCTGACAACAAAGCACTTACATACTCATAATTACAGCTTCAGAAGTGGGAAGTACACTGTAAAAAGTGATAAGTTGACTTAACTTAAAAAAAAATTGAGGAAACCCGTTGCCTTAAAATTAAGTAAATAATAATTTTTTTTTTTTTTAATTACCATTTACTTAAAAATTTTAAGGCAACGGGTTTCCTCAATTTTTTTTTAAGTTAAGTCAACTTATCACTTTTTACAGTGTAGGAAATTTCCGATAACATGTGAAGGCCTGTTTTTTTTTTTACACTTTTTACACTTTTTGTGCATGTAAACTCTGGTATACAGTCTGCATAGCACAAATGTGATCATCAGCATAATATGCATCTACTGTAAGCGCACAACCTGCTTTCTCCAATTCCGCTAAGCTTTAGTGTCAAAACAGAAGTAGACCTTGGCCTTTAGTTGGCTTTTTATGCCATTTTACTCATTTAATCTGTGATCTGATCTGCTTTATGTGTGTCTTCTCAGCTGATGACACAGAGATCTCGTTTGACCCAGATGACATCATCACCGGCATCGAGATGATTGATGAAGGCTGGTGGCGAGGATACAGTCCGGAGGGCCACTTCGGCATGTTCCCGGCAAATTACGTGGAACTTATCTAACGCAGCTCAACATCTCCCCCTCCCTCGTCAGAGTCGGACTGAATTCATTTGCCCCGCGTAGATTTAAATCTCTGGTATATTTGATTGACGACTAAAACTAAAATCACGGACCAAAAGAGTAACGATCACGTGACCGGGGGTGTTTCAACTCTGATATTTCATACTGTATTGATAGTTTTTGTTGTTAATTTTATCTCATTTCAAGCTATAATTTTATGAAGCAATTGATTTTGAGTATGCCGGCAGACCTAAAATTGCTGTTCGTGCAGGAATTCTGGGAAACTTCATTGTTGGATAAGTGCTGTGGTGACATTCCTGTGACATGCAAAGATCCTTTTGAGACTGAACCTATTCTTAGTGTTTTTGAAGACATTCCTTTTGAACATTTCAACGCTAGTCATTACATTGGTGCAGATGTGTGTAGTAGTCAGTCCTGTTTTGCCTTAGTTTTTGCCTTCTTTTCTCCACAAGACCGAGTGTGACTGCCTTGCTTTCTTGAGGAAGATTTGCTGCAGTGAAGTTTGCTGAGGTCAGACTGAAATCGATCGAGACGAGTTTATTTGCTGTGTTCTATACGGCACGTGTTTTAAATCCAGAAAGCAGCTTCGGTTCTTGATATTAGGCTCGCAGTGAGAACAGTGGGAAGTAACTTTGAGACCGCAGCTTTTCCCGTCTGCTCAGAACTGTGGAGAATATTAATACTGTGATTTGATTTTTTTTAAGGTTTCAGGGAGCCATCATTCTCTCATCATCTTGCCTTTGGGTCACAGCTGGGATCTGGATTGCGTTTAGATGCCGAGGCTGAAAGAGAAAGATCACGTCAGGTTTATTTAGACCCTTGCATTTTTACCAGTCATCCACTTTACTGTCAGTGCTGTGCCAATATGAGAGCGAGGGGAGAAGTGTTTTTGAGGAAATGTTTGAGGTTTCGTTTTTAACAAACCCGTGTGGAAAAACATCAAACATCTCCGAGTCATTCAGCAGTGCTGTAGTTCCTCTCGAGAGCTCATTGTGAATATCTAACAAGTCTGGACAACGTTGTAACTTCAATTAAAAGAATAAATAAAGAGTTTTAAGACTGAATGAAAGTTGTTGCTTGGTGTTATTTCATATTCATATTCAAAAACTAAGATTGCGTCTTGATATGAGGCCGTTCTAGACGGTGTTTTCAGATGCACTTCTGTTCAAAAGTGTGGGATTTTCGAAAGAAATTAATACTTTTATTTAGCTAGGTTGCTTTAAATTGGTCAAAAGTGGCAGTAAGCATATTTATCAAGTTAGAAAAGATTTTCAAATAAATGCTGTTCTATTGAACTTTTCATTCATCAAAGAATCCTGAAAAAAAAAAAAACAATTCTATGCAGCACAACTGGTTTTAACATTGATAATAATAATAAATGTTTCTTGAGCAGCAAATCAGCATATTAGAATGATTTCTGAAGGATCATGTGACACTGAAGACTGGAAAACACTTGAGTAATTCTTCCATGAAAAGCTTCTCTAAATTATTGTGCTCGAGATGAACACAAATTTGAGACCTGCAGAAGAAGACAAGATCATGGAGCCATGATTCAAATCATTGTCTCATATATTTTCTGGTTAATATCTAATATCAATAGCTGTAAGACGTACATATTGAAGAGTAGCACAGAACCAGTTTTGCTTTGGAAAGGGACTCAATGAACTGTTTTGTTCCACATTATTTTGTATTTGCATTTGAAGGTAAATACCTAATCAATAGAACTTGTTCATTTTTAAAGTGACAGTTCACCCAAACATTGTCATAATTTGCTCACCCTCATGTTGTTCCAAACCCACACAACTTTCTTTTTTTTTCTTCCATGGAACAAAAAAATTGTTTTTTTAATTAATGCACTAATTAAATGTATTAATGTGATTGTTCTTTTCCATGCGACATCGGTGAATGGGCAGTAATGCTTTCAAGCTTCAAAAAGCAGAAATAACGAGTAAACTATCACTATCGAATATAATAGTCATTTAGTCATCTCAGACACACCTCTTCTAGTTCTTGAAAGTTGACAATGAAGGTCATTTACTTTTCTGTGAAGAGACGAACGGTTTCCACACAGGAAATGAATGGAAATCTCAATTCTGAAAATGCAATTTCGGCTCACTTTTTTTTGGAAGGCCACAGCTGATGAGGACAGTAGTGATCATAATGCATATTTCATATTGAAGTATCCAATGTAAACAAACACACTTCATTACCAGGGAGTGTTTTTCTCATCGATTTCCCTGTTATATACAACAAAAGTCACAGTTCTAGAGACCTGTGACCCGCATGTGTCACACTCACCGGGTTTCCTGGAATAAGCGACATCAACATGGCCGTTTGGGGATTTTTTTTTTTTTTTTGTCTTTTTTTTTTCTTTTTTTTTTCTTCTTTAGCTTGATCACCCCCAGTTTCATTTTCAGAAGAAAAGAGACTGTACTTTTCCCCCTTCTTCAGAGATCACAATCTTCTTGTTTTTTAACTGAAAGTCTAACCGATGTTTCATATAACATTTCACCTATCCGTTATTAGTTTTCCATCCATATTACCTTCTATCCCATATCATAACTGCTATTTGAGATCTGGTATTTGCTGAGAGGTAACTGTGGGGCGTGATGTATTCTAGCACAATATTAACTTTATTTTGAAAAGGGAAGTAAGAATTGTCTTGACGGAAAATATCGACTCACTTCTGCAAAAAGGGCAGCAGAAGTCCTTGCTGACCCACAGATAATGTTGGCAGTGGATGATCGTCAGCTATATTTTCATCTGAGCACAGCTGTTTCTTTAAATAATTTTTTTTTTAAGAAAAAAAAATCTAAAATGTTTTCTCGCTGAAAAAAGCTACAATATAGTTTTAAAATGAGCAATCTGTTATTTTTTAAAAATGAATTCTCTCAGATTTTATTCTGTTAAAAATTGCATTGGCTTATTGATGGAACATATCGATTTGTTTTGTGTTTGAGTTGAATTTTGGGAAATTTCTGATTTCTGAGAATCTTTTTCTATTTCATGCTGAGAGAGGCAATTGTGTACGTCCCAAGAGGCTTTGCAAGCAAATTTATTCTCTGAACTGGAATACCTACTCAATGTAAAACTCTTGACTGCAGTAATGTAACTTCTGAATCGAGTCACACTAACCACACATAACATGAGCATGTTTATGCGTTACTCATTTAATTCCTAACATGAGCGTTATGATCTCTAACCAATATCAGAATCAAAGCCTACTGTTATCATACCATCTCTATTCTAATATCCCACATATGGGCAAATGTTCTCAGAGGTGAAGTATGCCTATATAAGGGAATAATTCAGAGCACATACTTCAGGCATAACCAAAAATTGTGTCCAGACAATTAAGATATATATATATATATTAATATTCATGTGTAAAAATGTAGATTGATATAGAAATCCATATCAGCCTACTTAATCATACATGCATATTTAATGTGTTTGTGTGTGCTGTGATTGAAAAGTTCATAACTTTTTTGCTGCAACACACTTACAGTATACATAGCCAGATCGATGAATTTTAAATGGAGAAGTTACATGAAAATGAACAAATGATCTGGTTATTTCCCTTAATGAAGTTGCAAACAGTGAAATATTAAAATATCAGAACACTTCCTTTCATTCTATAAGTAAATCTTGGAAATGAAGGTCAGCATTATTAAAATATTTTTTCAACAAATTCTCATGACTATATATATATATATTTAAAGTGTCAAAAATAAATAAATCAGCTGCTATCATGATATATCAATACTTTACAAGTTATATAGTATTTTAATTTTGCGTATATGAGAAAGCAACTTTTGCATTAGAACAATTAAAAAAAAGATTTGTAGAGAATCTTTATGTGAAAAATTATGAAATATGAAAAATGCCAAAAAAAAAGATTGTAACATTTTTTTACAGCAAAATCTAATCAATTATTACTTAAATGAACTATGACCCAAACATGTTCTTGACAGGCTTTGTGAAATTCATCCAACAATGCTTGTGTACTAGCAGGTGGCAAGTACCTTTTTTTCATTGTTTTTTTTTTCTATTTACGATTTTACAGGATCTTTTTCATCTCTGGGTGAACTTTATCATGCTGTAAATGATCAACGTCAGATGAACTGAACTGGAGGAATCTGTTCTTCTGTTCCCATGCAGGAGAATGAGTCAAATCAGCCTCCGTAGCTCTGGATCAATATGACCAACCAGTAACACTTCTTGTTAACTCTTAACGTCTGTTTTCTGCTCGAGTGCCCCTCCACATCTCATTCTTTGTTGTTACCCCTCTTTTTGACTCTCTATCTCTCACTCTTTCTCTCTCTGACATGAATAACGGGGGAATTTCTGTTGTCTGTAAATCTCTGATCTTCCACTCTCCTTCAAAGCTCTGACTTGAGTGTTTCTTCACTGACTCACCGGTGTAAACGTTCATCTCACCCGCTCTTCTCTCATCACATTCTCATCTGCCCACTCAACGTTTAACCTACGGGTTTAGATTCTAGTCACCCATCGTATAACGCTCATTACCCTCTGCCTATTCAAATAATGCTGGCTGGCCCGCATGTGACACCGTATTACTGTAGTGATCTGGACAGCGATGACCAGTTTGTGTTTGTTCAGTTGCTGACTGGGATGTTTTGAAAAGCTGAGCTCTTCACCATGACGAAATGTGTTAGTCAAGCCGATCCGCTATAATGTGTAAAACTGGGTTGCAATGAGAAAATATTTCCAACCTAGATTTTTCCATTTCCTGATGAAAATGTAAATGGTGCTTCCCCCGGAGCACTTGCAGCCACAAAGCTAAAGCAATCTGTGCGGCTGCCAGGGCATTGCTTTGTGGTTGACATTCTGGGTGGTTGTCAGGGTATTATTATGCGGTTGCTAGGGAGTTTTGGGTGGCTTCCAGGGTGTTGCTATGCGGTTTCTAGGGTGTTCTGTGTGGTTGCTGGGGTATTACTATGTAATCTCTAGACTGTTTTTGATGGTTGCCAAGGCTATGTGCCCAGACAGCAACATAGTGTTGGCCCAGATCCGGCCCACATCTGGCCCGCGTGAAATCCATGCAGGCCAGATGTGGGCCAGATCTGGGCCGACACTGCTTGCTGTCTGGGTGGTCACTAGAGTGTTCTGGGTGGTTGCCAAGGTGTTGCTACGTAATATCTAGTATGTTCTAGATGGTTGTCAGTGTTATGTGAGAGTGTTCTGGGTGGTTGCCAAAGCATTGCTATGCGATCTCTAGAGCGTTCTAGATGGTTGCAAGGTTATGTGTTCACTAGAGGGGTGGTTGCAAAGGCGTTGCTATGCAATCTCTAGAATGTTCTAGATGGTTGCAAAGGTAATGGGATCTCTAGAGTGTTCTGGGTGGTTGTCAAGGTGTTGCTATGCAATATCAAGAATGTTCAAACAAGGCATTGCTATGCAATCACTAGAGTGTTCTAAATGGTAGCCAGGGGCCGTTTCTCAAACGGAAGGCTGCATCCTCCGGAGGTCGCATTTGTAGGCTGCATACATCATAAAGAAGATCTTATTTTAGAATATTAACACTTATAAATTTGACCCTTATTCTTAGTTAAGCATAAACTGTTGTAATATGCTTATGACTCGGGAATGTAATGCTCAGTTAACTGAAATAAACCAGGCTTGATGACGTATGCAGCCTACAAATGCGACCTCCGGAGGATGCAGTCTTCCGTTTGAGAAACGGCCAGTGTTATGCGATCGCTAGAGTGTTCTGGGTGGTTGCCAAAGTGTTGCTATGCAATTACTAGAGTATTCTAAATGGTTGCTAGGGTTATCCGATTGCTAGAGTGTTCTGTATGGTTGCCAGGGTGTTGCTATGCAATATTGAGAATGTTCTAAATGGTAGTCAGGTTTATGGAATTGTTAGAGTGTTCTGAGTTGTTGCCAAGGTATTGCTATGAGATATCTAAAGTGTTCTAGATGTTTGTCAGGGTTATGTGATTGCTTGTAGCTGTGTCTCATTTAGAAGGCTGCGCCCTCCGGAGGTCGAATCCTCGGGAGGTTGCATCCTCTGTAGGATGCGTATACGAAGTGTCCTCAACCTAGAATTAAACAAGACAGCCCATCCTACGAAAAGAAAACAGGAAGTATCATGTTGCTATGCCAGCACATTTAGAGCATCGCTGCGCTCTCACACTACTTGAAGGAAAATTATTTCTAAATTTGGAAAGTAATTTGAAAAAAAAAATGCTTTTACTTGTTTTATTTTGTTCAATGTTTGAGGAGCTGCAGCGTATGTACAACAGAAATCTGTTAGAGAAAAAAAAGGTAGAGAATATTAAGAACAAAGTTTATCTGTTTTTACTGGAGTTGTAAACACCACATCTGTGCTTGTGTTCAAATTAGCAAAGTTTTTTTTAACGGCGACGCAAAGAATTGTGGGTTATCTGTTGCAGTGAAGGATACACCTCATGCATCCTCCGAATTCCTGTGAGAGAAGGTTGCATTTGAAGGTCGCATTCGGAGTGTCCTACTAGCTTTTTTTTTTTTTAATTGCAAAAATTGTAGAAATATACAAGAACAGGGAAACAAGACCTGAATATATTCCTACAAAGAACAATCATAAAAATAAAGACAATAAAACGAATATTATGGATTTGCGTACATCAAATTATAGAATTATCTATACGGAAAAGTGCAAAAATAAAATTACATCATAGTGTCCTACTTGCTTCGAATGCAACCTCCGGAGGGCGCAGCCTTCTCAATGCGACACAGCTAGAGCGAGAGCCAAGGTGTTGCTATGTTACTGTTGCTAGAGTGTTCTAGATGGTTGTCAGGGTTATGCGATCGCTAGAGTGTTGCAGAGTGTAGAGGGTGGTTGACATGGTGTTGCTATGCAGTTGTTTGAGTTTTCTGTGTGGTTTTAATTGTAAAACTGGACCGTTTTGATGATGTTCTGGTCCATAGAAATGGATTTTGATGTTTTTTCCCCTGTTTAATCCCTCACCAAATGAAAATCTTAAATTTGGTCACTTATCAAAGTAATAGCACACACTTCCACAATAAGACACATGATTAAGCTATCATTCATTAATCAGAAATGCTTGATAGATGCTTGACAGCAATCACCAGTAACCAACATTTACTAACATGATGGATGCCATATTAATATAATAAACAGCAAATGCTAGAATATTTGCCTGCTTCATCAGTTAATTTGATGGCGAGGTAGTCTGTGTTCTTCTGATCCAGAACAGCAGCTATGACAAGCACCTGAGCTATTGTGAAACTCTGGTGTGATCTCAGACTGAGTAAAACTGAACCTCTCAAATCGAATATGAAAACACAAATCATAAACTCCCTAATTTCCATTTCGCCTGATATCAACATAAGCAATTTCATACTCCCCAAAAGAAATGATCTTGGAGAGTGGTAATACACACCGGGTTATCGTGCACAGGCTGAGGTGCTGTATGTACGCTTTCACTCCCAATAACAGGGAGGACGGATGTTTTGTCTAATATTTCACCTGAGAAACTCCCTCAGAGCGATTGGCTCTGGGCTGAAAACTGTTATTGTGACATTTAAAGGTTAAATATAGTTAAATGTCAGGGACTATGCGGGCAGGTGAGAGAGGCCCCATCCATAAACGACACATCCGAAACTTCGACAGCAAGACGTTCATAAGCGCACTAAGATATCGTGCCGGTACATAACATCTGACAGCTTCAAAACAACGACACATTTTCATGATGGGGCTTTCCGGTGTTCTTTTTTATAGTTCATCTTCAATATGTACAAAACACACGCACTATATCATCATGGTCACTTAATGACAAAACGATGGCAGTAACAGTGGTGTTTTGCATTTAGAGGGGCATTTCCCTGCATTTTGACAGTAAATTATATGTCTGTGGCATCATGCTTAAAATCAAAAAGTTCCTGAATCTTTTATTATTATTTTAACAATGGTCACATGTCCTTAAAACCCCTTTAGTCCAGTCGTCTAGTGCAGCCCACAGTCTAAACCATGTCTCTTTGCTGAAATATAAAAAAAAGAGAGAGAAAATGTTCATTATTAAGTACTGTTTGTAAGCTTCTAGCAATAAACATTAAATAAACAGCAACAAAACGTGTATTAATTAATAATTGTATTGCATTAATTAAATTAATAATACGTAAATTAATTAATAAATATATCAAATGAAAAACTGCTATGCCAGAATGGTTCATTTAATATCACTTAGCTGTTAACTAAGTGAACTTATACTTTCAATTCA
Source organism: Acrossocheilus fasciatus (assembly GCA_036784905.1). Taxonomy (NCBI): domain Eukaryota; kingdom Metazoa; phylum Chordata; class Actinopteri; order Cypriniformes; family Cyprinidae; genus Acrossocheilus; species Acrossocheilus fasciatus. Next base: position 23,976,574 of record CM071945.1, read on the forward strand.
TTGACAGAAAGAGTTTTTCCCACAATAACTTGGGTAACAGTCATCCTTATGTGTTTAAAATAGTTTTAATGTTAGGTTAATATTATGATATTTAACAAATCAATAGTTAAGTTTTCTAGTAATAATTAGTTATAATAAAAAATGAGGGATTTTTAAGACTATAGTGACAAAAAGAATATATGAATTTTTGTTAAAACAGTAATTTATGTGAAGTGTATCTCCATCATAAACTAAGGTAAAAACCATTAAGTGCATTATGTTCTTGTAAAACATACTCTAATAATTGTTTTATTTACAACTTCAAAAATCTTTTTTTTTTTTTTTTTTTTTACACAGAAATCGATTATTGATGGCTGGAAGATGTTTCAGTTGTTGTGTTCTTTTTATTTTCATTACTTCTCATCTCCTTTTGCAGGGTGTGCATGTTTTTTTAATGCTAAAATATAGTTCTGTCCCCTTTTACAGTTTTTGAGGTTTTGCTTAGCACAATACTTCTGTCCTGGTTATCATTTTCATAATAGATACAAAGGGGAAAAACTGAGAAGAGTACTTTCACCGGTGCTCTTCTGCGTCAGGGCAAACCCCTTTCTCTTGCGTTTCCAGTATGTGTGAGATGACAGTGTTTTAAACCATATATAATGTAAGGGTGTTAAACTACAGGCACGTTTGACCATGTGCGGAGTTTTAGAAAAACGCTCTTTTCAAATTTTGGATTTTTTTTTATTCTTAAAGGAATAGTTAACCCAAAAACGAAAATTTTCTTGCTTTACATTTACTCACCCTCAGGCCATCCAAGATGTAGATGAGTTTGTTTTGTCAGTGGAACAGATTTGGAGAAATACAGCATTACATCGCTTGCTCACCGGTGGATCCTGCTGCAGTGAATGGGTGCCGTCAGAACAAGAGTCCAAACAAAAACATCACAATAATCCACAAGTAATTCACACAACTTCAATTAACATCTTGTGGAGCGAAAAAAACGCTTTCACATCAAAATTCACTCACATATTTTTTTCAGAACTTTTTTGCTTGTAAACGGTGCTTGATCTGTGCATATTTCTCTCCTGATTCAGATGACTTTTTCCACTAGAAAGAGCATTATAATCTGTAGAGGACTCACATTTTGACTGTTTGCAACAGTTTGAAGTTAAGGACACCATAATAATGGATTTGTTTCTTAACTGATGGACTGGAGTGGTGTGGATTATTGTGATGTTTTTACTCTCATTCTGACGGCACCCATTCACTGCAGAGGATCCGTTGGTGAGCAAGCGATGTGATGCTACATTTCTCCAAATCTGTTTTCCATTAAGAGACTCATCTACATTTAGGATGGCCTGAGGAAGAATACATTTTCAGCAAAATTTCATTTTTAAGTGAATTAATAATTCAATGTATGTAATCCACTAATAATGTTCAACAGTGTATGTAAATGCATCCCTGGAGCATTCTGTCATTTATATTTAGTTATTTAACGTAAATTGACAAAGTTGTGGCTCAACTGAAAATTATGAGTCATCACAATATTCTGTTCGCCATTGATATTTATCTTTTATTTTGTCTTCCTTTTCTTTGTCATGTGTTTCATTCTATCTGGTCAAAAATTTAATAGAACTTCAAAATCGTTCTTGCAGTGGAAATGATGCCATAATTTAGGGACAGTGTAAATAAATCAGTGTCACACATTAAATATTGAACTGGTTTATTTTGCTCTTAAATCATCATAATTTTAAACATATGCGACGCTGGACCACAAAACCAGTCATAAGTAGCACAGGTATATTTGTAGCAATAGCCAACAATATTGTATGGGTCAAAATGATCGATTTTTCTTTTATGCCAAAAATAAGTAGGATATTAAGTATCATGTACCATGAAGATATTTTGTACATTTCCTACCGTAAATACATCAAAACATTGCTAAGAACTTCATTTGGACAACTTTTTTTGCACCCTCAGATTTTCAAATAGGGTGAAGTCTGCAAAATTGGGACACTTTTTGTTAAACTGTATTAAATACAAATAAATATATTCTACCAACATGCTTTAAACTAATTCTCAAAGTCTCTTGTATCTCCCAGTACAGGTGCATCTCAATAAATTAGAATGTCGTGGAAAAGTTCATTTATTTCAGTAATTCAACTCAAATTGTGAAACTCGTGTATTAAATAAATTCAATGCACACAGACTGAAGTAGTTTAAGTCTTTGGTTCTTTTAATTGTGATGATTTTGGCTCACATTTAACAAAAACCCACCAATTCACTCTCAACAAATTAGAATATGGTGACATGCCAATCAGCTAATCAACTCAAAACACCTGCAAAGGTTTCCTGAGCCTTCAAAATGTTCTCTCAGTGTAGTTCGCTAAGCTACACAATCATGGGGAAGACTGCTGATCTGACAGTTGTCATATACAGTAAATGAAGTACATATACAGTAAATGAACATACTTTCCAGAAGGCCAACAATTTACTAAAAATGTTTTTTTTTATTGCTCTTATGAAGTATTCTAATTTGTTGAGATTAAACTACTTCAGTCTGTGTGCATTGAATTTATTTAATACACGAGTTTCACAATTTGAGTTGAATTACTGAAATAAATGAACTTTTCCATGACAATTTATTGAGATGCACCTGTATTTTTGTTGCACCTGTATTGATTGTTGTTTTAAACATACAGAGATTCAAAAATATTAAGCACCCATTTTTTTCTTTGGGCTTGTTCAGGTAAATTGGAACACTGTGTCTGGTAAAGTGGGACACACATTTTTATCTAGTCTGTGCTTACAAAATATTATTTCCTACAGCAGGACATTGTACAAATAATCTTTTGCAATAGAAAATCTTCAGAATTTAAAAGAATAGTTTAAAACTATAAAAATAGACATACAAGTGGATTGTGCTATTGACTGTGAACTCATAACCACATATTGAATGAAATCACTTCAACAGAAGCATAAATTTAAAGAATTATTCAAACACTCCAGAAAGACAAAAACAAAAAACTGAATCACTTAAACAGAAATACAGTGTAGTGTAGAAATTCCACATTTCATCTATGATGTGCCTGTTCCTGTGTGTGTGTGTGTGTGTGTGTGTGTGTGTGTGTATACTGTAAGCGTTTGTCCAACTGTGTGCTTAAGTGTGTGTGTGTGTGTGTGTGTGTGTGTGTGTGTGTGTGTGTGTGTGTGTGTGTGTGTAACACATGCTTTCATATCTGTGTGTTTATGAAGTATATGTGTACGTATGGGTGAGAGCAGGCATTTGTTTGTTTACAGGCACTTTTTCCGAACAAAAACATAATATCCACTAATTTCTATTCTTATTTTTGTCTTTAGCTGTCTTCTGCCTACAGTTTGTGACATTTTTTTGTAAAATAAAACAATTTGTCACATTAAGCAATGTATTATCTTTTAATTTATGGGATGTCCCACTTTAGCTGAATACTACTGTCCCAAATTATCTAACATAAAATTGGGACAGTAACAAAACTTGATTTAAAAATAAATAAATAAATAAAACAAAGAAACTTGCATGCTTTGCATGCAATTGAATGATCACAGGAACACCTGAACAAATTTATACCTTCGGTTGAAATAGGCTACTGTTTATATTAGAATTTAAACTTTAACAATTTTAATAGACTTATATGTACGGGCACTTAACATGTACTTTCCCAGACCTTCCAGCATTTGAGCGGTAACCATGATATTCAAATTAAGTACTGTTATTAGGCTACAACATTTCAAGACCACCCGTTCTTTGCAATTTTTTTTTTTTTAAAGGAGCACAACACCAAAAGCTTATTTTCCCTCTTTTGCTGACTTCTGCTGCACCCTAGTTGTATCTCAGCCAAATATTGTCCTATTCTAACAAACCATACATCAATTGAAAGCTTATTTATTCAGCTTTCAGATGAAGTATGAACCTCAATTTAAAAAAAAAAAAAAAAAAAAAGACCCTTATTACTGGTTTTGTGCTCACATTCAGTTTATTATTATTATTATTATTATTATTTTTTTCAGATTTTTAAATAGAATCTCTGAGAGAAGATTCAGTACAAAACTGCAGTTAGACATACTGAAAACCTGTTAACGGAAGCATGCACTCAAAGTCTGCAGCTAAACCAACTTGTTTAAAACGAAAACGTACCGCTTAAAAACAACAACAACAAAAAACAATAGTCTTTGAAGAGGACTCAGAGTCCCAGGGTTCCTGATTGTCTCGAGTGAGGAAGTCCTGTAGAGAGAGCGCGTGCTGCAGAGCGAGCTGTCAATTACTGAGACACGAGACGAGCAGACAGACATCAACACACGCTCCTGACATTACAGTCCGTGGACGACGCGCTTTTCTAAAATGGGTAAGCGATTATATTACTATGAATGATGCAATAACTTTCTAATGTGTAAAATTAGCATGGCTTCGCAATCACATAATACTTTACATTGCTTATTGTTTACACAAGACGAGTCTCTGTAAACTGATTTTCTTGGCGTTGACAGTAAGTTTTTTTTTCTAAACAAATCTAAAGAGTCCGTTTTCAGGTTTCAAATTCAGTGCCTAATAGACAGATTTAAGATATTGTTTATATGAAGCTGTTCAAAAGTTACCTGAGACACTAACGTTAGTAGCCTATTTATTATCTCACTAGTAATTTCATTTTTACTTGTGTATACAATGACTAGTCAGAATAGCTACTGTATTTCCTAGTTAAATTCAAAAATTGAAATAGTAGCCTAATGAATATGTGCTGGTGAATCTGATAAATAATATAGTGAAAATATACTAGTCCCTATTTGATTATAGGCCTAGTAGTTTAAAAAATAAGTAAAAAAATAAATATATTATTGTTAAGTGGATTACCATAATGGCTATTACTGTCATTTTTAGTAATTTGAGTGACTGTAATAAGGACTAGATATGAGTAACCATACCAGGTTTTGCTCTATGAGGAAGTGGTTTAGAGAAATAGCAACACTTTGCTGTTGAAGCGTAAAACCCCTCATCTGATACACCAACAGCAAACTGATGAGAATAGGCCAGATAAGCTCATTGACCAAACATCGCAGGTCATTTCTCTTTAGGAAGCCTTATCGCAGATACATATTTGTACGTTGAAAATGTCATCGTGCTTTGATGTTGTCATAATGTGAATACCAGTTTGTTTGTGACATTATGACGCTATTGTGATGTTATCGCACGTTATGGTTTTATTTTTGAGACAGTCCAAGATATGACAAATTCATGGTTAGCACATCAGAAGAAAAGCCGCAGTTTAAAGCCTTCTAGTGATGCTCAGTTAAAGAATACATTTGGGTTTGCACCTTTTTTATCCCATTTGAACAATAGCAGGCTGCCAGAAACAATGCAGAAGTTGCTATCGCACCAGTGATAATATCAGTCGAACTTGTCACAGACTTTCTGCACTGTGGCTCAGAAAGGGAAGTAAAATAACAGAAGCCTGTTGAGTGCCCTGGCACAGGAAACGTCTGATCTTGAAAGCGAAGCGTTGCTGGATGTTACAGACAGAGATATGAGTGTAAAGAGTGGTGAGAAAGCTATGAGAAAGGGAAGTGGAGACTTTGAGGTAGAGGCAACCCAGCGCGAACCTATAATTCAGTGCTTGTGTGGTTTGTAAATAAGATGCTGTCAGGTGCCTGATGGTTGCATTGTGCTGGTTCTATTCAAACCAGATACCTGAACGGTAGATGGCTTGATATGCTCGCCCGTGTGCCATTTTTGACCTGAAATTTGGCCACCGAAAGTTCAGTGTGATGATAGTGTCCTCCCCTGCACCTACTACAGAAATACACAGCTCTAAAAAGCGTGTAAAAATGGAATCACTGCACATTCGCCTCCACAATCCAGTTCATTAAAAACAAACAGCGGCGTTGCATTGGCTGGACCGGTGTATTATATATTATACATGAATTATAAAATATTGTGTAATAAATGCACGACATTTATGCAGGATTTAGATTTTATAATAGAGGATGCATTGGTGTGTTAATTTTGTTAGACAGCTCGCAAATGTTTATTTTTATATTCGAGCTGAGTATCACATAGCTGTGGTTTATGCATACAGACAGGAAGTAGTGTTGTAATCATGTGGTTTCATATTAGAATGTTCTCTCTCTTTCTTTCTTTCTTTCTTTCTGTCTTACACGCCCATTTAACTGAGTACTTCAGATTCAAAACTGCATTTTATAAAGCAGATGCTATGTAAACAGAGAGCGTTGCTCTGCTCAAGCTAAATTAGCATCATTTTGATTTTTAATGTCATTGGGATACACAGGATATACTCAAAGACACCAAACCCTCACTGGGCCCGATACCCTTTCAAAAGGTACTAATATGATAACTTTATGTACTTTTAAATCACTAATATGTACCATTTAGGGTAAATAAGGCTTTTGTAGGTATTGTAGGAATACTCCATTGACAACTTCAGACTTTTTTTTCTAAAAGTGTAGAGGTGATGTAATCAGTGTAAATGCTGTTGGTAAAGGGACAGTTTAACCAAAAATGAAAATTCAATCATCATTTATACACCTTTATGTTGTTCCAAACCTTTTGGACTTTCTTTCTGTCGAGTACAAAAGAAGACGTTTTGAACACTGTGGTGTTCTTGTTTACCAAAACTAAAACATTTACAGATTTTTGGTAACTGATATAAAGCTGAAATAAAATAAATATAAAAATATTAGATAAAAAACTTAAAACTTGAAAACTAGAACTGTTGTCTTGGCAGTAAATTAAGTTAATCTATATAGAAAACCCTAAGAACTAATAAAAGTGAAGTTGTAGTGCTAAAAAATATTTCATCTTAAAAACTATTAAAAGTGAAGAAAGCATGTAGCAAAATTACTGAAATGTAAACTAAAAAAATGGTCAAATGAAAACTAAAAATATTAAAATTAAAGCTCATTCAAAATGTTAATAAATACATTTAATAATAAATACTAACAGTGTACAATTAATACTAAAATAACACTGAAGAATGTTTCAGCAGAAGTCAGCGGAGCTACTTTCATTGTGTGGACAAAGAAAGGTTTTTTTCTTTTATGTTCTGCAGAAGAAGGTCATACAGGTTTGGAATGACACGAGAGTGAATACATTTTGACAGAATTTGCATATCAATCTCTGGGTGAACCAATTGTAGTTTACCAATTGCTTTCCAAAGTATTCACCACTGCTTTTCTGTGGTGTCTTTGGAAAAGACCTATGTCTCTCTGTTCCCAAAATGAGTATTCATCGACTGATTCAACTGCATCGGAAATTGAAAAACTCAAATCGACTGCCCACTAACAGACAGTTTCAATCGCTGTGAACACTCCTTTGATGTATCACGTGTTTACACCTTCATTTGTGTGTAACTAGTATGCTGTGCTTTGTTTTAGTGTTGGACCCTCGAGGAGAGGTCGATGTTGGTGAAGCAGAACTAGAAGACTGTGAAAAGAAAAAGCAGGAGATGAATTCACCAAACCAGGTAAGGTGGCACATGTGGCTCGTGATTCACTCCTCCTCTTGTCATTTCAAGCCTGTATGGTGTTATTCCTTGTGGAAGAACACATTTGTGAGAACATTTCTCGATCATAATTTACCCGAGGCTATCATATGACTTCTGTCACAGACTATTTTTATGATGGTCATTCTGTGGCAAAAGCTACGTAACAGTTCTCAAAATTTCTGCTTTTGTGTTCCACTGAAAATCTAAAAGGATTTGGAGCGTCACAAGGGCGAATAAATGATGACAGAATTCCTATTATTTTAGCAGAACTGTGCCTTTAAGGCATGATTATTTATCGTTTCCCAAAACCTAACTGTAAATGTGAATTTGAATTTGTATGTAGTTTATGTAAATTTCACATCAACTGATTCTCCTGATGTGGCTGAAGTGCAAATTTTGGTCGTAAAAATAACATCTCACTTCCCCTTTCGATCTAATGACTGTTGCCAAATTGATTTCTGGTATTATTGCAATATTTCGGTTACAGAGAATGCTGATGTCAGTAACAGTAGTTAGTCACATGAGATATGACAGTGTTACCTTGTGGTTAGATTGTCCATTTGACTTTCATTTTGCAAGAAAAAAACTTTTTTCTCTGATGTGAGCAGGAAAAAAATCTGTCTTCCAGTATATTTACATGCATTGACTCAACAGCCCCTGGTTTCATTTATTTCGGTTACAGTTTTCAGTTCTTCATTTCTGCAGTACATCAGAATAACATGTGAATGAGCGAGTTTTGAGTGTTACATCGCAGGGGGTTGGTAAAATATGACACTTATAGTCATTTCTTTCATGCTACACACAAGGATATGCATATAAACAATCCCAGATGTTTTTTTGTTTTTTTTTTCTCTCACACTTCTGGTAATTGAAAACAGTGTTTGTATGCTAGTGCAAAGATGCATCATATTTCCAGGGTGGCGTCAGAAGTTGAAAGCCATGTGGTTTTGGTGGCGAGCGCTGGCCATGCCACTGCGTCTTCATCAGCGTATATAAACTCTCATTTTGAGTGTTATTGACACGTCCGCTACTGACTAACCCACGCACTTTTCCGAAATTTGAATGAGGTGGAAATTTAAGAGCTGCAGCTCACAGAAATCTCTCACACTAGGGTCTGTGCTACTTTTAGCCACAGTTCGAGAGGGACGGGGGCACGGTTCTCAACACACAAAAAAACCCTTCCTATTTGAAACTCGAAGGTAGCATTTAAGCGCTAAGCTCTTCCCTATTGTGGTCTTGATATGACTGTATTAAATTGAACGAGTGATCTTATGTATTTGTTGCATATCAAGTGGCCTAAATTGTTTTACGCACTTTAATATGCATTCCACCAGTTACGTATCTTCTTTGATTATATTTGTGGTTAAAGAATGATTTTGTAACAATTTCATTAGATAAAAGACACAAAATGCATAAACAGTGTAAACAGACCATTATAAACCAAATTCGAAAAAAAATACCACCTGCGTTTTTCTCAAAAATGCATTTCCCTTGATTACAAGATATTCAAATATTTATTCCAAGAACTAGTGCTAACACACAATTCCTCAAAGCTGGTTATCTGTGTTGTCAATATAACAGGAAATGTTTGGGTAGATGGTAATCAGATAAAGCGGTATATGAAATTTCAGTGAAGCTGACTCAATTCAGGACAGACTGGAGCTCAGCAGCACCCATAGCAAATGACATGTGTCAATTTTTCTCTGTTGTATTTACGACTGAAGCGAGGGAAAGAATGAATCAGACTCTTTTAGATTGCCCCAGCTTCTGGGCCTACATGCATGATATTATTCCCCTCGCAGGAGAGAGATTTAAGCCTCAATGTTTACTCATTTCAGTACACTGAAAAGGGGCCTTCTTATCTTCTATATTACTCAGAGGCTAGAATAAAGCCCTATATGCACAATATTAGTCATTGTAGAGGCCTTATTCTGGGAAGAAGTTACCCTCTCTGAGGAACTCTATTCAGTGTGAAACTTACTGACTGAACATTGCTTTGGCAGCAAAAGGCAGAGATCAACCACCAGAGTCATCAAATGGAAATCCAAAGCTTTCTGTGCGTAGCATATGTAGTCACTGGGGAATTTCTCTTTGCAAGCTGTAACGAATGTGATTTAACCAAACGCTGTTTCCAAAAAAATTGTTTCCACAAACAATTAAGCCTGCTGAAACCAGTCTAAGCTTAGCTGAGAAGTGGCCAAAACCAGCAAACCAGCTTAGGCCGGTTTCAAAAAGATCAGACACTTTAGTACAAAATTAAGTTTTTCCATGTCGAGTTATTGTTAGTCAAGTCAAGTTAACTTTAATTCTACAGCGCTTTATACAATATAGATTGTTTCAAAGCAGCTTCACAGAGATAAACATGAAAATAACAGAATCAATTATGGAAACTCATCTATAAAGACTATTCATATTCTGCTGTAAAGCAGCTTTAAAAGACAATATTGTCATTATTTAGCTCAAGTCAGTTCAGTGATGTTCATCAATTTTGAAATGAGTTCAATTCTGCTAAAGGCACCAATGTCGTTCGTTATTCAGCTCAAGTCAGTTCAGTATTGATGTTTCTTCCATCAAAGTTGATTTTTTTTATGGTCATTTTCAGCCCTGTTGCTTTAAGACTTCTTTATGTAAATGAACTCATTTATGATTGGCTGAAAAATACATTTTTATAAAATCATGTTTTTCATAATGGACCCTTAAAACACCAGTTGGTCTGTCATGCATCAGGGCCACAATGTATGCCAGCTGTACATAAGCAGCTTTTGTCATAATTTGCTTACATGAACTTATTTTCTAGGGTTTACCAACTTTTCTGCCCCCCTCTTATTAGTCATGTGTGGTGTTACTGAGTGGGTGAACTTGTGACGGCTGGCGTTCATTTCTGCATGCCTTCACTCTTTCATTTCTCACTTGCGGCCTGCCTGCACTGTGGGTCATTGTCCTGTGTGCTTGAGCGCTAGTAGCTAGCAGTTCCACTTTGGCCTGATCATCTTATAGCACTTTGCCACAGGGTGAATGTGCTGTTTTTCTGTAGATAACATTCACTTACTTCCCTCTTTTAACAGGGCTTGTTCCTTCCTTGCTATGCAAGAACATCTACAAGGTTTATATGGTACTAATCATCACTTTAGCGGTGTTTGCTAAAGCGAGCGCATCAGTTTGTAACTTATTCTGAACAGTTTGTGCTAAAGAAATGGATCATACCCCAAATCACGAGAAGAGGTGTTTCTGAGTTATCAGACTTGCGCATTTCACATGGCGGACGATTAAAAAGTTCAGTAAATGTACACTGAAGGAGGGATCCAAGCCATATATAGAGACTAAGATAGACGGTAGGCAGTACTGGGTAGTAACTGATTACATGTAATCTGGATTACATAATCAGATTAAGTGCTTGCAATTAGATAATATTACATTTTAAAGTACTCATAATCTGATTACAGTTACTGTATCAGTTATTGTAATCAGTTACTTTTTTATAGATTACATGATTACATTATTTACACAGCAGCTGTATATTATTCGTAATGTTTTTTTTTTCTTTCTAAACTGCTTATATACATTCAGAAAGTGTTTCAGTTTCATGGAACTTATAAGGTGACTATAATTACACAGAAAAAGATGAAAAGGCCACACAATTAGTTCTTCAAGGAACCCCAGTTTGGGAAACCGTGGTGTAATGTAATGTTTAATGCACTTCATGACATTGATAACGAAGAATGGAAAACATTTTCTGAGTAAGGTTAAAAAGTAATCTAAAAATAGTCAGAATACATTACCTAATATATGTAATCCAACAGATTGCATTACTACAATTTCCATAATTTGAATCTGTAATCAGTAATGGACTACAATTCGTAAGTAATCTACTCAGCACTGGCAGTAGGCTAATCTTAAAACACCGTAGGATTCCCCTATAACATAATAGAAACTATTCAGCATTGGGCTAAAAACACTCAGAGCACCTTGGCATTTGTATAGCAATTCTAACATAGTGGTGAGTTTAGCAAGTGCAAGAACCACTAACGTTTCCTGGCAACTTGTGTTTTTGTCTGTAATAGCCTTGATTTAGGTTGTATACTACTTCTTATAGAAATAATATACTTAAAAGGATGTAGGCCTACTTAAGTGCAAACTAAATATAATGTTTTCAGATACTTAATTGCATATTTACAATACTGACAAGCATTTATGCTAATCAAGTACTTTACATGTGCTTTAATATGTTAGTCAATAAATCATACTTCTATACAGCATGACACAATATTAAAACAACTATTTAAAATGTACATTAAAGTAAAACTTTTAATTTGACATTATTACAAAGTGCACTTTTAAAAGTGTACTTAAGCGTGTTAAGAAACAGTCATTAAAGTGAACTGTATTTGAGTACACTTAAGTGGCCTTTTATCATTAATATTGTAATATCTGCAAGTACAGTTTTTTTAAATATGTATTTAAGATTCAAAGTACAATTGCACATGCAATACAGTTAAGCACACTTCTTTTTCACCATGGCTGCTAGTGAGATTTCTGTGGTCTATAGCGTGGCCCGTTCACACCAAGAATGATAACTATATTACCGTCCACAATAATGGACTATAATATTATATAGTGTTTATTATAAGTGTGTGCTGAAGTTTTGTCGTCTGCTGCTTTAAAGTCAGGTGGATTTTGATTGGCTTTCAATGTTTTTATTGTGCATCGGCTGGAAAAAAATCATTCTAAAAGTGATTTAAACATTATCGTTCCTCTGTGTTGTTATTGTTATAGTTGTGGTTTGAAATATTAAAATGTTATAATTGTAGTTATCATGAACAGCCCTTTATTCTGGAGTTTAGCATCTTCCACAAAGCCTTTTGATCAAATTGTGCAAAAGTGTGAACATATCTCATAATCCCACTTCACTTTTTTAGTGTCATATAGGTAAGGAAGGCTACATTCATACTCTCGTGTTTTGCGGACACCAAACCCCCGCCCTCTTGCAGTAACTGCAAAGTTTCTCATGTTTGCACCACTCGTGTCTTTATCAGAGAGGAGTACAGCAGTAGTGCAGCTTTCTTTTGTGAAAACCCCACCAGTGGTTCGGTTTCCCTTCAAACAGGATGTCTGGTTACTTATTGAAAGTGGTGGTGAAAGCCAAAGCTGTTGTGTTTTCAGTCTCACACTCTGAATATGACTGGTCTCGGAACGGAGTTGCATGAGCACCTATATCACCTGCAATTTTGCATGAGGCTTTGAGAAAATGAATCAGTGAGAAGATTTATCAGGCTGTTTGTGTGAAAGTGAAATTTGAAGGTTGTTCGAAGCACAGTTACGCTGCTTCCTGTAAATGACACAAACTCACCCACATATATTCATATATTGCCTATATCGTGTACAGTACACACGCATGCTGTAGATTTATTGTTTATCAAACCATTATGTTGGTAACTCCTGAATTGGGCAGAAACTGACAATTATATGAAATAGACTAGGGTGAGTCTCACAAAAACATGTCCGGGTCATTTCACCTTAAAATAAAAATTACAAAAAAGAAAAAATATGTTTTGCATAAAGTCAGTTACACATTTTTTGAGACCCTTTTATTTTATTTTATTTTATTATTTTGACTGTTTCCCCTAAATCTTTCTTAACCTGTTGTGTTGTGACTTAATAAATTCTTCTTATTTGAAGAATTTTTTTTTTATTATATTAAAATGTGTAAATATTATATATTTATTTGTTTTTTTTTTTGTCATTTTATTTAAATTGTACAAGAAATACCATAATCTAAATTATTTACTCTTTAAATGTTAATCATAAATAAAATATTTTTAAACAGTATAATAGTGAGGTATATGAAAACAATGTAACATTCTACTACTCGAACAATATGCGTAATATTTCTAAAATATAAAGTAAAGTAAAAGCACTTTTTTTTTTGGACAACATTTGTGATTTTGTGACTTTTAACCATACACTATTTTTCCACTAGACCAGCAGGGAGATGGAGAGCATGGTGTCCACCAATAGCAGTGAGGAAGGTTCCAGAGCGGACCAATCTGAGAGTGAAGAGAGGACCTTTGTGACCAAACTGTACTGTTTCATGAAGGAAAGAGGCACGCCTATAGAGAGAATTCCCCATCTTGGCTTTAAACAGAGTGAGTTTGAATACTGTTGCATGTAATATTACAGCATTTAAATAAGTGGTTTTCAGCTGGTTTTGCTTCAAGATGTAGATTTTACATTGAACATCATGTGGCAACCCAACACAAAAACCTCAAATACTCTCAAAATTGTGCAAATGTACTGTACTTCAACAAATGTAATTGTTAAGAACTGTGTAGGCCCTACAGTATGCAAAGTTTTAGTTTGAAGCTCTCAGCAGCCATAATTCACAAACCAAGTGAACCCGTGTTTAGTGTTGTTTCGGGCTCCTCTTTTGTTTTACGTTCTATAGGTTTGTTCATGGTTTCTGAGCGTGCGGGCATGTTACACAACGTATACATGTTGGAATCTGTCTGATTTGACTAGCTTTTACAAGCAAAAGATCAGATACACAGACTTTGACATCAGTAACAAAGTTAAAGGGTTTCTCCTCCCTTTTAAAAGTTGAACAGCCGATTTATTATGCTGTTCCAACAATGCACAACTATTTAGTTAATTGCACTTTATTACTTACATTTAGCGTGATTTTTCAAAACAGAACACAACCGGAACCATTTTTGGGGTTGCAATGCGCTCATTAAAACCACTAATATATCATATATATATATATAACATGCTGACTAAATCATGTACTGTAACTGACACTTTCCTAGAATGTGGTACACTTTGGTGTACCATGACTTTTTATTTAAACCATGAGACAGATAATAATCACATTATTAATTATGTTATGAGAACTGTTAGATAACTGTTGTGTTAACTGTTATCTAGAATACAACAAATCTAAAATGAATGAATGAATGAATTAAGCTAATTAAAATAGAATTAAATTATTATTAATCAGGATTTTGACAGTCTGTTTAATTCATTGTATTAAAAAATAATTTAAAATTGTGAAAAAAATTATATTTAGTCCCCCATTTTGCATAGCTATTTTACAATGTGATTTTTCCTCATTACAGATCATTACACTCTCAAAACTGACTTAATTTGTACATTTTATAATGTTGTGTTGAGCTCAATCATGTACATCTGTTAACCAGAATATTTTCTTTAATTAATAGAAAATGTTTATTAATAACTACAAACTACAAACTCTGTACCACATTTGTGCTAAGTTTGGAGATGAAAAGCACCTCATTTCACTGATTTTCACTGTTCACAGTTTTGATGAGAAATGCTATGTACATCTCATAACTTGATTTTTACGACTGTGTGTTGACGCAATCATGTCTCTGTCTTTTTTCCAGTCAACCTGTGGAAAATCTACAAAGCTGTGGAGACACTTGGAGGATATGATGCGGTAAGTATCCTCATGCAAACAAACCAACAGACAGACCTTTCACAACCTGGTCTATCTCCCCCATCTTTCATTCACACCCCTGATAGCATTATCTTGTCGATATATTGTGCAAGTATGCCAACTGCCCAAGGCTTCTGCACCTAATGAGGAAGTTGAGAAGCAGGTCATGCATTTGCCACTTGCTCTTGCACAGTGGAAACTATGATGGCTTTAGGCCACACCATACGTGCAACAGTGACCGTTATGACCACAATGAGAACAGGGTCCATCTTCCACCTAGCACTTTTTGCCCAAACCTGCTGCTTCAAAGCTTTGTTCTGTCACACTTAAGTTTCCACTCACTCTATAACGTGCTAAAGTGTTTGTATTTTTAATGAGTGTGCGTGTGGTCAGTAAAACCGATGTTTGACAAAACAATGTCTGTCTGTCTGCATACAATTTTAGTCTTGGTCAAAGGGGGTCTGTGTGTGAATTAGGTCTGGGAGTGGAAAGTCTGACCTTGTACTCTAAAAGAGTCATGCTAAAAAAAAAATGCCATTATTGCATCAATCAAACTTTTTTCCAGTAACACTAAGCTGAACGTGTTTGCTGTCATCAAACAAACTTCAGAGGACTGATACATGTAAATAAAAAGTACCTTGGTCATTAATTGATTTAGCAATGTGTCAGGCAGTAAGGGTGGTATTAGCATTGTAAAGCTGAAACTTTTATCAGCCTGTGAAAATATATTTGGGGTATGTACTTACACACATATGAGGCAACCTCTGAAACTAACCAGTGACTAATCATGAAGTTCCACTATGACAAGGGTTGATCAGACTGATACCGCAGTGCATACAATACACACACAGTCCAAGAAAACAAAATGCAAGCACAGATGCTAATTTAGAATTGCACATGAAACACATTTATCTATAAGGCGCTTTCACATTAGTGAAACTTTGTGGGCAAAGAAGGTCCATTGTCAGTAGCGATGCATGAAGCACCGTTTAGTCAAGAGGTAACTTCCCAATTAAACAGCATTGTGTTGGTCAACATGGCAAATTGACATGTTCAGAGTTAAACGAGCTTGAATTCGATACAAAATCCATATAGGGAACACATACCTTGTGTGAACTTCCCATTGAGAAGACTGGATTTTTATGATAGGACCGTTTAGATCTGACAGGAAGCGAAGGGTGGGGGGTCAGGAAGGGTCCTTGAGCCGGGATACGAATTCAGGAAAGCTCGTAGCACAACGACGCTGTATGTCGGCGCTCTGCCCATGGGACTATTGGCACCAACAGAACACCAAACTATTTTTAACGATGTTTTGTTAACAAAGTTTGGGAGGAGCACGTTCAGATAATCAACCAATTTAGCACAGATAGAGCATGATAATTAGCACAATACTCTGACCAACTTACTTCTGTCTCACAGTAGGTCCTACTGTACCGTAGGTGGTTGAATTTAGTTTCGATTTCTTCTAAGGGCGTGTAATAATGTTGTGTTTGCTCACAGGTAACAGTGCGGAGGTTATGGAAAAATGTGTACGATGAGCTGGGTGGTAGTCCAGGCAGTACCAGTGCAGCCACCTGCACACGCAGACACTACGAAAGGTAAACTCGCTTGTTAACTGTAATGAACCAGACAATTGTTTTTTTATTCACAAGTCGAAAATCTTAAGTCGGATCATGAACACAACTTCTCAGTTCAAGAAATGTGCATTGACTGTCAACCCATGGCTCCAACAGTAAAACTCTTTCTTTGTGCAGGTTGGTGTTGCCCTTTGAACGGCAGCTGAAAGGGGAGGAGGACAAACCGCTACCACCCTCCAAACCTCGAAAGCAGTACAAGAGGAGCCCTGAGAACAGGGGAAGTAAGCCAGAGAGCAAAAAAAAGAGGAAGATGGAGAGAGAAGAGTGCGAGGTGAGCAGGAAGAAAATGCACTTGGATCAAAGAAACTCTTTGTCAAATGTACAGTTAGGGTTGGGATTATGCTATGAGAACTTCAGCTTTGTGACGACACATTTTTAAGTAATGATGCAAACAGATTGTTGAATTGATTCATTGAAATTAGCCATTTGAACCATCCATCCATTCTTCAAACCAATTGTCCTATGTAGGGTCAGGGGCATGCTGGAGCCAATCCCAGTGTCTCAGGCCGTAGGCAGGGAAACACCCTGAACCATAGGTCTTTAACCCTGCTCCTGGGACTCACTGTCCTGCAAAGTTTATTCCCAACCTTCTTCCGCACACCTGGCCTGTGACTTTTCAAGTGATCCTGAACACCTTGATTAGCTGGATCAGGTGTGTTTGATTGGGGTTGGAGCTGAACTCTGCAGGACAGTGGGTCCCCAGGTGCAGGGTTGAAGACCTATGCCCTGGACAATTGGCTGTTCGAACCCATGGTGTTTACGCGACTGTCTAAGTCAGGGATGTCAAACAGTTCCTGGAGGGCTACAGCAGAGTTTAGCTTCAGATTTATTTAAATACACCTAAACCAGCCCTGTTGAAAAAAACAGCACATGCTGGTTAGGTATGTTTTGAAGGATTGAACTGGTTTGGCAGCTGGATTGAACTGGTTTGAGCTGGTTATAAGCTGGTCATGAGCTGATCATGTGCAAGTCTTAAGGAACTAGCTCCTGCTCAGGACCAGCTCAGGACCAACTTAAACCAGCTCATGACCAACTAAGGACCAGTTTAAACCAGCTGCCATGCTTCAAAACATACCTAACCAGCATATGCTGTTTTTTTCAACAGGGAGCCAATCAAGGTATTCAGGATTACTTGAAAACTTAAGGTAGTTGTGTTAGAGCAGGTTGGTGTTAAACTCTGCAGGACCGTGGCCCTCCAGGAGATGATTTTGACACCCCTTGTCTAAATGCTCCCATATTCAAGTCTTGGGAGAAGGACGGGTCACAGTCAATCAGCTAGTCTAATGACATTCTTTAGGAAATTGAATGGCCAAATAAAAGGCACATTAGAACTTTCACAACAATTTGATGCTGAATGTCTCTAAATGTCCTATGTGTGGAGATGTATCTGTCTGCTCCTTGTCCTGAAGCATATCCCTTTTGCTCACAGGACAAAATGGGATCAGATCATCACTGTGAGAGAGGCATGTGCTCGCATCACAGTACCTGGTTGGCATCCTCCGATCGCCTAGACTCTGATCAGTCATCCACAGTTTCTGTCCACGGTCCCCACCCTGGCACCTGCTCTAGAGAGATCTCTCTCCTTCATACTCCCACCACAACTGAGGTGATCTCTCCCTTGGAGAAGAAGAAGCGTCTGGCCCAGGCTAGCCTGACCATTCCCGCCTCTGGTGCCTTGGAGGATGGTGCAGAACTGGAGAGACCCTCTGTTATTCAGCTATCCCACTCTTCCCAGTCTCCTGTGTGTCCTTCTTCTACTCGCACTCGCCACTCATCCGATGGCTCACCCCTTCCCGTCTCCTCTCCGTCTGGCTCCTTGTCCCGTAGCCCCTCTCCTTGCTCTGTCTCCTCTGAGGACTGTATAGCCGTGACGACCCAGTCTCCTCCCAAAGAACCCGAAAGTAAGACACCTTCCCGTTTGTCCACTCTGCCCATGCCCAAGGCTGCTAGCACCGGAGTTTGCAAGCCTCTCGGATGTTACCCTAGCAGCAAAGAACTTGCCAACTATCACCGTTACCATTACAGGGATTTTCTGCAAGGTGGCCCACCCCATTCCGAAAAGACCCAGAGAAGTCTTTTGCAATGGACCTCGGATGGTAAATCCTACAGGCTGCCTTCACCTGCATACTCCAAACCCTGCTGGGTCCCTCATGCCTCCAGCTTCTACAAGGTCTCACCACGAGATACTTGCAGGCCTGTGTCACTACAGCCCACTTTTAAACCACACATGTCCTACTCCCAACACCTCCTAAAGAGGCCCACCACTGAGGAATCCTACTTGAAGAAGATACCAGTAGGTTCTCCACATCGCATTACGGACAGGAAAGAGAAAGCAAAGACAGCATTGCCTCTGCCTACCCAGCAGTTCCTCTTCCACCCTCATGCCGGTCTACCAATGCTCTACTCGCCAACCATAGAGAGACCTCGGGCAGACTTAACCGAACGGTTGAAGGCTATACCTTTTCAACCAGTCCTTCTTCCAAACCATCTCACAATACCTCCTGCTCAGACCCACTCTATGCATTGCCCGCCAGTGGGTAACCCCTTTCCTGGGTCTTACGAGGCTGCTTTGCCCTCCTACCATTACCCGTTACCCATCTGGCATCCACCCGCTGGGTACAACATGGCAGGCCTGCAGCCGTACTGAACTATTCTGAAATGACTGGTCCTTACGGTCTAGATGTATGTAACCCTTCAGGTGTATAGGTCAACGTGAAACCAAAAATGATGCAGTTTATTTTTCTTTATACAGGCTCCTTCACAAGTTACTACAAACTCTGATACTGAAGGATGAAATGAGTCACAGGATCATTTCACATGAAGTAAAATGGGTTGCAAAGTGTTTAATGTTGATTTTAAAAACTAATGCTAACTGAAAGACTGTTACATACAAAGTCCTGTAGCTCAGCTGGTAGAGCACAGCACTAGCAATGGCAAGGTTTTGGAAGCAATTCCCAGTGTATACACAATACTGATAAAATGTAGCAGTGAATGCACTGTTGTAAATCACTTTGGAGAAAATTGTCTGCCAAATGCTGTTAAAATGTAAATGATACATGTTGATATGTTCATCAGTGTACCTATATCTGCAAAAGAGAATAACCTCCTAGTTCATGTGGAATAAGCATACACGATCTTTTTAATGCCATTCTTCTAATGAATACAAATTATTTTGTGGTACAATTTAGGGGCCAGCGTAAATAATCAAGTTTCTTGCGTATCTTGATAAAGGGCTAGAGTGGCTCAAAAAGGAATATTCACATAAGGGTACTTCCTAGAATTTTTTTTAACTTTTCACATTTATATTACAGTCTCAAGGCACTTAACAAGATCAATGCGTTTGACAGCGCACCATTAATGTGAAAAATGTCTGCAATGTATAGTTACTGTATACAATATAGCATACTGACTGAATGTAAAAAATATTTTTGTATAGAATAAAGTTGTCAAGATAACTTCAGGTCTTCAAGACACTTCCTGTAAATCAATTGCAAAGATTCCAGTAATGAGATGACACATCATACGTTGAAACACCACATTTATTTTAAAGGATCGTTCAACAAGAAAGAGCATTCAATCTCAACACCTTCAATGTAAATGGAGCATATTTTGAGTCCCACAGAATTGGGAATGTACTATCTTTGTCTAAACACTGAAAAATCAAAGACAAAGTCTGTAGACATTATCTCTTTTGCAAGAATGTGCCAACTTCTGTAATGCTTGTACATTTCAAGTAACAGCTCATTTATGTAACAGGGCAAGGAATGCATTGCATTTCTAAGGAAAGTTTGGAATGTGTAAGCAGCTGATATTGGACAGCAAAAAACAGGGCATGTAAACTATTGTTCAAAAATAAAAATTAAACCAACATTCACAATTAGGATAGCACTGCCAAATCTTGCATTTCAGATATGCAGATCTGCTTATGTGAAGCAACCAATGAGAAAGAACTAACTACGCCCCTATAAAGTGCAATTCTATTCTTCAGAACAGAGATTAGCAAAGGAGATTGTGTATAAATCTGACTATCTATTGAGTCAGTATGAGAGCGTTTAGGCTGCCTGTGCGGTGAAGTGTATATTTTCAGTGGGGTAACTCATGTGGAACAAGTTTGTAGTAAGCACCACAGGATGGGCAGCGCTGGGCTTCACCCTGATGCAACCAAAACCAAACCACTGCAGTGTTGTCCTCTTCACCTTCAAAAAAAACAGAGACACATAGGTTAACAGGTTTGACCAAATATCATTAAGTTGTTATGATGGCTCATACTGATAATAAACACATATTAGACTAAAGGAGGAGTAGTAGACTAGTTAGCTTCGGTCTTTATTTGCAGCAGCCTTTGAGTCAGCGCTGCCATTGTTAAGTAAAGCAAGTAAACATCCTAATGTGTCAATATTTATTAATGAGAGACACGGATGAACACAGAGTTTTACTAAAATCAAAATGATAGTTAAATCATACAATCACTTACAAACACAGCCAACAATCCTCTTGTTGGTTATGGAGGGGACGATATGAGGGTCTTGTTTGGAGCCTGCATACTCCTTCGGTTTCAACATGTTATACGGATCCTAGTTGAGAAGACAGCATTGATTGTTCTGAACTCACACTGCACTCTTTATTTCACAAGAAGCCACAACAGAACACATTACAAGACGCTCACAGTTCCTTTCTTGGACGCCTCCAACACAATCTTCTCCAGACCGGTGGCCTGCTCGTCATCTGTGGGAATGCCTGGACACAAGTTCACAAATTAATAATATTACAGACCATGACTGCAAGGTGTATTGATGTTCCACAAGCATTTTATTTTTATTGTTTTTCACAATTTTTAGCAAATCATTTGGCTTGACCTACTTAAAGGTTCTACTGGAAGTCCATTTCTGAATCATAAGGAATACATAATCGTACATAATCAATTGCATACTGTATGAAATAAGTTTTAATTATGAGACCCAATTAGGAGTATGACGTAAGTTAAAAATTATAACAAACTTATGAGAAAGCCATAGTTATGACACAAAACATAAATAGAGTAAATTGTCATATGCTTATAACTTTATTTCAATGACAGAAGGATTATATTGTTAGAATTAATTGGTAAAACATCATAAATATAATTTAAAAGATCTATTTTTTTGGTCATAATTTCAAGTCATCTAATAATTATACATAATTATGCCTCAAAATTAAGAGCTAATTTCATAATTTCGAACTTTTATCGCATGGTTTCTATTTTTCATTGATCGCATTTCACCTTAATCTAACAATTATGATTTACTAAATCAGTTTTGGCTTGTGGCAGAAATAGGCATCTATTTGGCATGAAACGCAAATCTTCCCTGTCATTATTGTTAGTATGCAACAAACTATTTCCTGCAAGTGCAACTGAAGTTAAATAGGATGACAACGAGTAAGAGGATTAGACTTAGTACGAATTCACTGACAACTCTTCAAGGAGGAAATAACACCGATGAAGCATTTCGACAAAAACGATGCAATACTTGCATTCAAGCCCGTGTGTATATATATTTAGTTGACTGTATATTTGAGGCGGTGGGCGAGAGATGCTGTTGCTACTCAAACAGGCGATATCACTATCAATCCAAGCTGTATTTTTCAGTCCAAACACGCACTCAAAATAAAGCCATTGATCGACCAGTACCTCCAGACGCCAGTCCCCTAACTAGAGCTTGAGCTGGCAGAGACTGACGGCTGTAAACAGCAGCAGCACGGGTCGCTGATCTCAAGAGAAGCCTGGCCGCCATTCTTACTGACAAACTGCGCATGCGCCACAGCTGCTGTGCGCTTCACATGAAGAGCGCCGCGGGAAAAGCGCAATGCTGACATCTAGCGGTGTGGACGACCCAGAACAAGAGAGAGAGAGAGAGGGAAAACTTTTATTTTGTAAGAAAATATTTTATTATTTAATTATTCAATTTTATTATTAAAGCATTTTATTATTATTTAGAAAACAACATAAGCAATAAACAAACATTAAATCTCTTTGTTTACAGTCATGTGGAGACAGTCTGAGACAATGTGTAAAATGTACATAATACAATATAATTAGTTCACACTAAGTGGTAGTACACTAATTCACAATGTTCACATTTACGCATAATATACTAATTATACACAATGCACAGTGTCCACATTTACAGAATTGTGGCATGAGTCTGATGCAAGACTCCTTTCACAGTTTAATATCAGTAACTTGTGCAGAATGGAGAAAAATATCAGGCAGTAAACCTCAGTATACTCTAATAAAGAAAGAGGGGAATGAAAAGAAGAAAAATAACAAAGGAACAGAGCACTACGTAATTTGTAAAATTCACAAATACTGAGATTCTTATTCAAACAGCCTCTTATATATTGCAATGTGTACCTAATTTAACAAAATCTGAATTTTCTAATTTTTTTTAACTGAGAACTAAAATTATAAGTATTAATATATTATCAATATTAACTATATAAAATATAGAGTATATCACTAGAAAAAAAGCTTCTCTTTTTTATTGTGTTTATTTTTTATTTTATTTTTTTATTCTTTTTATTAACAATATCAGAAAGATACACATAAACATTAGAACAAGAACATGTGGGGGACAGAGTAAAAATTAAAAGGTAATTAAATAAGTAGCCTAGAATAATACTAATAATATAAAATAAATAAATCATAAACATACATTCATACAATCACTTTATAATTATAAATGTTACAACTTATTGTTTTTCCATAAGATTGGATGTAAACTTCTCTTCTTATCTTTATTAAAACGCAGACTCGCGCGACTTTAACCGGCTTGAGTACACGCTGACGTCATGACGTCGACACGTTGTTATTTTTTGGCGCGAAATTCTTCATCCGGAGTTTCCGTAGTGAACGCGCGTGATAATGTAAACAGCGCTGGATTTGGGATTTAATTTCGCGTTTCTTGTGAAGTTTGCTCTGCAGTTTGGTTTTAAGGAGTGTTGTAGCCAGTAGCCGAGCGGATTCTCTGATTCTCTGTACAGTTAGCGTGTTAAAGTGTCTCTGCGGACTCCGGCGCTGTTGTTTGCGGCGCGTGAGAATGGCAGACGCCGGTGAGCTGAGCGGAGGAGAGGAGAGCCAGGAGGAGGAGGTCATGACCCCAGCAGAGCTCATCAACAAACTCGAGGAGGTCAGACATCTAACGGGTGCTACAACCAACTATAACACTGTGTAATGACAGAATGTGTTTTCATAAAAGCGCTCGGTCACCAGTTTGAAGTAAGATGAGAGAAACTTCCAAATAATGAATAGAGTCCGAGTATACAGTAACGTTAACAGTCAAAAGATTGGACACATCTGTATTTATAGGAATAGTGAAGTTATCAAAAACTATGATAAAACGCACAGAAACTCGTTATACTTAACTTTTTTTGGTCACTACATACAGTACAAAAGTTTGTAAACATTAAGTCTCTGCTCACCAGTGCTGCATTTATTGGGGGGGGGACTTTTTAAGGACTCTTTGATGAGTGCATTTAAAAGAGCTGCAGAAAAAGAACTGAAGAAATTCATATGTAGACACATTTTTGTAAAAAGAAATCGTTTTTTTTTGTCTACAAAACCAATTTCAAGCATTTAAAAGTAAATTTAAGAACATCAAAAGTTTTCAATAAGAAACAGAAATGCAATCAAATTTATGTTTTTATTCTCAAACTTTTGCTAAAAATGAGTATCGTATTGAAAAGTAGTATTTAAAAAGTGCTACGCATTATGGGAATATAACATTTGAAAAATAAATGCATGCATTAGATACAGTCTATAATATGAGTCTTATTGCAGAGCAGACACATGCTTTCAGGAACCGTGTCAGTCAGTCTCCTGTGTTTCAGGCTTGGCTGAATGAGAAGTTTTCTCCAGAACTGTTGGAGAACAAGTCAGAGTTGGTGGAGTGTGTGATGGAGCAGATCACTCACATGGTATGGATCTGTGTTTAGTGCTTTTTACGATGGTCAGACATTGCATGTTATGTTTAGGTAGCTGACAAACTAATTTTTTTTTTTTTCGATTTAAAAGGGAAAGAATATGGGTGTTATAACTGGAAATCCATTTTATGTGGTTTCATTTAATTTAATATTTTTTTCCCCCAGTTATAACCTTTTAGTTAAAACAAATAACATTAAAAACATAAAACTGTTTGTGTCATAAATAATTATACAAGAATTTTAAATGTATGCACAATAATGCTTAAAAAAAAATTCATATATATTCTATATTTTATATACAGTATATTTAAATTCGGTTAATCATTTATATTTGTGTACGCAGGAGGAAAATCTGCAGCGGGTGAGGAAAGGTGATGTGAAGGCCAGTGTGCATCGCATGGAGATCGATCGCATCCGCTTTGTTCTGAGCAGCTACCTGCGCTCAAGACTTCAGAAGGTATCCTGAACACAACTGCAATATCATTTAACTGCTTTTATTCAAAGTCACTTACACTCCACATATTACACAGACAGTTCCCTCTGGAGTAACTTTACGGATATGTGTCTTTCCCACAGACTCAGTTATGGTAGATCATGAATTACATGAGTCTAGACCCTGTCAAATATCTAGCTGTCATTACAGATGGTTTTAAGATGTTTTTTTGCTCTAGAGAAATGATCTTTAGCATCCTGTGTGCTTTGAGGTGAAGCAATGGTAAATTGCACTGTAGGTATGTTATCTGTTACTTGCATGTACATATATGGTTGTTAGGGCTGTCAAAAAAAAATTTGAATTTCGAATATTCGTCGAATTTAAAATAAAAATCCACTTTCAAATGCAAAAACGTTGCATTTGAATTTTAGGTGTGCGTCAGGATGCCTTATCAGTGGTGCACAAGATGCGATGACGATGTAAGTGTCGTTGCATTTTAATGTTTTTCATAGCTTATCCAGTTGAACCCGGCGTTGCTATGTTGTTCATTCAAAATATTGTGGAAAAAGAGAACATCAATGCGGAGATGGTTGTTTACGTCAAAACTGAAACCAAGCCATTCACTCAGAACACATATTTATTGCATTTTCTTGAGCGACATCTGTCACAGTTGCACTCGCGTCTCACACAAGAGATGCATGTTTAGAAAGCCATGAAAAATTTATGTAAGTTCAAATTTTAAAAAACATGTCTCGAGACTTTATGGTGGTTTTCCCCATCCCGCTGCATCTTGTGTGTGTTTTTTTTTTTTTTTTTTTTTTTTTTTTTTTAATTTCATTTTTTTTACTATTTTTTTATTTTTTATTTTGATGCAGCAGCATAGAGAACAGTACATTATTTCAAAACAAATGTAGTTACAATTTTCTCTGCCATTCGATTTTTCTTTTTTTTTAAACGTAATATAAACAAATTAACAAACAAAATAAAATTAAATTAAATAATATTATTAATAACAATAATCATTTTAATGTTTCGGGAGAGGTCAGATATATATTTAATAATCAAATTCCATATTAAATAATGTTAAATGTTTGTTCTTGGTCTGTGGTAGAGAGTGTGGGAGAAAGTCCGTTAGTTTCTGATGTGGAAAGGATGTGTAAGGGAGGTCACAATAACATTTTCCATTCAGAAGGGAAGGCTCATTTGTTTTATACCTCCACTAAGTCTGGCCGTAATGGCCTTACATATTCGATCCACTTGGACCAAACTTTTCTGAATACATTCTTCTGAAGACAAAGGGAAAAAGTGATCTTTTTCATAACAAATATAATTTACAATATCCATCCATTCTTGTATTGTGGGGGAGAGAAGCCCCTAACTGAAATTATGCCTTTAAATTTGAATATTGATAATATTGAAGTACAAGATTCAAATTTAGTTTTTCAGACATTTTGACAGCCCTAATGGTTGTTGTCTCATTTGCAGATAGAGAAGTTTTTTCCTCACGTTTTGGAGAAAGAAAAGTCACGTGCTGATGGAGATCCTTCATTTCTCTCTCCTGAAGAGTTTGCCTTCGCTAAAGAGTGAGTTCATTCTGAATCCTTTCAGTTGTGTGTATCAGGCTGTAGGCAGACAGTGTGGTAAAGTACAAATGGATTCAGAACATTCTTTTAATTTCTATGAGAATGATTATTTTGGGCAGAATATTGAGTGTTGTTTGTCATCATCTGTGTGTGAATTAGTTAGTTAATTCACATAATTCACATTGTGATGTGTGTGTGGTCTCCAAACGTTATATGTTGTGTGTTTAGGTATCTGGCCAACACAGAGGTGTACCTCCGAAACGTGGCTCTGAAACACATGCCCCCGAACCTGCAGAACATTGACATGCTGAAGGCTGGTGAGAAACATTTCTTATTGTTTTAAACATATTTTAAGAATAGTAAACAGTTAACCAACATTACTTTTTTCTTGTTTGATGTATATTTATTAGTGTATTTTTCAGTTATATTTAAAAAATATACCAGTCAGAAAATACTAGAAGTCAAGGTCAGCAAATATTTTTAAATAATATCGTAATCAGTTCATTTGGATAAATAAAGGTATAAAAGCTGTCTCTTGGGCAGTACTTTTTCAAAAGATACTAGGAGTATGTACCTTTTCACTACACTAATATGCACCTTTGAGGTGGTGATAATAATTTTTTCTGAGAGTAAAAAATTTGATGTTTCCACAGCCCAATCAGTCACACAAAATTAATATACATATTTTATAACTCCTGGATGATGATTACATCTAAATCGAGTCTAACCAGCCCAGAGTGTGCATATATATGCACCTCTGCATTTATATATAGAAATGGATCAGAAAAACATATACACTAATGTTCTTTCTTTTTTTTGAAAGAAATTAATACTTTTAAATTGATAAAAATCAATTTAAACTGCATTAAATTGATAAAAAGTGACAGTAAAGACTTTTAAATTGCTATTTTAAATAATTGCTGTTCTTTTGAACCTTCTATCCATTAGATAATCTTGAAAGAAATGTATCGGTTCCCACAAAAATATTAAACAGCACAACAGCAAATCAGCATATTAGAATGATTTCTGAAGGATCATGTGACACTGAAGTGTGATGCTAAAAATTCATCTTTACATTTTAATGTATATTACAATAAAAAAAGTTCATCTAAATTGTAATAATATTTTACAATAGTGTTTTTTTTTTTTTAAAGGGGTCATATGACGTTGCTAAAAAGAACATTTATTTTGTGTATTTGGTGTAATGCAATGTGTTTATGCGGTTTAAGGTTAAAAAAACACATTATTTTCCACATACTGTACATTATTGTTGTTGCTCCTCTAAGCCCCGTGTTTTTTTTACCCCGTCGGTTTTTACAAAGCTCATCGTTCTGAGAAGTGAGTGTGCTCTGATTGGCCAGCTATCCGGTGCGTTGTGATTGGCCGAATACCTCAAGCATGTAACGGAAATGTTACACCCCTTACCGTATTGTGATGCCGTGTCCCGGCGCGACGACAAAAAACAATAAAACCCACTATAAACCAGGCATTTGTTGCATTCAGTGAGGACATAGTTACTGATTATAATGACTTGTACTGTCTTTTTACGTAAACATTACCATGTCTGCATTTGTGATCGGAGAAACGACAAACAACAAGCGCTACTCTACACAGCCCTCCGTAAAATGCGCTGCACACACTCTAATATTTGGGTTGAACTGTTCTGGAACAGTGTTGTAAATACTGTCGCTTTCACAACGAAACACAGCGTCTCCACAACATGGCGCCAGCGGCAGCAACAATACTACAGCGAGAATAAAAATCACGGCCTCTCTCCTTGTGTATACGTTTGGGAGGTGTTATGCAAATCTCCCCACACCGTGACGTAGACGTGGGGGTGTGTTTAAATGAGCTGTTTTAGGGGGGCGTGGTCGAGTCTTAATTTTTATAAAGAATATCTCTTTGGGTTTGAGACTTTAGTCTTTGTAACTTCAGGGATCTTATCTATGAACAAACAGCTTGTGACACACCAAAGAGAAAGGAAAACTTGAAATCGCATCATATGACCCCTTTAAATAAATTTTACAAATAAATACAGCCTTGGTGAGCATGAGAGTTTCAAAAACGTTAAAAAAAAATCTTACCAACCCCAACATTTGAACCGTGTTAATTTTTCAGTCGAGACCTAAATGGAATGCTGTAACTATGATGGTTTTATCTGGTGGCAGAGGTTGTTGTTTAATTGGTGTATGTGTTTGTTTGTGTGAAGTTCTTGAGCCATGTCTGGACTCGTTTGTGTTCCTGAGAGTGAAAGAGAAGCAAGAGAATATCCTGGTGGAGCCTGAGACAGATGAGCAGAGGTAAGAACACCATCATTTTCATTCAGCTCAAAGCAGTCACACACAAAGTTTGGGAATCTATCAAACCCATACTGTTTGGGCACTAATCTGATAATCCAGTAATCAGGTTACAGCCTGGTTAGGATGTGGTGTCAGAAGGCAGTGGCCTGTGGGCAGGAGAGGGCACTAGTTTCAGGAACAGTGTTTGTTGTTTCACAACCAAACTCTTACCAGATGGTTTATACCCGCTGTAGAATTGGTCATTCCAGGGTAACACACAAGTTTTTAATACTAGGGGAAGATCCTCCAACATGTTCTCTCTGCCGAGTCCCTTTATCCATTAAGCATATTTTATTAGATTGTGCTGGTTTCAACTCATTGAGATTTTTTTTCAGTTAACTCTTTTGAAGAGATTTTTAACAGAGTTAAGCCAAATACAGTTTCGGAGTTTTTAGCAAAAATAAATTATGAAAACATGATCTAATTCGGCCATAATATTTATCGCCATGAAAATAGCCACAGAAGCTGGAGTGGCATTAAACAAACAAACAAGCAAACAATAACCAAACTCTAAACTCGGGATGCATGATGCATCGCGATAAATCACAATTGATATTAGGCAAAAGCTGCGATATTCATGCGCGCATCTTGTCAGTGAAGCACAGTTCTGTGATCAGTAGTAAATCTCTATCAGATGAACTTCCAAATATGCCCTGCAGAAGAAACCCAGGAAGAGCCTATCGCTGCAGCTGCCTTATTCTGTTTAAGAAGCCACATCACAGAAGAGTTCATTACAAACACTCGACTGATGTTATGCAGTGAATTGAGTAAAAAGATGTTATTAAATGTGGTATTTTCACGTGTTTTCAGATGGAGCAACATTTACTACACAGAGCCGTAGTTCACTAAGAAGCTACGCAAACAACTTTATCGCAGCGCGATTTCATAATATCGATGATATCGTAGGGGTTTTTTGTTGCGTATCTTGTCAGTGAACTACGGCTCTGTGCAGTAAATGCTGCTTCATCTAAAAGCATGTGATGGAGATTTACTACTGATTACAGATCTGGCAAGATGTGCACGACTATCGCATGCGATTTATCATGCATCCCTACTCTGCTCTCAGCTGAATAATACTTAATAAAATGCCTTGTATTTTCTTATCAAAATTTACAATGTCCTATAGGTGGGCAGCATTCCTGTTCGTTTTAATGAGCAAATTCAAGTGAATTCATAAATATATTCCTAAACGGTATTTATTTGGACATCTTTGCTGTTGTCTCTCTCAGGGAGTACGTTGTGGACTTGGACGAAGGTTCGCAGCACCTGATGCGTTACCGTACTATAGCGCCTCTAGTAGCCAGCGGTGCAGTGCAACTCATTTAAACCTGCAAAGCCTCAGGAACTGATTGAAGATGCTACAGAGGAACAGATCGTCTGCGTACGCCACCCTTACATGCTAGATGGGCAGCTGTGAACATCCGTCAGCCTCTCGGCACCTTTACAGGTCCTGTCTGGACCCGGAGCATGTTTGAATCCAAAAGCATTTATATTTTAAAATACCTAATTCTGATCATGGAACTGACTTAAAAGCAGTATGGATTATTATTGTTGAGTTGAAAAAAAGTAAGAAAAAAAGCACTAACAAACAATCTTTGATGTATTCTGACAAATGGATATGTAACAAACACAGTATTGTTCTCTTGCTCTAAGACTGTTTTGAGTTATTGATAAATTTCCTCACATATTGACAGCTCAGTTATTGCAGTCTGATCAGAAACTGGTGAACTCTTGCTCTGAAACGGAAGCTGTGGTTTTCTCTGTAAGAGGGAAGTTGTTGGTTTGGATGTAAATGGTCATTGGGGTTTTGCTGGTGTGTTAGAATAAAATTATTTTATTTATGTTTCTATGTTGGTCCTCCCATGTTTTTTGTGTTGCCTGCTGCATGTTTTGTAGTGTATTAAATCTAGCTGCTAAAATTATCTGTCTTAAACTCTTAAGTTTGTCAACAGGATTTATGGCATAATGTCAGTTACCACAAAACAATTTCATTCCTCGGTTTCCGAAAAAACACATTTATAGCAACATACTTGAAAGTAAAAGGGGTCATCCATGAGTGTCTTGTATTTTATTACAGGAGTATTCTGTATTCGGTCCTGTTTTTGCGTTTCTAAATCAAAATTCTATCATTCTGTTCTCATGCCAACATTTATACACACGTGGTCAGAATTGTTGGTACCCTTGGTAAATATGATCAAAGAAGTCATACACATTGTCCACAATTAACGGCACCCTTTTATTCAATACTTTTTGAAACCTCCATTTGTCAGTTTAACAGCTCTAAATGTTCTCCTATGATGCCTGATGAGGTTAGAGACACCTGACAAGAGATCAGAGACCATTCCTTCATCCAGAATCACTCCAGACCCTTCAGATTCACAGCTCCATGTTGGTGCTTCTTCTCTTCAGTTCATTTTCTACAGGGTTCAGGTCAGAGGACTGGAATGACCAGCAGAAGCTTGGTTTTGTGCTCAGTGACCCATTTTTGTGTTGTTTTTGAGGTTTGTGTTTGGATTATTGTACGGTTGGAAGATCCAAACATGGCCCATTATAAGATTTCTAACAGAGTCAGTCACTTATTGATTTTTTATCTGTTGGTATTTGATAGAATGAGTGTTTGCTGCTAAAAAGCTCATTTTTTAGTTTCATCTGACCATAGAAGCCAGTCCCATTTGAAGTTCCAGTCGTGTCTGATAACTGAATATGCTGGAGTTTGTTTTTTGGTGAAAGCATTTTCTTTTCAATATATTTGGGAATATATTTCAGATATATTTTGCTCATAAGAATTTCTAGGGGTGCCAGTAATTGAGTCCAACATGTATTTGAGGAAAATAATTTTTTTAAAATTTCATAATGATATTTCCCACCATTTTAAATTCTTATTATCCAATGAAAGCTTTTTGTGATTTTGTTTTAAATAAAAGATCAAACGGATTAACAATGCATATTTATTTTCACAGCCTTCTTTGATCATATTTACCAAGGGTACCAACAATTCTGACCACGTGTGTATATTCAAACAGTTTCAATATTTTGAAAAATCTGCATTTTAATGTTGATTGCTTTGTGTACCACCATTTTAAGTGCCTTACTGAGTAGTTTAAAAGTTCAATTTCAGGAAGACTAAAGCAGCATTTCTAATATTGTCTAATTTTTAAAAAACAATCTGTTATTAATAACACTATAAAGCCTAGTGATTTGCCTAGTTTGATATGAATTTCCATGTTCTCTAATTTACCAACATCTGTAAACCTGTAAAGGTCTGTTAGTATAATTGTAAAAAAAAAAAAAAAAAAAAAACGTCTACCATCAGGATGTGGTTCATATGTCTTTTTGCTGTGAAATCTTTCATGATTTTTATCAAACAAATGAATAACTTTTATATTATTAGTAATATTTCTATATGAACACTTACTGGATTGAAGCAACTTAGGTTTACTTGATTATCCATGAATTTTCAGAAAAATCATCTCAAAATGTATTTATTAATTATGATCCATCAGGCTTCTGAGAATTTGTTAATCTCTTGTTTGGCATTGCATTATATGTTTGATCACATAATTAAAAGTACAGAAAATTGATCGTAAAACTAAGCATACAAATCATCTTATTGAGAGATTATTGGGAGATATAGAGTGGCCGCTGATATTTTTATGAATTTTATGTAAGCAGCCTCTTATACTGTTACAAAAGCAATCAGAATATTTAAATTTTTGGTCTTATAAATAATATCTACACTAAATTGCATATTTTTGCAGTTTGGGCCTCTGAATAGGCCCAATTGTTTTTTTGTTTTTTTGTTTTTCTATGAAAATGAGTTCCATATTCTCCATATTTTTCATTTAAAAAAAAAACAAACAAACAGATTTTTCATTACTTCATATGCCAGGGGTTACAGGATTAAATTTCCAGATTTTAATGGGTCCAAAATTGAGTTAAAATGATTTATTCAATATTATTATTTACATCAACAAGTGCCATCAGTTCTAATGAAACCACGTTCACACTGTGACCAGACTCTGCTGATAACATTGCCTAATCTCACTCCTATTCCACCTTGAGAATCACACCTATTGCTCCATATCCTGTGCTGACCCTTTTTAACACTCCTCGGGTGTTGTGTACATGATCATTCCTTGGCATTTACGTAAATTATACACCTGTGGTTATACGTGGCAGCTTCACATGTTAAAACCTCTGCCTACAGGCTTGAACCAGCATTAGAAATATTTTTATTGTAATTCCAGTATTATGAAATGTGATTCACATCAAATGATTCACATCAAGATTAACCTCTGAATCCTGGAAATGTGGCCAGCTAATTACTGAAGTATGTGCAAACTGACAAAATTAGTCAACACTTGTAATGCAATGGAAATTGGTTGTTACAAGCAGAGTACCATATTATAATAGATTAGTGGTATAACACAATGAGTAAACTGCAGTCAATGCAATTTCGCAAAAAAAGGTCCATTGTCAATTGTCAATAGTGTAGCGATGCATGAAGCACAGCTCACAACCAAGCAGCTTTCTGTTGCTCAATATGGCGAATTCGGAAGACCATCTGGAACGCAACCAAACTTTTTTCGCCCGTGTGCAAAATTGCCAAACGGACCCTTTGCCTTAGGCTCTGTATTACGGATAATAATGTTGTAAATGTTCAGTTTCTTGCACAGACTGATCGTTTCACTTCATAAGACCTCAATATGTCATCAAGAGCCAGAGGAATTCATTTGATGGTAGCCATTGACTTGTGTATTTTATGAATTACCAAGGACTGCGGTTTCTGATAAGAATCCTCTTTACTGTTCTACTGAAGAAAAAAGTCATCTACATCTTGGATGGCTTCTGTCATCATTTACATGTCGTTCCAAACCAGTATGAAAATTTTTTAATACAATGAAACTCAAGATGACACTGAACCCCATTGACTTTAATTGTCTTGAGAAAAAAACTTTAATACATGTTTCGAATGACATTTTAGAATTAAAATTTTTAAGTGAACTTCCCTTTCAAAGGACATTCAATAATAAAACCGATAAGATTCCCTGTCATGCTTTACTTTAAGTCAGACGATCACACCCAGAGATCATTGACGTCAATTAACACAATTCTTGGTAATGTGGGTTTTTTGTGAACTCGACGATAGCTTATTGGCCTCTGTCACAGCTTCCGATTTCACAGTGACTTCCTTTACCCCGAGAGAGACAGGAAGCCCACACTGTCCATCATCACTTCAGAACTGTTCATCTGTTTTCGCAAACTAGGTCAGAATCCAGCTATTGGCTAATGCATTGAGCAAATATTGGAATGAATAGTGAAGTCTTTTGTTATGAGGCACAGGAAGTCCAAGCATCAACCAATAATCAGGAAACAAACGAGACATCTGTAAACGTGCATTACAGACATATAAAGCATCGCTTCTGCTCTCCCAAAAATATCATGGATTTTGCTATCAAACTAAATGCAGTTACAAAACGAGATTCTGTTCTTCAGTTTGAGTTTAAAAGTGAACCATTGCAATAATGAGTATTATAATGGTGTTTCTGATGATGCTAAATGATATCCATTACGAGTTAATATGAACATGTTTCAGGTTTGGTGATGATGAAGGGGTTCTTGATTCTCACTGATGGTTTTGTGTGAGTGCATGAGACAAAAAAGGATTGGAAGCACTGATCTCGGATATTTTGTCTTTCTCTGACACCCACAGATCCGCTTGAAGTCATCACAGCGGGAAGCAGACGACAGAGGCAGCGTTTCAAAGAGCTGCACAGCAGTGCATTTCTGCCAAATTCATTATTATGCATTTCTATCCTAAAAACACAACAACTCAGAAATGTCATATCCAGAGCTGTTATCTCATTTTAACTCTGCAATGTTTTTAGTTTGATGCTTTCCTTAAAAAATATGCCAAGAATACATGACTGATCATGTCAGCGGGATTTTACACAGCAACACGACTGTATCTGTGACTCTTCCGTGTGAAATACTGCAATGTTTAGGCCCAGATTCTGCTTCTTTTAGTGTGCATCCGATAAATATAAAATATAAAAACTTCATACTGGAGTATAAGACACTATAGACTTGGATTTAAAATTCATCTAGTGCCATGTCAAGCATGTCATTTGCACAGCTTATCATTGCCAAGTTATTTTTGCTCATAACTACACTGTAAAAAGTGATAAGTTGACTTAACTTAAAAAAAGGTGTGGAAATCCGTTGCCTTAAAATTAAGTGAATACTCATTTTCTAAAAAAAAAAAGTTAAGCGAACTTGATAATTCACTTAACTTATTTTTTTTAAATGATCATTTACTTAAAAATTTTAAGGCAACGTGTTTCCTCAATTTTTTTAAGTTAAGTCAACTTATCACTTTTTACAGTTAACTGTCACTGAGTCAGTTTGCCATTTCTGTTTTTGAGGCACTAATTGGCAAGAGTTCAAACCACATTTATGTGCGCTACGTGCCAAACTACAGGTCTGATATGGCAGCTATGCTAATTTTCTCTCTTGCTCTGTCTCTCTTTGTAAAAGAAGCTCAAGCATGAAGAATGAAAGCCTAATGAGGTTAAAAGCACGCTCACTGGGTTGTTTGGGTAGATGGCCTTGAGGAATTTTCATGCTTTTCCTCATCCTCCTGAGGCAGAATTATGTTAATTTCACTGTTACATAAATTGCATCAAATAGAAATATCATTATTACTGTCTTTCCAGATTTGTCAGAAATAGTGCCACTCATTATGTAGCCTAAAGTAAATGAACATGTCACTACATTTTTCTTCATTCAGAAGCCCTTTTCCATGGTGTATACCTTAAAAAAATAAATTCATTTGTCACATTGGAGTACTTAAGACTACTTAAGTCACCTGAAATAAATAAATACATTTCTTAATTAATTAATTAATTAAAGAAAAATAAAGGACACAGGAAGTACAATATAGCTGTTTTCCCTATAAACATTAATATGAATGTTAACCTGATATTTGTCAAGTATCCAAATGTATTTGCCCTAGGATTTATTCTCCTACTCTTTAGCCCACAGATCAGGTCATAAATAGCTGGTTAAGTCCTATCCGGTCTTTGCAAAGCTCATTGGCTTGAATTTGGAGGAGGGATCAATCTACTATAAAAGATGAAGTGACGCAAGATTTCACACAATGCTTCCTGAAGCTCAGCTGAGCAGGTAGTGCAAGCCATCACAAACTTGTCTTTCAATACATTATATTACATACAGATAATGTTTTTAAGGTTTTCATCGGATAATCCAATGATCAAAATGAAAGCACAGTAAGATGTTTTTCAGGTTTTATTAAAACTGTGTTAAATTATTCAAACCCCTTATGTGTTTTTACAGCATCAGCTCACTTTAAAGTGTGTGACCGCTTTGGGAGGAAAGGAAACAAGAATTCTGAAGGACAATTTCACTGTTATATGCTGAAGATGACTTGTGCAAAGTAAGTTTATTGTCTTCATTAATATGACCAGGGTTCCCACAGTCACGAAAAAAGCTGGAAATTTTTCAAAAGTGTGGTTTGACACACAATATTTCAAAAGTGTGGTTTGAAATGCTATTGACAAATCATAGGAACTTCTGTAGTTAATATTTCTACTAAACCCCAGCTCTAAATGATTTCCTCAGAACTCCCTGTTTGTGAGTGCAATATCTGAAAACCCATTCATTGGTCAAAAAGTGTGGGAACCCTGTAAAAAGATTATAAAGTTGGGGAGAAAATTAAGTCCTCATTTTGTCGTATTTCTGCACCTCCAGTGTGATGTCGAGGTTTGGGCCGCCTGTCTCCGTGAGGTCTGTGGACATGACCGTGGGCTTCAGGTGCAGAGGATCACCAAACATCAACCACCGGCTCGGCGTGTCTTCCCCCAAACCCCTGCGGCCCTGCATCTCCCGTCAGCCGGTGTTTGAGTACAGACACTCCCCTTCCACAGGCCTCATCACAGCCAAAAGCGGCCGCGGGGAAAAACGCGTCGCGTTCGCGGACGCCAAAGGACTTTCGCTCATCACGGTGCGCCTTTTCTCCGAGAAAGAGGACAAAATCCCTCGTGAACCGGTGAAAATACTACGCCTGAAGAAGCTGGGCTGCGTTAAAGAGACCGATAATAATACTTCGAGGTTGAGGCTTGGGTTTGAGCAGCCTTGTGGAGACTTCCAGGCGTTCAGAAGCCGGCTTCAGGATCGCATGGTGGCGTTGGAGAGCTGTAATGTCACCAGGTGCTCCATCCTCGGCACCGTGCGCGTCAAGAACGTTTGTTTTGAGAAAGCGGTGCAAATCCGTATAACTTTCGACGCCTGGCGCAGTTACCAGGACGTGGCGTGTAGTTACCTGGAGCACAGTTATGGGGAGCCTGGAACAGATGTGTTTGAGTTTAACATCCGCGTCCCTGATCGGATAAACCCGCGGGAGCGCATCGAGTTCTGCGTGTCTTACTTGCCGGCTGCGTTCAGTGCTGCTCAATGGGACAATAATAACGGCAAAAACTACTGCATTCATGTGTGTGAAGTGTGACTGACTGTGCCGTTTTCTAATGACACCTTCATACTGTTTGTGCAAACGGTCCCAAAACTACAAATGTTGCACTTGCGTTCTGGCCCGTTTAGCACGTACTAACTAGAATGCTGTGCCACGACCGCTGAGTGCGTTTCTGAGCCATCAGTTGTATTTTATAAATAAGTTTATTTGTAACATTTGGCAAATCGGCAGGTTTATAAATCACCCAGGTTCTGTGGAAATGGTTATTAAACCTTGCATGCTGTGGAAGATATTTTTGACAATTGTATGGGATAAATATAATTTTATATTTTTAAAGATGACTTATTTTAGGAATGTGCCATTTATTTTGTAAGATTGAGCACTTTAACATGTTTATAAAACACTGTGGGTAATTTATTAATTTTTATAAATATTTTATTAAATAAAGCCAATGAACTTGCATCCTAATGATTGGTCATTTTTCTCTTGCATTTTATCTATTGCTGTTTTATATCAAAGAAGGCTTCTGTGGTCAAGGACAACCTAATTTTTTTTGTTGTTTGTTTATCCAGTTGAGTGACAAATGTTAGGAGCTAAAACCATTTCACACGGGACACAAACTAGGCTCAAGGAGGTTCATTCAAATCCCAGGACGTTTTTGTCTTGGACAAGTATAATCCACTTAAATCCAGTAATTCCAAGGATTGGTACCTGACAGGTCTTTGGATTGACGTGAGAACCCTTGATTGGAAACTGAAGATGTGATTTGTTGTTTATCTGATAATTTCTTTTTTGTAATATTGTTTTAGGTTTGTGATACCATTTTGCGTTTTAAGTGGAAAACTAAACTCAACTGAGATCTTTAATTTGACCTCCAGGATGTAGCACTGCTGTGTAAAATGCTTTGCAGAAGCCATAAAGAAATCATCCCTGCTGGCAGGGAAATTGAGAGCTTGAGTTGTAATTTGTCTCATTCATGTGAGTTTTAAGGACATGCCAGATAAATCCTGCTCTCAGCTGCAGACAGACAGACAGAGAGATCAGCGCTTGTTCAGGCTGATTATGAATGGCCTGTTCATAATCAACCCTGATCAGATTATGTATAGCACGCAGACACCTCCAGTTATCAAATATTACCATAGAGGTTTGGGAATCTGTAACCATGATTTAATAGCTGCTCTGTGAATTAGTGACATTAGTTATGTTATTTGGAAATTTATATTTCAGGCAGATTTCCTTTTTGGACATTTGTTATAATTGTAGACTTCATTCAGTTTTTGGAGTTTGAAGCTCAAGCATTCTCACTTGCACCCAAATATCAACAAGTCAAGGGCTATTTTGATATGTAATTCTGAGCTAAAGACGTGAATGGTTTGGTCCACGCTACCCATGCAGTACTACATTTGATAAGCATCTTGCAATGTTTTTTTTTGCATCACAACCACTAAAACTTGGTCAGAGCTGTACTGAAAAACAATCATTTTCAAACAGAAAACCTACAAGAGTAACATGCAAAAGCTCTCAGAAGCGTTTTATTCTATGTTAAAGCATTCTGTACAGTTAATGTAACATTTATGCATATACACACACAACAACTCAATAAAACACACACAAATTACTTAATAAAAAAATAAATAGAATCAATTACATAATTCAAATTATAACACTAGTCTCATGGACCACTTTTTTACGGTGCTTTAAAATACAGGTTTTAAAAGACACTGAGTGAAATGAAAC
Source organism: Acrossocheilus fasciatus (assembly GCA_036784905.1). Lineage (NCBI taxonomy): Eukaryota > Metazoa > Chordata > Actinopteri > Cypriniformes > Cyprinidae > Acrossocheilus > Acrossocheilus fasciatus. The sequence goes on from CM071945.1 coordinate 24,015,714, forward strand.
ATTTTTGGGTGAACTGTCTCTTTAAGATCTGAATAGTTGCCTCACAGATCATATGGCTTGGTTTCATAACAAGTGGCCAGACTAGTAGCCAGACTATCCTGACCTCATTCATTTTGATTTATTCTTGCCTATTTTATGCAATGCCTTTGGCGTATTTTCAAATTCCAAATACATCTTTTCATAAGTGTGAACATTTGTTCAGATTCTCATTTGAAATTTGGGTCCATTTCCAGACCGGTGAGGCTCTCACGGTCCGGTTTCCGGTTGCACTTCCAGTGAGAGCTGCCATTCCCAGCTCAGCGGCCCACACTGATATTGCACACCTTACAGCTCGGGTCTTTTTTGGCGTTTGCAGTGGACAGGCTCATGAGCTGGTGACGGCCGCTGATCTGAGCGAGTATGCCGTGCTCCAGAAGCAAGGGCTCTGTGTACAACACCTCCAGAATGACGTCACTGCCGTGACAGTAGACCGGTACATCTCCAGGTGTGTACGTCAGGAAGGGATTGCTTGACAGGTCCAGTTGTGGAAGGCGGCTGTTGCAAAAGCTATCCCCCTCTGATCCAGCAGGGGCCAGCACCAGCACTACATAATGGTACGCTGTGTACATGCAGTAGAAATCAGCAAAGTAGAGGTTTGTACTCGTGGTGAGGAGACGATCGGCCGAAATTTGGAAGCGCAGAGGGCCGTATGGGGAGTCTTTGGGAGGGAGGCCTGTGTCGAACTCTGTGTTGCAGCTGAGGAAGACGCCGCGGAGCTTTCCGTTGATGGGGGAGCCGTGACTTCCACTGTTGTCTTTGAAAGATGGGAGCATTGCACCTCCACACTCTGACCTTTGTAGAGAGGTGTAGAATAATAAATAATTTGCCATTTTAAACACTATAAAGCTGAAATGTTGACATTAAATTTGGCATATAACCTTCTAAATGAACAAATTATCAATGCATGTTTTATTTTTTTAACCTCACTCATTTTAATCAAAATATCAATCTTCCTGTGAGGCTACAAACTTCTCTCTGGTGATGTATGCTGGACTTCTCCAATCATGTAGTCCACTTAAACCCTGTCCCTTTCCTTAGAGTCGACTGCAAGCTTGCATTGAGATCTGCCTTCATCTAATCAACAACCAATAGAATGTGAAAAATGAAGGACGGGGCTTGGTTTCAAGACCACTTCAAAGAAATGACAGTAACTATAATGATATCTATTCCGATAATTAATGTTAAAACCAAGGGACGATAACATTTTCGGAGACTATTAATGCGTTTGGTGACCATACGTCCTCTTTTTCCCAGACATGTCTTGGCTGGCATTTCTAAATTGTCTGGATTTTGGCTTTGTTTTCCTATTGTTTTCATACTTGCTGAAGGTAATGGCTGAAAAGTAGTTTAATCAATAGCATGCAGGCATTGTACATAATCTTGCGAGATGTGGGATCTACAAAGAACAGAAGGACTATAGAGAGCACATCAGTAAGAAAACAAAGCCAAAACCTGGACATTTTAGACAATTTATAAATTCAGGCCAGGGTTTTTCAGGGAATAAAGAGGTCATCGGCTGCTTTAATTGCTCCAGCTTTTTGAAGTCGGGTGGATTTTAAATGGCTAGACCTGAATGTGAGTTTAAAGCTGTTTCATTGACTTTTATTTTTTACAAAATTTTATCAAATTATCTTCTTTTGTGTTCTGCAGAAGAAATAAACTCATACAGGTTTAGAATGATATAAGGCTGAGTACACTGTAAAAAGAATTCTGTAGATTTTACTAAGTAATTTTGGCAGCTGTGGTTGCCAGAATAATTTTGTAAAAAATACAGAAAAACTGTAAACACGTTTACAGAACACACTGTAAAATTTACAGTATAAAACTGTAATTTTGCAAACATGGAAATTTGAATGTAAACCAGTAAATTCAACAACACATACTGCTATTAAAATCTGTTTTGGTGGTAAAAGAGAAAGCCACATGAAGAATCAAAGCTCATCACAAGTAGCTTCACCACAAGCAGAAGTATATACTAAACTAATATATAGAAGGTGCACAGAATCATTCATGGAAACACAAAACACCATCATGGTAACACACGATACTTAAATAATACAATAAACTTTCATTAAACAACAGAAGATGTAACATAAAGCCCAAATGTACATAACTGATAACAAAAAGTATTTAAAAACATGATTATTTAAACAAAATGCTTTTAAATGTGAGTGTCACGCAGGGAATTCTGGGAATATCAGTTTACAGTTTTTGACTGTAAATTATACATTGATTTGTTATTTTTTACTTCTAAAAACTGCACAATTACCAGCATTTTACTGCAAAATTACATGAAATTTCTGGTTAGATCTTTTACAGTTTTTCCCTGTATAAAGTACGGGAACTTACTGTTAACCTATAAACAGTTTTTTTTTTTTCGTAGCGTTTTTACAAAATTTTACAGTTAAAATTACACTTACTTTTTACAGTGTACATTTTTTATATTTGGGTGAACTAACCCTTTAAGACCTGTATGGCCATGCTCAGTAACTGAAAATGCATGACATATGACAAACTGTTTGACAAACTGAAAATGCATGGCGAGATATTAAAAGTCAATTATTGATGTAATATTATAAAGACTAACATTTTTACTTTTGTAATAACCTGCAATGAAGAATTACACGCAATGAGACAAGGAACACGAATGAATTAAATAGTCTGTTTTGATTCCATGTCAAGTTCACTAGCATTCTCAAATCACAAAGATCAGACACTGCGGTCTTAGAGCTGTCAAGGAAAGATATATGTAGAAGCAGCAGAGAGACTGAGGATGACAGATGACACTAACCTGACATAATGGAAGTATTCAGGACTCTGATTGCGGTAGAAGACGGAGAACCTGAGCAGCCTCCCAGCAGCAGCCTGAGCTTTATCTAACAGCTGTTGGAGATGCTCCATGGCATAATCTGCAGAAAAGAACCCATTTAAAACCATCACTATTGAACATAAAACACAAGTGCTTTCTATAATGCAGTAATGACATTGAACATGACATTGAAGGCAAGAAAAAGAAAGATCTGAGCATAATATGCACAGTCAATGATAAGTAAGCCATCTGTTCATGATTTTTTTTAGCATTAGTATTCAATGGCAAATTTGTGTCTTGAAGAATAAATTAAGATAATCATTACAATTCGTACAGAGTGCTGCAGTGTGTAATTTATGTGCCAAGAAGTGCAGAAATGATGGTTGTTTCCAAACAGGTTTCCCCAAATAGTCCTCCTGTTTGTTATTGATTGGAAAAAACTAGCCCCTCCCCCAAACTCACACCATTGGTTGAGCCTGTTGCTGTGTTGGGCAGCTTTAACAAACAGACCAATGATTTGATAGAGCCACAGAGTCACAGTGTTTACCCCTTATTCAAGGGAATCAACTCACAAATCTTTTTGTCAGTTGACTTTGCATATTAAGCTGTCACAGGACGAAGTATTTTAACACTGATAACACATTTAAATCTCTGTTACTCCGTCTCTGCTTACCTCCAGTGCAGAACTCCACTACTTGGCTCCATTCAGACACCTGATAGTCTCCGTCTGGCTGTCTGATGGCGGTCTGAACAGCCACACAGTACTCCGTTCGAGGGCTCAGGAACCAGTGGCCTCTCACAGCCATTGGCAGAGGTCCTGCTTTTGTCACTAGCTTGGTGGGGACATCCTGAAAAGCCAAACACCAGAGGGCGCTGATAGTTAATTGTTGGCTTAAAGGGTTTGTGTTCAGCCTTCAAGAGAAGAACAACTAACTATTTACAATACTTGACCTTTTTTGTTTGTTAAACCCCTACAAGTTGGGTATAAAGTATGGTAGTGCATGATCCTCAAGCCTAGTGTTTTAAAAACTGTTCAGATTTGAAAAGTCATGTAGTGTATTCCAGCATTTTTATATATAGCTTTTTATAACTACTGTTAAAATGGACCAAAGAAGAGAGAGCTAATTGAAACTGAAATTTGCACTCCAGAAATGTCCAAACTACGCTATGACCATCAGACGATATTTGATTGTCTGATTGTAATGCCTCAGTAGTTTGACAATGATTGGCTTGGTTAACAGTCTGCTGGGGTTTAAAAAAAGTGTGTAGAGAAGAAAAGGTGCAAATACTGCAAAAGGCTTGTCAAGATTTAATTGTGAAGGAACCCTTTCGCCTCCTGTCAGCAGAACTGTCACTAACCTGGAGTAGGAGGTGTCAGGTTGTCCGAGGCTTTGCTAAGGCAAGGAAAGCTGAAAATAACTCTCACTTAATAAAAACCACAAGCTGAAACATCATTATCGGCCAAAAAAACTTAAAGAAAAAAACTCTTATGGATGGTATTTGATGGACACTGCATGGGAGCCAGATCAGGCCTTTTTTATTGAAATAAAGCTGAAATTAAATTAATTAAATATGAGTATCAGATGAAATTTGACAGAAATGACAAAAGCACTTATAAGTATTACAATTTAATATATATTTGAAATGAAACTGAAATATAAACATAAAAGCTAATTCATAGTATACATATTATAATAGTAGGCTATAATAAAAAAAATAAATAAATAACAAGCTAGTTGGATTTTTTGAGCTGACCAATGAGCAGATGAACCAACCAAAGACTGAAAAATGGCTGATTTTTGTATATATGAGAGTTTTTTAAAATAAGTATTTTTATACTCACCAAAATATTATTTGTTTGTTGCATATAGTTTAATAAAAATCAAAATTCATTTATAAAGCACGATAAACAGCAGTATACCAGTAGCTGACCACTGTGCTGTACAAAATCATACTAAAAGAGACATAAGAAGTGAATATAAAACAATATAGAGTGCAATGCAATGCAATTTATTTAAATGTCTATTTATACATTTATAGTGTTATAAAATCAAGTTTGTGATTGACTGATAACATTTAATCTGTTTACCAGTAAAATGAATCAGGGGAAACAATAATTGCCTGATAATTATGTATGCAGCCTAATCAGTGAGACAATATGATTTCTGAGCAGATAACATCCGCATCCGTATCATCCAGTGCAGTAATCTTACACCTGTTATCTGTTTGACGAATCTTCTTTCTGAGAGGTGAAAGACATTTCAAACTTCACTAAAGCGTAAAGTATTTCCTCTCACATATAAGAGCTCGATCACAGCTAATTAGACTTTTGTTGTGGAGGCTAGAGATCCTGACAAGCAGAACCAATTATGAAATGCTCAGAGGGGCGTAACCATAGCAACCCCCTCAGCAAGTCCTTTCCTTTCACCCGCAATGCAATATTAGAGCCATGGCAAAATCAGATGTAATTTAGCAGCAGTTCATGCCTGTATTATATTTGGCAGCCAATGAGTGCAGAAGAGATACTCCTACATTATAGCTTCATTTTGTCAGGAAGAATTTAAAAACTCAACACAATGAAGATTTTCATTAATTCAGCTCTGATTATCTCATCAGTTTTGAATGCAGCTTTCAAAGAAATGAGTTTGATTTTTGAAAATTTAAGGGGTCCTGTTATGCTCTTTTACAAAGTCTTGATTTTGTTTTGGAGGTGTACTAGAACATGCTCTCAATCGCATTATTTTTCACATAATTTACATTATTACAACATCTCTCTCCCCAGTCTGGCACAAACGGCTCAATTAGTTCCGGGTTTGATGAAGGCCTGCCTTCCGAAAAACGAAATTTGTTGTGATTGGTTAGCTGTCCCAGTGCGTTGTGATTGGCGAACAGTTTAGACGGCGTTTCAGTACTGCCCCGCCCCTTGCCAAAGCAGCAAGTTTGACAATATTGCCATATCAGTTCAGACCCCAAGAATATTGAACAAGAGGATCGTGCAGAACATATTAAAGTGGTAACATTATTGTTGTTGTTGTTTTTGGCTAAATCGCGTTTTAGGATGTCAACAACATTTTAAAAATAATTGCATTTACTATGTACAGATAAGTGCAACGGTAATATGTATTATGTTTATTGTTAATTCTAACATTATAACATGAATTGCAGTGAAACGGTTATACAGTTGAATTTACTTATACCATAGTCCCACAGATTTACACTATTTGTGGCAGCATATATATGCAGATTAATTCTCTGCCAGCCGGAGGCGCTGTTGGAGCAGGAGAGATCGAGGTTTCCCCGTTAACGCTGTACACAAAGCAGAGCTCCTCTCACAAATGTTGCTTTATCAGACATTACATGCAAGATGAAATGAAAATGACATCCACAAATTTCTGAATACAGTCAGTTTCCTTCAGAAATACAGTGATATAAAAACACCCGCACCTGGTTTTGATTTAGAAAGGTGCAGTGCTCAACCAAGCGTTCTCCCGCCAACCATTCGAATTTCCGTATGCGGGATTTATTTGAATGATATTCTAATGGAACGCTTTGTGACATCACCAATACAGGAAAACAACGCTGTAGTCCAAACGAGGCGTTTGTTGTAGTTCTGGAAAAGGGATTTATTTAAAACGAAAAAATAATCCTTTGGAGTGGACTTTGAGATTTGTAACTTTGTAGATCTTTTTATGTCCAAACATACACACCACACACGGACTAAAATTCAAAAAGTGAAAAACCATAATAAGACCCCTTTAAGTTACACAGTTATTTTAGATAAAAAATATTATAAACACTGCTGCAGATTTTCATGCGTAAGTGACGAGGAATACTCAAAAATAAACTAAAAAAAGACAAATAAAAAATATGTATATGATGGCCAAAATTACTAGTGTACAAAATTATATTTATTTATTTATTTTTTTTTTGAAAAGCAATATCTAAATTTTGTATATGTACTACTGGTCAAAAATAAAGAAATACAAATTGTAAAGCATAAATAAATAATAAAATAAAATTAAAAAAAAATAGGTGCATGATGACCAAAATACTAATGTACTAAATTTATATATTTTTTGCAAAGTAGTATCTAAATTTTCATGTGTAAGTGGTGAGGACTCAAAATAATAATAAATAAAATAAAATAATTTCCATGTGATTTTCATTACATTTTCATGTGCAGATGGTGAGGAAAAATAAACAAATAGGTGCATGATGCCACAAATTACTAGTAATTAATTATTTTAATAATTTATTTTAATTAATTTATTCAAAACAATATCCTAATTTTAGATATGTTTTTTGTTTGTTTGTTTGTTTTTTTATTGGTGGTTGGCCATTTACTTTAAAATGCTGTTGTGGACTTTAATGTCCAGGTCGTGTGAACTTTTTACTGAATTTTTTTTTTAAAAACAAATAAACGATAGATGCATGATGTCCCAAATTATTAGTGTACTAAATTAAATTTTTGCAAAACAATATCCTAATTTGATTGATTTTTTTAAAGCAGTGGTTGGCCAGGGATTGGAGACACAATTAAAATGTGTTTTTGCTCAAAACATTTTTGCAGATTTTCATGTGCAAGTGGCGAGGACTGCTATTAACTAATTAAGCAAATAAATAAATGCATGATGCCCCAAATTACTAGGGAACTAAATTTGAGTTTTTTCAAAGCGATATCCTAGTTTTATACATGCTTTCAAAGGGGTGCTTGGCCTGGGATTGGGGGGTTTATGTGTTTATGTCCTGGTGAGTCATTATCCGCTCACAGCAGTTTTGGTCAAGTTTCTTGTGCTCCTGTATTAGAAGTGACGCGAGCATCACCGTAGCCCTGAAGGGCTGTCAGATCTGCTCATTACCAACTCACCTACCACCTATATCAGCCCTGCCAGCTGCCACTTTATTTAACCTTTACTCATACAGGAAAGCAGGGGATGTTCAGCTTAAAGAATACATGAAAACAGATCTTAACCCTTATATTACATTGCAGGTCAATTTGACCCACATACATTTTTTAATTGTTGGAAATACTGGTTATTCTGTGATGTTTTTCTTGAAGTTTTGTGGACTTTTCCTCATTTAGTGTCATGAACATGCCTGCAAAGTGTCAATACTCATATTAAATTTATATTATGATTATGATGTTTTACACTGTGTTGAAAATATACATTTTTTTATAGTTCACGCATGTTATCAAACCCATGATCATGGCGTTGCGAGCACCATGCTCTACTTCTTAAAAAAATAAAAAAATAAAATAAAATAAAACTTAAAATATTTACAATACTGTTAATAATATTCATAATTTGTGAAAAATGCTTTTAAAAAATATTTTTTTTTACAATGTGTAAGTATTAATGTTAAAATTTTACTGTTTTATCCTTAATTTCATTCATTCATTCATTCTTTTGTTTTGTTTTTTTATAGTGTGACTTTTGGTGAATTGTACTGAATCCAATTACAGTCAATTTGACCCCTTACATAAAAATTATTAAAAATAGTTACAATACATTTTATAATATTCATAATTTTTGACAACTAAAATTATTATTAGTTATATGCAGTTATTAAGTTATATGCAGTTTTAAAACATACAACCCGAATTCCAGAAATGTTGGGATGTTTTTTAAATTTGAATAAAATGAAAACTAAAAGAATTTCAAATCACATGAGCCAATATTTTATTCACAATAGAACATAGATAACATAACAAATGTTTAAACTGAGAAAATGAGCTCATTTCAAATTTGATGCCTTCTACAGCTCTCAAAATAGTTGGGATGGGGGCATGTTTACCATTGTGTAGCCTCTCCTCTTCTTTTCAAAATAGTTTGAAGACATCGAGGTTATGAGTTTCTGGAGTTTTGGTGATGGAATTTGGTCCCATTCTTGCCTGATATAGGTTTCCAGCTGCTGAAGAGTTCGTGGTCATCTTTGACGTATTTTTCGCTTAATGATGCACCAAATGTTCAAAGGTGAAAGATCTGGACTGCAGGCCAATTCAGCACCCAGACTCTTCTACTACGAAGCCATGCTGTTGTAATTGCTGCAGTATGTGGTTTTGCATTGTCCTGCTGAAATACACAAGGCCTTCCCTGAAATACACGTCATCTGGAGGGGAGCATATGTTGCTCTAAAACCTTTATATACCTTTCAGCATTCATAGTGCCTTCCAAAACATGCAAGCTGCCCATACCGTATGCACTTTTGCACCCCCATACCATCAGAGATGCTGGCTTTTGAACTGAACACTGATGACACGCAGGAAGGTCTCCCTCCTCTTCAGCTCGGAGGACACGGCGTCCGTGATTTCCAACAAGAATGTCACATTTGGACTCGTCTGACCATAGAACACTTTTCCACTTTGAAACGGTCCAATTTAAATGAGCCTTGGCCCACAGGACACAACGGCACTTCTGGACCATGTTCACATATGGCTTCCTTTTTGCATGATAGAGCTTTAGTTGGCATCTGCAGATGGCACGGCAGATTGTGTTCACCGGCAGTGGTTTCTGGAAGTATTCCTGGGCCTATTTAGTAATGACAGAATCATGCTGATGAGTGATGCAGTGTTGTCTGAGGGCCCGAAGACCACGGGCATCCAACAAAGGTCTTCGGCCTTGTCCCTTACGCACAGAAATTTCTCCAGTTTCTCTCAATATTTTGATGATGTTATTCACTGTAGATGATGAGATTTGCAAAGCCTTTGCATTTTGAAGTTGAGGAGCATTGTTTTTAAAGTATTCCACCATCTTTTTATGCACTCTTTCACAGATTGGAGATCCTCTGCCCATCTTTACTTCTGAGAGACTCTGCCCCTTTTATAGCTAATCATGTTACAGACCTGATGTCAATTAACTTAATTGGTTGCTAGATGTTCTCCCAGCTGAATCTTTTCAAAATTTCTTGCTTTTTCAGCCCTTTGTTTTTTGCCTGTAGCAGGCATTAAATTTGAAATCTTTGAGATCTGAGATTTGAGCTCATTTAGTGGATAAAAGTGTATAATTTCTCAGTTTAAACATGTCTGTTATCTCTGTTCTATTGTGAATAAAATATTGGCTCATGTGATTTGAAAGTCTTTTAGTTTTCATTTTATTCAAATTTAAAAAACCTCTATTTCTGGTTGTATTTTTTTTTGTAAAATATTACTGTTAAATTTTTACTGTTTTAACATTTATTTATGTATTCTTTGTTTGTTTGTTTCTTGATTCATTGATTTTTATTTTTTGGTTTCTTTTTGTTTTCCATAGTGTAACTTATAGTTAATTGTACAGTACTGAATCCAATTACGGTCAATGTGATTCCCTTCATTAAAAAAATAATACAAAAATAAATTGTGGGTTAAATTGCTTATGAAAAATCTACTTAAAATAGTTTACTAAAGTAATAGCTTATTATTTTGAAATATGTCTTCTGACAGTGAAAGTCAGCAGGGTCCAGTGCTGTCAATCACCAGACCTCACTATTGTGTCCTTGTTTAACCCCAGATAGTTCTGAGAGGCTTGTCCTGTGATAAGTTCAGAATGACAGATTCCACTGGCCCTCGTTGTGTGACACCGAATCAGGGCTGTATTTTATCCTGTGAGATCAACAGGGAGCGGAATGACAGCAGATACTGACTCTGTGCTTGAAGCGGTTGTCCTCGCTGCCCTGTTTACGGCTCAAGTCGATGAAGTAATGCGTCACTCGGGACGCGTCCTCGTGGGCCATTTCCCAGCTGATCCGGAACGAGTCGCAGGTCACATCGCTGATCTCAATATCATGGGGTGTGGAGAGCAGCTCCACCTCAGCCATCGCCTGCAGGAACACAACACGACAAACCGTCAAACACAAACAATACAGCCGGTTACTGAAGAAAAAAAAAACATCTTCTGACCTCAGATAAAATTCAATTAACCTGTGAATAGACAATCCTTCAGCTGAATAAAACAGATAACCTCCCCTCACACAAACACTGCCTTCACTATGAATTAACTTAATAAATGTCCATTCTCAACTTAATTTCAATGTTTAATAAGCACTAGTTTTTAAATATGCGCTTAGTTATCTGTAAAGCTCATTTGAGTTTGTTCCCATTAAGTGAGCTGACCGGAAACAGTCATAATAGTCTGTTTAGTCATTATTGACTGACTAGGCAGCACAGCAGTAGGTTTCAGACACAGTCGACTGAATTACGTATCATTTATTCATTAACCACTTTGTTTCTATACAAAAGGAACAATTGAGGGGAAAATGTGCTTATGTTATGCTTGGAAACTTATGAAATATCCTGTCATTATGGCTGCAAATGCAACAAATTGTACAAAACAGTGAGGTACATATGCAAAAAATTAACAATGTATAGATAATGCTGATTTTTACAGACATTTTTATAAATGAACAAATAAATCCAGTAGATTTATTATAAATGTTTTTTTCTTTCTTTCTTTGTTTCATGATGATGCATATTTTTTTTCAAGGTTTCTTGGTCAATAATAATAAAAAAATATTGCAAAGATTATATTGCCTATAGCATTTTCAATACCTACCTTTCAAAATTTGTGGTCAGATTTGTTTTTAATGAATAAATTAAAATGATTAAATACTTTCATTCAGCAAAGATGCATTAAACTAATCAAAAAGTGACTGTAAAAGCATTTATGTTACAAAATCTATTTTAAAATAAGTGTTATTATTTTGAACCTTCTGTTAATCGAAGACTCCTAGACAAAAATGTATCATGGTGTGCACAAAATATTAAGCAGCACAACTGTTTTCAACATTGATAATAATAAGAAATGTTTCCTGAGCAGCAAATCATATTAGAATGATTTCTGAAGAATCATGTGACACTGAAGACTGGAGTAATGATGCTGAAAATTCAACTTTGCATCACAGGAATAAAATCAATTTTAAATATTTTCAAATAGAAAACAGTTATTTTGAATTGTAATAATATTTCTCAATTTTACTGTTTTAATTTCTTTCTTTCTTTTTTTAAAAAATCAAAATTGCAAACATAAATGCAGCTTTGGGAAGAGAATTCTTTCAAAAACATGGGAAAAAAATTGTACTGACCCCATACTTTTCAACAGTAGCGAATATTAGTTTTATGAAAAAATAAATAAATAAAATAAAACACTTCTGGGTTACTATTAAACCTGTTACCGTATATTATGAAATTTTTAAATACTAATATTTTTCCATAATTTGTTGACATGATAACATCATTATTCTTTAAGTCATAAAATGTCAAAATATCAACCCTGTTACCATGATTTTGTACAGTAAACAAATGAACGTTAAAAAGTGGATATTTATCAGAATTAAATTCCCTAAGAGTTGCTTTGTAACCTTGCAATCTCCAATTAAACTCAACTCAGTTGCCATCCACCCTGTTTATTATTATAACTTATTGTAAATGATCAAATATATGAATTTAGCTGGAGACAGCACATTAACAGGTAAACATATTATCTAATCAAAGCGGTAAAGGCGGGTTTGACAGAATGACCGCAGCGCTGCCTCTCAGAGGAGAGATAATAAAGGCGCTCAGTGATGTGTTTTGCTGAAGTAATGTGTAATGCTCTGCTCTCCGGTGTGTGATTACTGCCATGAGTGTGTGTGAAGTGCAGCGAACGAGGCCGTGTGTTTGATTAGCTGTCATTTCCTCTTCCTGTGACTGCTGACCCTAGAGTAGCGTGAAGTCACACAATCTATTATCAGTCCTTGTGCTCTGAGAAGCACCCATAACTCTGTGAGAGAGACGGCAGGGTGATTTATAAGCACCTCTCCTTCTTGTCCTCCTTTCACTGCCTTCATATTACTCACAGCTCTTTTTCCCATAGCAGCTGTCCTCTTTGACATTAACTTTTTTATATACTTCTTAAGTGTCCAAATGCATTTAGGGGTCAGTTGTAAATGTAAAATGTACATGTAAGCTAAAATGTCACGGATTTGGTGTATTTTGGTGTAAACCTCCCATATGGACAGTATGCTGAGGCAGCGCAATGCCAAGAGACTGGCATGAAAATGCTGGACGGCACAAATGTGTGCATGCCAGAAAATGAGAATATGTTTTACAGCAAGTACTTCACACATGAATGCTTTGGCTCGGAGACATATGGCATCCCTTGTGAAATGTAATTTTTTACATGAGAATTTAAGTGTGTACTGAATTTAATGTTTTTGGACTCTTAAATGCATGTTGTTTGCAATTAAATGGAAATGTATTATAGTTTACTTTTATATTAAATGCAATCAGCTGAACTTAAGAGTGATTTTTAAATACATCTTTGCAAAACATGCAAAATATATATTAACTTTAAATGTAATATCAAATAACACACTACAGTTGAAATTATAATCAAGTACTTTACATGTGCATTCGTGTGTTAGTCAACACATCAAAATAAGTGCGCTTCTTTAAAATATAACAAATATTATTAAAACATAATGATTTAAATTTTAGTTTAAGGTAAAACTTTTAATTTGATATTATTAGGACACTTTTTAAAAATGTGATAAGAGGCAGTCTTGAAAGTGTGCTCTCTTTTAAGTACACGTAAGCAGCCTTTTATTTCAGTACTATTATATTATAAGTACAGATTTGAAGTACACTATTCAATGCAATTAAGCGCACTTCTTTTTTTTGCACAGAGGACATGTGTGTGGCCTGAAGTGATCATCTGCTTTGCCTCAGGATGGAGCGTAATTAAAAAAAAGTAATTTAAGATTAACGAACTGTGAGTTTTCAAATATCCGTCCTTATTCTCTGCACACGGTCTTACAGGAGGCAGTGACTGCTGTAATGTCATGGAAACACTTCAACTCCCCAGACTGCTGCCTTTCATTCAAAGGGAATGTAGGCCATGATAAACATCCTCACAGGACTTGCATCAAAGCTGCAAAACACACACACACACACACACACACACACACACACACACACACACACACACACACACACACACACACACACACACACACACACACACACACACAGAGAGTGGTGCTGCTTGCTTACTATTTTAGAAAAACCTTTGAACATTTTGGAGTTTTGCTCTAGTGCTCAGTAAGAAATCAAGATGCTGCATGCTGTCTGTTGTAAAATAAGCCTCCAAAAATGGCAAGAAAATCTTATGAAAACATGTTCATGTCACATTTTACCCCATAATGAAAGAAAAAACAAATGGTTTTATTTTGCAAATAGAAAATAAAGTATGTTTAAGAACCATAAAGTTTTGTTTTTTTTTGCATTGTTTTTTTTTTCATGACAATTAAAATATTTTTTATAAAGTCTCATTAAAGTGGTCTCATTACAGCCAGACATTTTACTTTTGAGTGTGTGTGTGTGTGTGTGTGTGTGAGAGAGAGAGAGAGAGAGAGAGAGAGAGAGAGAGAGAGAGAGAGAGAGAGAGAGAGAGAGAGAGAGAGAGAAATTCCCATTATTCTTAATGATTATTCTCATTAAATTCTCATTAATGTTCTAGTCATTTTTCATGCAATGATTGTATAAATCACTGAAAAAAAGCAATAGATGAGGGGAAAAAAGTCAGCAAAAACGAATGTAATTATTTAAAAAATATATAAATTATTTTGGTAACACTTTAGAATAGGGAACACTTATTCACTATTAACTATGACTTTTCCCTCAATAAACTCCTAATTTGCTGTTTATTAATAGTTAGTAAGGTACACTGTAAAAAAAAAAAAAGTTTTTACAAGCTTCAGCTGATTTTTTAGTTTGCTCAACTTATTTTTGTGGGAGATTCTCAAATTTTTGTTGTATAAACTTACAACGACAAGTTGAGAAAACTCAAAAATCTGCTGAAGCTGGTTGCCTTAAAATTTTAAGTTGCCTCAACTTTTTTTTTTTTTTGACAGTGTAGTTGTTAATTTTATGTATTGGATAGGATTAGGGATGTTGAATAATGTCATGTAGAATAAGGCATTAATATGTGCTCAGTTACTACTAATAAATGGCTAATATTTTAGTAATATGCATGCTAATAAGCAACTAGTTAAGAGACCCTAAAATAAAGTGTTACCATTATTTTTTTAGATTCTCGTTAACGCTGATTCAATAATTTATTTACATTTTTTAAATCAAATTTTTAAAATAAAAAAGTAACTGCTGTTCTTCAATATTACACTTTATGATTACAAATGTGTAATTACAAATATATTTTGAAAAAATCTAAATATTAAATCAAAATTTTTAATAATTTTTACTGTAGTATGATAAAAAAGTTACATTAAAATGACTGTAATACAATATAAATAAAAACAGTACAATATGTAAACATGCTTATAATTATCTAGAATAAGATTATTATTGATAATATGTCTGCATTATAATAATATAATAACCAAATAGTAATGCAAACTTTAAATATGCTTAATTGCCATGAAAATAATGTCACAATGCGAAAAGAAAAAAAGTCCTAAAATTAGGTCTAATTTTGTTCAAGCAAAATGCACTGTATAGGCTACTGTATATATTTTCTTCTTTTGATTTTGCGGTTCAATATGAACCCGGCACGGTATTATGATATTCACTCAGTAGTATAACAGAGCAGAACAGCATCAATAAACACTGCAGCATGTTATTAAGAAAATTATTGGTATTGTATTTGTAAATATGTGGCCAGATATGGACACATGCATACAGTATTAACATATACAACAACATACTCCTGCTATGCAGAATTACAGAGATGCAAATCATAAGACACAGTTTTTCACAATTCACCCAAAACTCTTTTATCTCCACTTTGATAAGTCGTCAGCATAAGTGCATTCAATGACCCATATGTGCTAAAATACACACAAACGTGCATCCAGAGCATTTCACTGGGTCAGTCTCAGAGAAGTGAGCCACGTTCACACATGATTAACGAGCAGAGCTCCAGCACAAACAGCAGCGTCTGAACCGAATGTGATCTCTGAAATGAGCTGCTGCAGAAACAAGAGCCTGATTCTCACATTAGGACTTTGTCATGGTTCAGATTTCTCTTCCTGAGCGCATCTCACATGTATCTGCAATGCAGCTCCGCTGTGGTGGGAGTGAAACTATTAAAGCAACACTGTTCTACATTTCACTGCGAGAGACAGAACTACAAAAGAGAGAAAATAAAACATCAGCGCAAGAATGAACAAAATGTCCTAATCTGATTATCTGTGCTTCTCTTCTGGACGGTGAAAGTCTACAAGGCAGTCCTGACCTCAATTCACTGCACTTCAGAGAAAAACAACAGTTTGTTCAGAAAAAAGATATGAAAAAAAACCCTTAAAAATAAATAATAATAAACAAGTAAAAGTAAATACATATATTATATTATATTATAATTTTTCTCAGTTCAGTGTTGCTTTTAATGAATAAAAGAGAAAGACGTACCTCTGTGTTGAGAAGCAGCAGTGATGAAGAAGAAGAAGAAGAAGGGATATGTTGACAGACTGAAGCTGTATAAATGAGTGTGGCTGTAATTCTTCGTCTTTTCCTCTCTTTCACTGCTGCTAGCTCCTTAAATGAGGATGAAAACTGAGAGCGAGGGGTTTCTCGTTTGCTCTCTCTCTCTCTCTCTCTCTCTCTCTCTCTCTGTCTGTCCGTGTGTATATGTGTTTTCTGCAGCTGTATGCTGAAGGGAAATGAACAGCTATGAGAAAGTGCAGCATCAATGAACCGTAAAAGTGATGTAACAAGCTACTCACTCATGCCTGATCCACACACGCTCGCTCCGCCTTCACAGAGACCACCACAGCATGCAGTTTTACTGATTTTCTCCAAGTGAGAGTGATCAAGACACGTCTTCAGCACATGCGGACTAAATTAAATGAGAAGTGTGACTCTGATATTTAACAAAAATGATTTTGAAACCTTGAGTTTTAGGATTTCTGGTTGTTGTCTTTTGGTGTCTAAAGCTTTGATGCCTTTGAACTGAAGTTTTTTGTTTTTTATCTCTAAGGGTGAAAAAAGGTGCTAATGTCGCAGTAGGTAACAAACTGCTTTATCTTGGCAATTGTAAGAATAGTTATGATATAAATGATTGAATATATATATAAACATGAGTTAATACATTTACATGAGTTAATTAAATTAATGTTAAAAAGAATCATAATTCTGTTCCTTCTTTAACCTTTTCTTTAAAATTATTCCTGACAGCTAACAAAACTACATCATGATAAAAAAGAAAACAAAAACAACAACAACAACAAAAAACAGTATAAAGCAATGATATTATTTAGAATATATGATTAATGAGTATTTACATTACAGTGGATAATATGTAAGTTACGATGTAACTTATGATATAAGTTAATATTATAATCAAGTCTTTATTAATATAAATAAATGTCATGATTTGCAGTAGTCTATGAGTGATGAAAAAATGTATAAAGGTAAATAAAGCATAAAATACAAATTAAGAATAGTCTATTTATTAAATAATACCACTACTATTATTATTATTAATAATAATATGACTATATATATATATATATATATATGTAATATAATAATAATAATTATTATTATTATATGAAATATTATTATAATTTCTATTATTGGTTTTCTGTTTTAATATACATATTTTTAATATTTTGTCACGAATCCGGCCCATGAACTTCCATTCACCCACCACCAGAGGTCACTCGCTCACCACATTGACTGTTGCAATACACTACTGTTGCACGGCACCCACGGACTACATTACCCATCATCCATTGCACTGATGACACATACACAGATGATTACACTGATCACACAGCTATCATCAATCACACACTCTACTTTAGCCATGGACTTTCTTTCCCTCGCGGCCGAGTATTGTATGCGCTTATCGCTCCCCTAGCCTTAGCTACTCTACAGAGCCCTTGTTAGTTATCCTAGTCTTGCCTTGCCTGTTTTCCTGTGTTCGTATTCTAGCCTGTGTTTCCTGGATTAACCCTTTCCGTGCCATTCCGTGTTTCTGTTCGGTTCCTGTATTGTCCTGCGTTTTTCACTCCCCTAGTGTCAGCTGCTTTACTGAACGTTTGTTGTTTTCTAGTCTGTGTTCCCAGTATTTACCCCTGTCTCACTGTTCGGACTCTGTTTATTCCCTTGCCTGGATTATAGCCCGTGTACCTGGATTATCTCTCTGCCTTGCCCTGTTGGATACTGTTCGCCCATCGTCGACCTTCGCTTGCCCTAGGATTACTCTTTGTCTTGTCCCAGCCATACCTGTTTGCCATTGTTTCGACCCTGCATGTATATATGACCATGCCTTTAAATAAAAGCTTGCACTCGGATCCGCACGTCTCACGTCTCGTCAGCCACGTTACAAATTTATTTCTGTGATGCAAAGCTGAATTTTCAGCATCATTACTCCAGTCTTCAGTGTCACATGATCCTTCAGAAATCATTTTAATATGCTGATTTATTATCAGTGTTGAAACTGTTGTGCTGCTTAATATTTTTTTGGAACCTGTGATCATTTTTTCAGGATTCTTTGATGAATAAAAATGTGAAAAGAACAGCATTTATTTAAAATAGAAATCTTTTCTAACAATATAAGTCTTTACTATCACTTTTTATCCATTTAACACATCCCTCCTGAATAATAGAATTCATTACTTTCAAAAAAGAAAGAAAGAAAACAATTTACTGACCAAACTTTTAAACGGTAGTGTATATTGTAACAAAAGACTTTTATTTTGAATAAACGCTGTTGTTTTTCTTTCTTTTTTTTCTTTTTTTTTTTTAACTATCACAGGTTCCAACAACATATGAAGCAGCACAACAGTTTCCAACATTGTTAAAAAAATCAGCATATTATACTGATTTCTGAAGGATCACGTGACACTGAAGACTGGAGTAATGATGCTGAAAATTCAGCATTGGTTTACAGGAATAAATTATATTTTAAAATATATTAAGATACAAACTATTGTTTTAAATTGCAATAATATTTAAAAAAATTACAGGGTTTTTAAATGTATTTTTAATCAAATAAATACAGCCTTGATGAGCATAAGAAATTTCGTTAAAAACATAAAAAATTATTATTAAAAATAAAATATTGTTCTTATTTATATATTGCCAAACAATGGTTGTGATGTGTGATATATTGAGTGAATGTGTGTTCATGTATCTCACACCCCTCTTGAGATGCAGCTGGTCTGTAGCACAGGATTCACTGCGTGACCAGTTTTATTTTAGGGTGTAAAACCATATCTAATATGCTTCCTGTCAGACTCAGAATCTGAGTTTCATAACCAAACTTAAGAATAAGACTTAAAGAGCTCAGACTCTGCAGGAAAATACACACACACACACACACACACACACATACACACACACACACACACACACACACACACACACACACACACACACACACACACACACACACACACACACACACACACAGAAATGAAGCTGGCTTCAGTCTAGAAGCAGCAAGCGCAATGTTGAGTATGTCACCATTACACTGAGGGCCAGACTGCATTGATTACACTGTGACGGCGCTATAACTCAAGTATATGCTCGTGTGGATCTGCTTCACTGATATCAGCGTCCGCTCGAGCGTGTTATTACTCAAGGACAGGACCATCTGATGCTTCAACCTACAGAAGAACCAACCAAATGCTGCACCATATGGTCCCTGCAACACAAACACACACAGCACACAACAACACGTCCGACTCTGAAGCTCTCTGAAGGTCAGATGATCCGTGTTTCTGACTCATTGTGATTGATGGGATCACGAAGGTCAGTTATCTCAGGATGGAGAGTAATTAAAGGACAACAGATAATTAAAACACAACAGACCCTGACAGACATGCAAGGACAAACGTCCTTATAGATGAACAGATTTTGATTTGTCATTTGAAATGTTCTTCTGATTAGTGGACATGATTGACATTGCTTAGAGTATATTGTGTCATATAGATGTAGAAAATAATTGATCATAAAATCATTTACTTATTTAAGATTCGTTTTCCCATTCTGCCTAATAATGTAGTCTGATGTTATTAGTGCTGTGATTCCCATAATAAAGTCTTCAAATGTAAATTTTGTCATCATTTACTCATCCTCAAGTTTTTCCAAACCTGTATGAGTTTTTTTCTTCTTCTATAGAACATAAAAGGAGATATTTTGAAGAATGTAGCCAAACAGTTGACGGTAGCCATTGACTTTTAATAGAGTGGGGAAAAAATACTATGGAAGTCAATAGGGACCAAAAACAGTTGAATTACCCACATTCATCAAAATATTCTTTAATGTTTAATATTATGTTCATCATCATCATTTGATTTTATTCTAAACCTGATTTAATCCTCACTCTAAACCTGATTATCAAAAATCATTCCTGTTTGGAAAACATTTTTTTTTCTCTAATGACAACCACATAATATATGTGCAAAACTGAATGAAAATGAACACAGAATAACAATAATAATAGTCCGGGGTTATCGAAACAATCATCATATTTGAATTTTTATAGCCTGGAAATCTATTATTTATTTAATTATTTGGGCCTATTTATTTGTATATTTATTTATGAAAAATATCAGGTCTCTTTGCAGTTTAAATAGTCATTCAATATTATATATTCTGTATTCAGAAAATTAGTAAAAAAAAAATGTCAGGTTGATAGGGTCCTTATAAGTTTACATATGCTGAACGCACAATTAACATTAATGTTTTTTTTTTACGAGGATATTTATTAGCTTTAATTCTCATCTTTAATTCTCTTAATTGAAAAGTTGTCCAATGCAGAAATATGTGATTTTAAAAAGTTATAAAATAAAACAATAAAACTTTTTTCAGTGACGTTTGTTGTTTTATTTTATTTCATATTTTATTTTGTACTATAATCCTAATATTTTTTACTATAAATAGTGCTTGTTTTAAATGAGAGTTTATTTGTAGCTACTTGATCCCATGTTGCACCTTTAAAGCACCCCAATTATGGATTTTTGAAAATGACCTTTTATTCGTGTAACACAGCTCTAAGTGAATGAAAGCATCCTGCAAAGTTTTAAATCTGAAAGTTCACCTTGTATAAAGTTATTGTCTCTCAAAAAAAGAGTCGACTCTGAATCATTGCAACGAGTCGTTTTTAAAACGAATCCCAAGCCGTTTCGTCATCAGGAATATTAGCATATTGCCCGCCCACTTGTTGCGCGCGCAGACCTGGGAAAACTCGATTTTCACTTTGGTCTGAATGACAATGCAAATTAATTTTTTTCCACTAGGTGCCGCTTTTGGAGCGTTAAAAGCTCACAAACCCTGCTTTAAATGAAATCGGACCAATCACCGCAGATTAGCGGCACGCAAAGGAGGGGTTTGGAAAAATGAATCTTTGAGCAAATAAGGAAAAAATAAATGCATATTATAAGAAAAATAAGTTGTTTTTTTTTTTATCTTGCATGCATGTCAACCTGTTGTTGGGACTCCTAAAATCAAAATATGAACCTTTCATAACCCATAATAGGGGCACTTTAAAAAAAAAAAAAAAAAAAAAAAAAAAAACAACTCTGCGTAAAGTGGTGCAGAGTTGACGTTCACCAATCACGTCCCTGCGTCACACGGGTCAAAGTGCCATTGCACGTAAAACTCCGCCTTAAACAAACTTGCACTGGATATCATCATCATAAACTCTCGATTCAGTCTGTAACTCAGTTGTATTTGGGTATTTTTTAAGCCGGTGTTTGAGGAACCTCTGCACTGGAGGAAGCGCGCTGGTGAGTTTACAGTCACGAGTCTGACTCGCCATGTGTTCGGAAGCGTGGACATACCGGCGTCCGCTGGAAATATCATATTAATATATGTGTGCGTGACTGAATGTGCACACAGTAACGTGGCGTGTCATCATCGTAGTCAGAAAATCCGACTGTGGTAACAATTTGTACAGAATTTCTCTCATAATCATAATCTGGAACCAATCCAAAAGGATCCTAATGGGAATTTTTAAGGGGATTCCAACATAACACACGTGTGTGTGTGTGTGTGTGTGTGTGTGTGTGTGTGTGTGTGTGTGTGTGTGTGTGTGTGTGTGTGTGTCCTTGTGTATGCTACATTGAGGGGACCAAATGTCCCCACAAGGATAGTAAAACCAGTAAATGTTGACCTTATGGGGACATTTTTTAGGTCCCCATGAGGAAACAAGCTTAAAAATCATACAGAGTGAGTTTTTTTTGAGAAAGTAAAAATGCAGAAAGTGTCCTGTAAGGGGTAGGTTTAGGTGTAGGGTTGGTGTAGGACAATAGCACATACAGTAAGTTCAGTATAAAAACCATTACGCCTATGGAAAGTCCCCACAAGGATAGCAAAACAAACCTGTGTGTGTGTGTGTGTGTGTGTGTGTGTGTGTGTGTGTGTGTGTGTGTGTGTGTGTGTGTGTACCTGTTTTTCTATTCAGGTGGCGACTTAAACCTGAATACACACAGACTCATGGGGACTCGTGTCACGTTGGGGACCTAACTTGAGGTCCACATGAGCAGACAAGCTAATAAATCACACAGATTGAAGTTTTTGAAAATCTAAAAATGCCTGTAGTTTCCTGTAAGGGGTAGGTTTTGGTGTAGGGCAATATAATATACGGTCTGTACAGCAGAAAAAGCATTACGCCTATGGAGAGTCCCCACAAGGGTAGCAAACCAGACTAGCACGTGGAGTTTACATGTCAAATTGACATGTGCAGTATTAACGTCTCTCTTCTCTTGTCAGTGAGGATGGAGAGCTCTGGTGACCCCAGTGGTCCTCCACGGACGCCGCATGCAGGGGGAGCCAGAGGGCTGCCGATGGGTCGCCGGCTGCCTGCTTCGATCTCTCCGGGACGCCTCCCCACAATGCGCTCCAGAGACCTCACGTTAGGAGGAGTCAAAAAGGTCACCATACATAGCTGAACATTACAGTCACACAAGACATTTCAGATGCATTATGCTGCAATTCATAGTGTCGTCTTCTCATTTGTCCTGCAGAAAACCTTCACGCCCAATATTATTGGTCGAAAATCAAAAGAGGAGTAAGTGACAGACTCTTGTGTCCATTTGCCATTGTTGACATTATGAAGTTATTGACATTTCTTACAAGTGAGGATGGTGTTTCGTGGTTTACTTTGCCGCAGATTAAAGGCTGATGAAAGAACGAGACGGGATAAGAAGGATGTGGATCGAGGTCGGCAGCGGGACGGCCGAGGGAGGGGCCGAGGTCGCCCAGAGGTCATCCAGTCACATTCTATCTTTGAGCAGGGTCCTGCAGAGATGATAGCCAAGAGGAAAGGTAAAGGAGGTCATCAGGGGAGGATCTGAGAAATCGTTTGGCCAAGTGCTGAGACTCGAGTCAGATTTTGTTATTAATGACACTTAAATGGCATTAAAGCAGTGATGCTTGTTTTGTGCCTCACAGCACCTCTTAATGTAGTGAAATCACAGTAACACGCACCTTTGAAATATGACCCAAGTGATTAATAATAATTATGTTTACTGCAACAGCTAATAATGATTAACAGCTCTTCTGCTAAGAATATAGTTAATTAGCCTTACTTGAGCCTGTTTACAGTCCAACAACTTAATATTCAGATCTTTTCAAATATCTGTGAGTGACACTAGTTGTAAACAGTTGTCCTGCTTAATATTTTTGTGGAAACCATGATGTATTTTTTTCAGAACAAATGTGGGTTTTTTTGTTGTAATTTTATAAAATCTTTACTGTCACTTTTGATCAGTTTAATGCATCCTTTCTGAATAAAAGTAAACATTTGAATGGTTTGAATGGTAGTCTGCATTTACCATGGGTTTGAATGTTCGTGGGAAAATATAACAATTAAAAATAATTAGCATTTTCTGTTGTGACACATCTTTTGTATCAGTGCTGTCTTCAATTCTTTTATTTGATTAGGTGTATATGATGATACCAGAGAAACCACAAACAGTGGCCCTTCACCCATCATCAACATCAAAAAGGAGAGAGAGACCGAAGAGGAGACTAAAGAAATCCTGCGCAAACTTGAGAAGGACAATGTATGTTTAAAAAAAACTGAAGCTTACTAACTTCTTATTAACTCAAACTTGTGCAGAACCTGGTTGCATTACACCCCAAAATCAAAAGGAAGAAATCAAAAGGAAGAAATTACAAAAAGAAAATAAGTCTTACCTAAGGTCCATTTACATCTTTTCCATTGAGACATAATTTTTATATTAATTAATCAAAATTTTACATTTAATTCTCATTACTTCAATACAATAAAAACAAGGATTTATTATTTATTTTTTATGATTATTAAATTGTAAAATATTATACATCATTGTAATATTTCTTGAAGTATGGGTGATTTAAATAAAAAAATAAAAATAGTAAATTAATCATTAGATTCACTACTGAAAAGAATAGGAAGATGAATCAAAAGATAAATGTCCAGATGCTTTACGCTGATGGCAACTATGTGGAAAAATGTGATAGTCATGATGCAAAAACATAATGGTCCTAACAGCTGGCTTAATTATCTTGCAAAATATTATGTATTTATTTATTTTCCCCCCTCCTTTTTGCATTTTGTTTTTGGAGTGAAAAATGTCCTGGACCATGTTTTTAGGATTTTTATGCTTGCTTAACTGAGAAAAATAAGCCACCCTCAAGCCTTTGGTTCTGTGTGTGTAGTTTCTGGATGACCCTCACCTGAGAGGAGAAAGAGGAAGCTGTCCTGTGCAGCTGCCGCTGGCTGTGTCGGGATGGGTCTTCAAAGAGGAGTTTAGCGAGGAGACTCTCAAATCGGAAAAGACCTCCTCAGATCCTGAACTGATGAGCACAGACAGCGCTGGAGCTGAAGTGAAGAGTAGGAGAAACTTCATTAAACATGCAAAGGCACAAACTAGCAAACATATTAAAGTGTGGTCAGATTTCACTGGCCAAATTCATACTCAAAAGTTGATAATATGTAAAATCGCAAACAAAAATTTGCTAATGTGACCACACATTTAGACACAAAGAAGATATTTAGTGAGCTTTCATTACATAGAATTGAGGAGAGTTTAACCCAGTCTTCCTTCAGTCAAGCAGGAGCCTTTGGATATTCCTGAACCGAAGAAGGCGGAGCCTATGTTCAAGCTGCCACCTTTGCCCAAACCTGATTTGCTACCTGATTTACTGGAGGTGTGGAATCACTGCAAAGAGGAGGAGCTTCTCTTCATGCAGCTTCCTGACTGTCTGCCAGGCCAGCCGCCCACCAGTGACGTCCGGCCCACCAAAACAGAGGTGCAGTCGAGCGACGGACAGGTCATGATGCAGAAGACCGAGACTCAGGTTGGCGCTGGCTAGGTTTAGATCACAGATTCATGTTAGTTTTTGCATATACTCATGTGTTTTTTATTCTCCTGTGTGTTTGTTTGTCAGGATGAAGCTCCAGATGAGAACACCTGTTGTCTTAAGGATCTACAGGAGGGTTTGGTGGGAAAGATGCTCGTGAGGAAGTCAGGCAAAGTTCAGCTTATACTGGGTAACATCACCCTGGATGTGGCCCTGGGGACCCCCTGCGCCTTCCTGCAGGTCAGTTACGCTCATCAATGCAGTAGGTCACCCTCAGGCCATCCAAGATGTAGATGAGTTTGTTTGTTCATGGGAACCGATTTGGAGAAATTTACCATCAGATCACTTGCTCACCAATGGATCCTCTGCAGTGAATGGGTGCCGTCAGAATGAGAGTAAAAACAGCTGATAAAAGCATCACAATAATCCACACCACTCCAGTCCATCCATCGAAAAGATGCGTGTTTATAAGGAACAAATTCATCAACACATGTTTAAACGTCAAAAACAAAATGTAAAGGTCCTCTATGCATTATATCGCTTTCTCCAGTGAAAAAGTCATCTTGTCTGAATCAGGAGAGAAATATGCACAGATCAAACACCAATTACAAGTGAATACAATCCAAAAAGTTGCTGGATTTTGATGTAAGTGGACAACTGGGGATGTTTTTTTTTCACTGGAGGAAGCATTATTATGGACTTAAGCAACTGTTTAAATTTAAAACACCTAAATGGATTTGTTTCTCACAAACACAGAGTTTCGCTTGACAAGATGTTAATTGATGGACTGGAGGGGTGTGGATTATTGTGCTGTTTGGACTCTCATTCTGACGGTGATGTAATAAATTTCTCCAAATTTATTCCCATGAACAAACAAATGAATCTACATCTTAGGCCTGAGGATGAGTACATTTTCAGCAAATTTTAATTTCTGGTGAACTATTCCTTTAACCTGTTGGTGGAGAATCATCCACTGCTGGGATAAAGATATTATAACAGCATTTGAAGATCCAAAGGCTAAATAACGTGATGAAATTGGTGACAAATGCTTTATAAGCACATGACCAAGCAGTACTCATCATGGGACTTTGGGTTTGAATCTTTACATACAATTTATACGCTATTTAGCTTCTTTATGTACTTCCTCTTAGGTTGGTATAACATTGTCTTTTTCTGTTATTCTTTCTGTGTTTTTGTAGGAACTGGTCTCAGTTGATACAGAGGGCAGGAGGGGAGACATGTCTGTGCTGGGACACATTAAACACAAGCTGGTCTGTTCACCTGACTTCCAGGCTCTTCTGGAAAACAGAGCTTGAGGAGCGGCTGCTAGAATCGCCAATAATTCACTTCAGTGCTGTAAATCAGTTTGTGAGGAGATGTTCCTGTGTACCGTCACAGATGGAGAACTCAGAGCGAATCAATGAAATTTATTTATACTGTACGTTCAAGGAAATTTATTTGAATATATGCAATGTCTTTTCAAATGAGACACTATTACACATGTAAATATTGTGGGTTACAATAAATAACAAATTTATTGTAAAAATCTGGGTTTGAGTTAAACATTAATTTAATAAATGTGCTAGAAATTTTTCCTTTTTCCTCCTCCCTGTTTATTATTATTATTATTATTATTATTATTTTAATCGGCTTCCTAGTGGTGGGAAAGTGCGGACAGTTTCGTTAGAGGTTGTTTTTGTAATCATAAAAATTCAGCATAATTATATTTTATTGCATTTTAGGACACGGTTTCTCTGAGTAATGTTCAGTCATTCCTTTTTGGATATTATGGAGTGGCTAAAGGGACGAAACCATTACTATGTAATAGAGGTCGACCGATATTGGATTTTACCGATACCGATAGCTAGGCTGGACCACACTGACCGATACCGATTAATCAACCGATAGTTTTCAAAATGGATACTGAAAGCGAGCTAGTGCTTTACTATTTAAAAAAAAAGCAGCAACAGTACTGAACCATACTTTGTAAATGAATACAAATATTAATGTTATTTACTATATTGATCATTAAAGTTATTTCATAGTTTGCTAATGTTAAAAGAAGAAACTTTAAAATTTAAAAATGTAGCCTATTAGTAGCTAATAGTGAATGTTGAAATGAACACACTAACAAGGAACCATACTTCTACAGTTTTCATTAATGCTAGGAATGGACTCTTATTGTTAAGTATTACCATTTAATTTCAACAGTCATGCTTAAAGATGACCATCTTTAAATACCTACACAAGGCCATAGCATTAAAATTACATACATATGGATATTGTATGTGTACTCACACACTTTATTTTTTAACACTTGATAATTATCTAATCAAGAAAAAAAAAAAAAGTTAGTCACACACTAAAGCGCAGCGCTGCGTCTAGGAGAACTCAGAGGTATCACACACATACACACACACACACACACACACACACACCAGACGCTTTGCGTTCAAATCAAGTGGCGGTCTAAAACAATTTATTTAATAACCAAACGGACATAAGTTTGCTTGAAGAATGAACAATGTGGCATAAATAAGTTTGAAGTTCGGTGTTTAAAAAAAAAACAGAGAAAGCGGAAAGAGAACGCGCGATCTGTATTACAGCTCTCTACATGAAGCATACAGACTTTATTAGAGCCACAGAAAGAGAAACGTTTTGCTGAAAAATGCACAATACATCATTTATACCCTAGTGTGAAGTCATTATGTACATTCACAATGATTTGGGACAGATATAATGTAATTTAATAGAAAACTAAGTGAATGGCGCTCTGCTCCGCGGCAGGATTTTCTGTCGGCTGCATTTAAATGCGCGTCTGGAGTTTCCCGCTCTGTGCAGCGCGCAGTGTCACGTGTCAAAATAACAACACGTGCTGTCAGTGATTTCCGCCTCTAGAGGCCGCTCTTGTACTGTATAATTCCAGTCCTGTATAATTTCTTGTATTGGACCCTTCTCAGCCGCTCCAGCAACGGTTGCAAACCGGAAAACTATCGGCATGGATTTTTGCAGATAACCGATAGTTGTGGCAATCAACTATCGGTGCCGATTAATCGGCAAAACCGATGAATCGGTCGACCTCTACTATGTAATCCATTACATTACACATTTTAGGTAATATAATCAGACTACATTTTGATTACCTGTGACCTTTTCTCTGGTGATGTTTGCATGACTTCTGTTAACTTAATACACTTAAACCCACCTTTTTGTTACGAGTGATAATTATTGCAATAGCATTTTGGACAAAATTGTTGTTTTTCTCAAGCAGAGCTAGTTGATATTCGTGTTGAGGTTTTCCATCGTAGCATCTTTGCAACAGCAGCATGAGGATGACGCGGCTGGCCGCAGTAAAGTTGTGTCTTTATTTATTCTGAAAGCCGCTGCACCTGTTTAATGGTTTAGCACTGATAGCTGTGGCAGCAGATTTACAGGCTCTAAAATTGTGTGCGATGCCGGCTGGGGCTTGTTGATAACATTTACTTTTGTCAGTGCCTGCCTCAATCCTTCCCTCTACACGTTTTAACCACTATCACTTCCAAACCACACAGCAATTTCCAACACGACGCAGCCGTTCAGCCAGACATGCTGGAAAAAAACCTTTTGTCAAATAAGCTAAAATATTCCTCATGTGGTAACATTTGCATTAACTGCTTTTGTTCAGGTCAAATATATTTATATATTTTTTTTTATTTTAATTTAATATGACTGAATCAACCTAGGTTTTTACACATAGTCTGACTTCATTGTGTTACTAAATGTGTATGTTACATTTATTTTAATAAAACATTCATAGGGTTAACGCAAATGAATACATGATGAATTAATGAATTATCAGCTAGCCTACTTAGATTATAACCACTAAAATAAAATGATAAAAAACTGCTGCTACTTCATAAACTGTGATTTGAAGAATGATCAGAAAGAAATGCTCAGTTTTGCTTATATGTCACTGTGACACTGTACTTCTGTATTATGTGACACTGGCTTTATAAAAAGCTTTAAAAACAAGAAGCTGATACAACACTTCATGCGCTATGAGGAGTCATGGCAAATGTGGCATTCACAACCATCTTCCCTTTATTGCAGAGGACTGCACTTTTGAACAGAAAGTTCATCAAAAGTACCACAGTTTCCACAAAAATATTGAGGAGCACAACTCTTTTCAGCATTGATAATAATCAGAAATGTTTCTCAAGCAGTAAATCAGTATATTGATTTCTGAAGGATCACGTGACACTAAAGACTGGTGTAACGATGCTGAAAATTCAGCTTTGCATCACAGAAATAACGTTTTAAAATATATTTAAATTTTAATATTTCAAAATAATTGTATCAGTGTATATCTGAATAAGAATTGCATGTGTTTTCAACACAGCTCTTGCACTAACTGTAATTCTTCACAACTAGTGAATTTCATATTTTATTGACTATATTAAGATATATGATGGGGTCGTGAAAATGCACTGCATAGAATCCCACTGTGCAATCATGCATTTATTGACTTCTGCTATGTTTCAGAGGGACTGTACAGTAAATAACTAGTCAACTCATGAAGAGTCCTATAAATAGTAAGCTCATTATTTTATGTTATGACTCCCTGCCAGTGCTTCATGATTTGCTTCATGATTTCCTGCTGGAGTCCTATTATAGCTACTGCAGTGACTTTTTCTCTGCCTTCAGTTTAATTGAATTGAACTGGAGTTCAGCTAATTGCATTTATAAATTTAAACTCTAATGCATTTTTGGTCATACTTTATATTAGGTGGCCTTAACTACTATGTACTTGTATCAAACAATAAGTACAATGTACTTATTGTGGTCATATTGTATTGCAAAACACTTTTGCTGCTATTGAGGTGGGATACGAGTAAGGTTAGGGACAGGTTTGGTGGTCTGGGTAGGTTTAAGGGTGGGTTAAGGTGTAAGGGATGGGTCAACAGTGTAATTATAAATGT
Organism: Acrossocheilus fasciatus; assembly: GCA_036784905.1. Taxonomy (NCBI): domain Eukaryota; kingdom Metazoa; phylum Chordata; class Actinopteri; order Cypriniformes; family Cyprinidae; genus Acrossocheilus; species Acrossocheilus fasciatus. Next base: position 24,045,790 of record CM071945.1, read on the forward strand.
AATAACAGAAATGAATTACAGATGTAACTACATATAGGTATTTTTAAAAATATAAGTACACTGTAAAAACATGTATGTACACAATAAGTGCATTGTACCAAATGATTAATTTAAATGTAAGTACATAGTAGTTAAGGCCACCTAATATAAAGTGGGACTGCATTTTTATTTCATTGCAAATACAAAAATAGGAAAACGTAATTCAGTTCACATATCTATATTTCAAAGTATATCATTTTCGTAATAAATACTTTTTCATAATTAAACACTTTTTACTTTTACGCGCCTTTCCAAATAAACAACATGCAAGTTAAAAGTGTTTTATTTCTTTAAATATGCATTTTAGGTGCACTAAATGGTAGGCTACCAGTAGTGTCAATTGAATAATTTCCATCGCTACTGTGTTGCTCTGAAAGCTGGTTTGTGGACAAACCAAAGTGCAAATTCAGTCTGAGGTTCACTTGTGGACTGTAAACTTATATAAAGCCTAAGATTGCTGATGACACTATATTTCACATTGCACTTCGTGATAAACACTAGCTGTGAGAACGTTTGGGAAAATACGAGTTCCTAAAAGCTTCAGGAACCTCTGGTCTCGCGTGTGGAGAATGCGGCTGCAGTATTTCGCCAACTCACCCAACAACTCAGTATTTTCCCAAACAAACTGGCACGAGCGGTATTTACTGATTGTTTTCCTTCCTCCAAAAAGTACAAACCCCGCCCATCTAATGACTTCCCTCATAACTTTCAGTTCAGATACTATATGAAACATAGGCTGTGTAAGTGAAGGAGCACTCAGTGTCAGCTGGGTTTCTGTGGACCGGTCAGAATGGGCTTCAGCGCTCTCCTGTGCGCGTGTGCTGTAGTTTTGTGCAGCGGCTCTCCGTTTAAACTCCCGCAGAGACACGAGCCTCAGAACGACAGACCGATCATCGGTAAACCTACTGCCTTCCTATCGTCTGTCAAGCAGATGTGTGCACTAAAGCTTTTGACGCAAAATTCGATTTACTTTAAAATCTACTTTTGCTAACAGACTGAATTTATTCTTGTCATGTTTAATAACCACAAACACGCGCTGTAAGTGTGTGACTAACCTTTAAGCGCATATGACTCGAGCATAATTTTGTCAATAGGGATTCTCACGCAAGAAGTTGACAGTGAGTCGATGAAAAAGTTTGGAAAGACATACATCCCTTCATCATATGTGAAGTACATTGAGTCCGGGGGAGCTAGAGTTGTGCCAATTAGGTAAGTCTTGTCTGTTTGTTCGCATTAAAGGTTCCAATTCATGTTTAAAAACCGATTAATCGATTCAAGTTACACCGATTCAAGTGTTTCTTCCTGAAAAAGAAGTACACTTTACAGAAATAATGTAGGCTATTTTAACAGAATATACTTATGTGTGAACTTAATGTAATGTTTTAGGACACTTTATGTTACATTTACATTTATATTAGGCTAAATAAAGTTAGTTGAACCTTATTAAGAGTGCTTTTTGACCCACTTAAGTAGGACTTAGGAATGTTATTTCATAATTAGGCCACTTTTCTCGGAAATGAATGTAGGCTACAAAGAATGTACAAAGTTTTATCTCCAAAGTCAATCGAGTGATTTACAAACACGAATATGCCAATTAGTGTGACTGAGTCCCAAAAGTTCTTGCTATCTGGGAACTGATTCAGAAGAGTCATATCAATAATAACAACAACCATACATTTAAGAGAATCACACAAGGTAGAACATAATTAGTCTGCAAATCCATATGTGACCCTGGACCACAAAACCAGTCTTAAGTGTCAGTTTTTCGAAATTGAGATTTATACACCATCTGAAAGCTGAATAAATAAGCTCTCCATTGATGTGTGGTTTGTTAGGATCGGACAATATTTGTTTGTGATACATCTATTTGAAAATCTGTAATCTGAGGGTGCAAAAAAATCAAAATATTGAGAAAATCACCTTTAAAGTTGTCCAAATGAAGTTCTTAGCAATACATATTAATAATCAAAAATGAAGTTTTGATATATTTACGGTAAGAAATTTACAAAATATTTTCATAGAACATTATCTTTATTTAATATCCTAATGATTTTTGGCATAAAAAAAAAATTGATAATTTTGACCCACACAATGTATTTTTGGCTATTGCTACAAATATACCCCAGCGACTTAAGACTGGTTTTGTGGTCCAGGGTCACATATTCAAAATGTGTTATTTCAGCAATCATACTAATGAACACATTCTGTGTTACAGGCTAAACCAGAGATTGGTAGAGCATGAAAAAATCTTCAGGTCAATAAATGGGTATGTTCTCCATCTTTCATTCAAAACTCTATTATGTGGTGTTGACATGAACAAGTCCATCACACCCAGATTTCCATGATGACCTTACCTGATGTATTCATACATGATCATTATCTTTTTTGGCCATTATGTAATGTACTATCAGCATTGGAGATGATTGCAGTGACCTAGATTTTATCAGTTCTTCCAGTTTATAGGCAAACCTGATTTTACACCCTACAGTGAAAACGCCTCCCCATCATGTTTGAATGAAACTTACAGAAACAAAAGCTGTGATTCACATGAATACAATAATATTGCATGCAAAGATCATTTTTGCATAAACTTCCCCCTCTCAATCAGTCTTCTTCTCATCGGAGGCGCTGTGGATCTGGAGACATCTGACTTCGCTCACACCGCTGGGATTTACTTCAGACTGGCCCTTAAGGTAAGATGCTCCTTGTGTCTCCTCAATAATTACTTGTCAATTACCATCAACTTTTTTTTTATGGGAACAGTTGGACTTGTGCCGTTACTGCAATTATTTTAGGAACTAAAAAGAAAGGAAATAAACTGCAAGACGTTACCGATAGTCTTATCAAGAGTTGTTTTGTGCTGTCTCAGGCGAATGATGAGGGAGATTACTTTCCCATCTGGGGAACATGCCTGGGATTTCAGCTGCTCACGGTGCTGGTGGCTGGAGAAAACCTGTTGAGTAAGACAACTGCAGAGAATGTCACTTACCCACTCAACTTCACCTCAGGTACTAGTCTAAATATATACTAATGTACGTAGTCAAGATCAGCAACATGGTCCACTTTTTTTTTCATTTTTGCCGATGATACAGTCTGAAAAAAATGAAGTTTTTGTATATATATAATGTCTCTGATGTCCATTTGCACATTTGTTTCCATTAACAGAGGCTTCATCCAGTCGTATGTTTACCGACTTCCCATCTGACATTCGTAAAGCATTGTCCCAGGAACCACTTACTGGAAATTTCCACCATTATGGAGTGACCAAAGAGGTACATCTTTTATAAACACACAATATTCAATACTTTTAATCAAAATAACAAACAAGAAGCAATAGACCTTAGTCAGGGTAATGCCATAACCACTAGGCTGTGAAGGATAGAAGTACAGTGCATTCAGTGGATTGTACTGTTTTTAACAACATACCGATGAACTGTCAAGTTCCAAAAGACTCAATTGACAAAAACAACATAAAACAGATTTGAAAGTTGTGATTTTTAACAATTGTATGCGTTCTAGGACCTTTATACAGTACGTGCCACTGTAAAGACACTAAGTCTATCCCTCACGGACTTGTTTTCTTCCGTGTTAAATTCAATATGATGTCTAACCTGATTAAGGTCTATAAACACTTCCTCTTTTTCAGGCATTCGTGGGAAATGAGAAATTAAGTGGCTTCTTTTCAGTGCTCTCCACAAACATAGCACAAAATGGCCTTGAGTTTGTTTCTACCATGGAAGGTAACTAAACCAGACATTTTTCATATTTAAAACAACCCTATACAAGCACCCATACACAGTGTGGATGAAAGATTATTGGCCTGCAGGCAGGAAGTACCCTTTCTATGGGGTACAGTGGCATCCAGAAGTGAACCGCTTTCAGTGGGACCCTCGTTACAACTTTCCTCATTCCAGCAATGCTGTGCGCGTGTCGTCCTTGCTGGCTGAATTCTTTGTAAATGAGGGTAATTGCAGTCTCATACTTTACTTATTTATGTGTTTGCTTGTTCCTCATTTGGATGAATTTGGATGAACAAATGCATGTGTGTGTTTTCAGGAAGGAGAAGCTCCCACCACTTCAGTGAAGCAGCAGAAGAGAGCAGCGCGCTCATATACAACTACAACCCTGTGTATGTGGCAAATATCTCTGCGTATGAACAGTCTTATTTCTTCTGAGAGACACAATATAGGAGGACATTGAGAAAGACAAAGAAAGAAAACACTTGTCAAGATATTTTAGACAAATGTACTGTAATAGTCTTTATCGCAGACCTCATCTCATTTTAGGAATATTGTTTTAACTGAGAGACAGTTTAAATAATCAGTGTTTTATTAAATGATTTTGGATTTATTAGAACACTCATTAATTATGAAGATGATTACATATTTCATTCCTTCAAAGAGAATAAATATTATTGTATATATATATATGTTTGTTTAAAATTACACATTACTAAAGATCAAAGGCACGTTATGGTTTATGTGCCAGAAGAGGGCAGTATTGTCATGTTTATGACATTTCCATATATATTCCATCTGTTTTTCCCTCATGTATGTTGTTTTCTAAAATAGTCTATAGAATTTGTTTTACAACATATATATATATATATATAAACTAGTGCTGTCAAGCGATTAATCGCGATTAATTGCATCCAAAATAAAAGTTTTTGTTTACATTATGTATGTACATGTACTGTGTATATTTATTATGTATAAACACACACATACAGTATATATTTTGAAATATTGTTTATATATTCATATTTTTATATTATATTTAAATATATTTAATATATAAACAACATTTTTTCTTAAATATATACATGCATGTGTTTGTATTTATATAGACATAATAAATATACACAGTATATACACATATTATGTAAACAAAAACTTTTATTTTGGATGTGATTAATCGCGATTAATCATTTGACAGCACTAATATATATATATATATATATATACAGTTTTGTGTATATTTTACAGTATTACAGTAGACTATATTAAAGTACATATACAGTGTATTAGTAATAACAATAATATATATATATATATATATATATATATATATATATATATATATATATATATATATTAATATCTACAAGCCATGTGTTATTCCTGAATAATATTCATTCTTTACTTGATTTTAAGTGCACACTAAAACCTCTATTTATCACGTTTAAAACAACAGATTTACTCAAGGTACTGTACAAATAATGAAATATCAATTCAACTATCATATTTTAATATCTTCAAAGGCTAAAAAATGCTTTAATAATGATTGAAAAACAAAGAAATGAACGCTGTGGCAACCAGTCAACCCCCTGTAGACCTTATCTTGGCACCACAACATCACAGAGGCACTGGGGTGCGTATTGTGTATTGAGGCCCTTAGGGGCCCCTCGGGATGAGGATATTATAGGGACATGCTGGGTGGACTCTTTTTAACTTGTGGCAGTTTAGGGCCCCCTCCAATATCTCAGTATCACCATATTGTGAAGACAAGAGGGTGGCCTCTTTTTTAATACTGGGGCCCTTTGTTGGCCCTTGAGGGCCCCTGTCATATCTCAGAACTAGGCATGAGGGTGGGTTGACTAATGCCAACAACATACCCAAAAGTGTCTCACTGAAAAACACATTTTCTTCAAAAAGTGTAATTATTATTAGTCGTTTGTGTAATTACACATCGCTATTGCATTTCTATTTCGTTTAACGTGTCATATGAACGTACAAAATGACAGCCAGAGGACCGTCTTGTTTATGTCTTCATATGCGAGTCACAGATGACAGTGGAGAAGTGTTCTGGAGAAGATTGGCTCAATTTTGTGCCCATCACTCCGGCTGGGAGGGACTTTAATTCGCTCTTGTTTAGTTCTCAATGGATGCCAACAACATCAGCCACGACACGCGATCAGATGTAAAACGAAGGACGTGTTCACCGGACGTAAACGCCAGCGAACGGCTGAATATGAGTCAAATCTCGTGAATGTGAACGTATTTAGGACCTGACCTGATGAAACGACTGAGATCGCTATGAAGACGAGTGAGGACTGCGTTTAGATGAATCCAGATGTGCTGCATGGCCTGACAGAGCGACAGACAGACAGAGGGCATCGTCTCTCTGTTTATAAACACACATCCCTTCATAGAAAGGAACAGCACGGGTGGATTGATGCACCCTTTTCAGTGGTGCAACGGTAAGATCCTTCCTGAAATATTGTAGGATTTTATAGGCTGCTATCTTAAAACAATAAAAGAAGGTAAAAGCGTGAGGATTGACTGGGTCCATATAAACAAACACCGTGTTCATAACAATGAGATGTTGCTATATGGGTCAATGACAAGTAAGGCTCTGTGAAATTACGAAAAAGGGAAATATTTTTCAAATCTAGTTTAAAACGCACATGCCAGGTCTTAGAAATGTAATATTTGTATCCACACTGGTTTGAGACATTTTGAAAAACAATTATTACTTCAAAGAAGTTTTACTGAATGACTAAAAATGTCAAGTGGTGTAACCTTCAAATACTGCTTGCCTTGTACTCCTGAAGAGACACATTTTCAAATGTGTTTTTCAAGGCATTTGAACTTTAAACTATCATACATTTTGAGTCTTGAATATCTAATAATAATTACAGTTTTCTTGGAGCTACTTCATTTGACTTTCATTAAAAGGTCAAAATATCTATTTTTACTTTATTTTTTTATTTTTTTAGCAAACTTAATGACCTTGACATGCAGTGATTGGTCTAAAGGGATCTGTTTTATGGTTTTATTGTCATGTTATAAAATGGCTTCCGTCATGTTAGTTACACCGCACTGACTTTGATTTGGCGGACAAAATTAATATTAGTAAATGATGGTTCATATATGATTCATTTATTATTATAAATACATGAAAGATGCCAACAAACAATATAATAAAATAATAACATTGCTAATAATTTAAAAGATAACATAACATTTTTTTAAAACTAGAAACTAAAAACATTTTTATTATTGAACAGATGTATTTAAGCGTTTTATAACTGTATTTTTAATGTATTTTTTGAATAGCTTAGATAGAAGATACAGACAAAAGTGTCATATTATTGACCCATATGCAATATCTATTTTTATTTAATAAAAAGCTTCATTTTAGTCACTCTCCAACAGTTATATACACAAACCATTTATTAAAGGAGCCTAAATTGATTGACAGCTTGTTGTGACTTTTAATGATTTTGACACTTAAAGGGACAATCATCTTGATAGAATATATATCTCAATAGATTATTAATATTTTCCCAATACAGGAAAGCTGTGGCATTCATCTGATTATACTTTTAGATCTGATACGGATCTACATCTCATTCTAGCTAGATTCTTGTGATTCATTGAGAGCTGTTAACAAATTTCGATCACACCCTTGTTTCATATTTATAGGTCATTCCATATTTGTCTTGAAAGCGCTTCACAGATGAGAGCCCTCTATAATCTCGTGGGCTTGTTAATATTTCATGTAAAACTCAACGAAAAAGCTCTGAAAGGGCTGAAATGCACATTTTGGGCCTGCTTTATGTAAAGAAGCAGCCATTTTATTATTATACAGTCAAACATGGCCAATACAATCTTGTGTCCTTTTGTGTTCCACAGAAGAATGAAAGAAGGTAAATAATGACAGAACTGTAATTTCTGAGTGAATAATTCTTTTAATGGCAATTAAACATTCATGTGAAGGTAAAAAAATTGTACTTACTTGATAACAATTAATAATATTAAGGTATTAATGGATTTAGAGTAAAATTTGTCTATGTTGCTGCATCTTTTTGATATCAGACAGAGAACAGGAAGCACCCATCTTTTTCACAACAGCATCATCATCCTCACAATATACAGTGGGGAAAAAAATTATGTGATCCCCTGCTGGTTTTGTACGTTTGCCCACTGACAAAGAAATGATCAGTCTATAATTTTAATGGTAGGTTTATTTGAACAGTGAGAGACAGAATAACAACAAAAATCCAGAAAAACTCATTTAAAAAAAAGTTATAATTTGATTTGCGTTTTAATGAGTCAAATAAGTATTTGACCCCTTCGCAAAACATGACTTAGTACTTTGTGGCAATCAGAGGTCAGATGTTTCTTGTAGCTGGTCACCAGGTTTGCACACATCTCAGGAGGGATTTTGTCCCACTCCTCTTCGCAGATCCTCTCCAAGTCATTAAGGTTCCGAGGCTGAAGTCTGGTAACTCGAACCTTCAGCTCCTTCCACAGATTTTCTATGGTATTAAGGTCTGGAGACTGGCTCTAGGACACTCCAGGACCTTAATGTGCTTCTTCTTGAGCCACTCCTTTGTTGCCTTGGCCGTGTGTTTTGGGTGACTGTCATGCTGGAAACCCATCCACGACCCATTTTCAGTGCCCTGGCTGGCTTCAATGCCCTGATGGTACATGGCCCTGTCCATCATCCCTTTGATGCGGTGCAGTTGTCCTGTACCCCTAGCAGAAAAACACCCCCAAAACATAATGTTTCCATCTCCATGTTTAATGGTGGGGATGGTGTTTTTGGGGTCACAGGCAGCATTCCTCCTCCTCCAAACACGGCGAGTTGATGCCAAAGAGCTGGATTTTGGTCTCATCTGACCACAACACTTTCACCCAGTTCTCCTCTGAATCACTGGCAAACTTCAGACGGGCTGTACATGTGCTTTCTTGAGCAGGGGGACCTTGCGTGCGCTGCAGGATTTCAGTCCTTCACGGCGTAGTGTGTTACCAATTGTTTTCTTGGTGACTATGGTCCCGGCTGCCTTGAGATCATTAACAAGATCCTCCCGTGTAGTTCTGGGCTGATTCCTCACCCTTTTCATGATCACTGAAACTCCACGAGGTGAGATCTTGCATGGAGCCCCAGTCCGAGGGAGATTGATAGTTATTTTGTATTTCTTCCATTTGCAAATAATCGCACCAACTGTTGTCACCTTCTCACCGAGCTGCTTGGCGATGGTCTTGTAGCCCATTCCAGCCTCGTGTAGGTCTACAGTCTTGTCCCTGACATCCTTGGACAGCTCTTCGGTGTTGGCCGTGGTGCAGAGTTTGAAATCTGATTGATTGATTGCTTTTGTGGACAGATGTCTTTTATACAGGTAACAAACTGAGATTACTCCCTTTAAGAGACTGCTCCTAATCTCAGCTCGTGACCTGTATAAAAGACACCTGGGAGCCAGAAATCTTGCTGATTGATAGGGGATCAAATACTTATTTCACTCATTAAAATGCAAATCAATTTCTAACTTTTTTGAAATGCGTTTTTTCTGGATTTTTTTTTTTGTTGTTTTATTGTCTCTCGCTGTTCAAATAAACCTACCATTAAAATTATAGACGGATCATTTCTTTGTCCGTGTGCAAATGTACAAAATCAGCAGGGGATCACATAATTTTTCCCCCACTGTAGGTCAGCAGGTTTGCATAGAGCTCAGCTGGCAAATGTGTGGTTTGTTTAAGGGTTTGGTTTGTCAACACAGAAAGCACAGTTTAAATCCCAAGAAGGGGTGACTCAACCCTGCTTCATCAGTGAGAGACTCCTCACCCCGAGGTTGCTCCTCCGGGACGGCCTCCGCAAAGACTTTCTGTTACTGAAGCAAATGTGTCTGTTAAAATGGCAAGCAACTCTAGTGACCTAGTTTGTCCATTTATACGCCTTCTTAAGTATGTCTCTTCCAAACACCCCCTCATCTCACCTCCTGCTTGATTTTTTATTTATGTTGTATTGCGAACATAACCTCTTGTGAAAAAGAAGTGTGCTTATTGAATGTGCACTTGTAGTATACTTCAAAGGTTATATATATATATTTATTTTTTAAATGTACTTGCAGATTATATAATATTAATGAAATAAATAAGAGTACTTGAAGAGTACATACTGTCAAGCCTATGAAGTATACTTTTCCATAAAAGCCAGTACATTTTAAATCATTGTGTTTTAATAATCTTTTGTTTTATGCACCAACTAACATGCTGAATCACATGTAAAGTACAGAGTTATAATTTCAACTGTAGTGTGTTATTTACATTTAAAGTTAATATATTTAAAATGTATTAAAAATTGTAACATCATCATTAAAATTTGTTATTACAAATATATTTAAATGCATCACATACAACTTTCAATAGAAATGACATTAAAGTATATTTTAGTTTAGCATAAATGCTTGTCAGTACATTCAAAGACAAAAGAAGTAATTATTAAATTACAGGTAAAGATGTACTTAAGTCATACTTACAGTAAGTTCAACTAATTGCATTTAATATAAATTGAAACTATAAAACATTTTCATTTAATTGCAAATAACTAAGTATATACTATGTAATAAATAAGTATTTTCTATATAATATATTATTTCTCTTGTTAAAACTATGCTAATTATTATGCTTAATTAGTATGTTAAATTAATGTTTAACTATTTTTATATAAACTTTGTATATAAATAATTTAATATAAACTTTGTGTGGGGAAAAAGCAACAGATGCTATGTTTATTAGATTAGATAAGCATAGGGAAAAGAGCTCATTGATAAACAATTGGGATCATCTGCCAGCATTTGGTAATATTTACACATTAAACAGAAGAATTGGAATGGGGAAAAGCCTCCTATTTTAGATCAATAATATATTCAAAAGGCTTTATTGAGGTTCTTGAGGCCATTATCAGTTGTTTTGTCAGCAGGGAGTGTGAGACTGAGACTACAGCAGTGCTCTGCTATCGATTTCCCTCCCAGGAAGCACGACTCTACTTGAGGCAGACGAGTCACTTTCAGCAGAAATGATGTTAAATGACAATGTTATTGATTTCCGTTGGTCCAGGTAACTTGCGAAGAGCTGACAGAGACAGCAGAAATGAAAGCGCCGGTGTTTATTGGTTTTTATTTGTTGAATCTCATACAAGAATACCAAGTGCCATCCAAATGTGTTTCTGCAATTATATTCTCAAGAAATAATACTGTAATGTGGGTTTACCAGCGCTTGATTCTGAAGCTTTTACACCAATGTCTTGCACAGATACGTTTGTGTTTGGATTATAAAATATTATGTATGTTTTTACAAAAATATTAAACAGCACAACTAACATTTATAATAATAAGAGATGTTTCTTGAGAAGCAAATCAGCATATTAGAATAATTTCTGAAGGATCATGTGACACTGAAGACTGGAGTAAAGATTCAGCTTTAACATCAGGAATAAATTAAAATATATTAATATAGAAATTGGTTATATTAAATTGTAATATTTGACGATATTATTTTTACTGCATTTTCTATCAGTTAATTGCAGTCATGGTGAGCAAAAGAAACTTCATTAAAAAACATTATAAAATAATGTTGCCGACCCAAAGAGTAACATACGATATCAACACACTGGAACATAAATCAACGGTGTTTCACTTATATTTCATAATTGTTGGCGTTTGATGATAAACAAAACAACAAAAAAGTACAATTCATACACATACATAAAAGGGTTACTTTTTAAATGTTATCTTTTTCTAATAATAATATCTTTTGCAATATCCTTGGAATTATTTTTTTATATTTAGGTCAGAAAAAGTAAAAACCTTTAAATATGATATCAGAAAGCTCAAGCTGTATTTAAATAGGTTCCAGCAGAACAGGGTTGAATGTGCCGGGACAAAGACGAAATCTGCATTTACATAGAGCTTGTTAGAAAAATGTTGTAAACATGCAATAAATGTTTAATTTTACTCTTTTTTTGTATTACACACTAAACAGGTAAATCTATTAAATAACATGGTTTGTGCTGTGAATTATATACACATCTAAAGTAGGTCATGGAGAAACACATTTGGCACAAAATGGCTTATGAAAATAATAAGCATCAGACTAGTTTTTAAAACATCGTGTTTTAGATATTTTCTTTATAATCTGATGAAATGTCCTCAATTTCTTGATTGTTTTGTACAAGCAGCCAACAAATGCCTGTGAGCATATAATGAAGGTCTACAATTTATAAACCACAGGCACCTATTCATTAATAGCAGAGCGGTTTAGGCACTTCTGCTCCTGAACAATGTGAGCACAGCGGGGAAGCACGGGCACTCGTCCAATCACAGATCACAGGTGTGTTACTAAAGAATGCAATGTCCTGCTGTGTGTTTGGACTGCAGAACCAGCCTATGTACGTTGTGCAATGGTGTGGCAATGCTTGGTGGAATTTCATTTCAACCAGCTGCTCAAAATCAGTGATTATTCCAGAGTTACTGAGGGAAATTAGACTCAATCAGCATTCTAATTGCACTTTAAGTGTAGCAGCGACACATGGGACCTCTTGATAATTGAGAAGTTGGAGGGCTTTGAATCATTCATCAGGTCCAATGTCTGTTTTCCTTGCTTTTCTTTTAAAGTTACAGTAATAGACATTTTCCAGTGCGAATTATACATAATGCTATATACATATGATATTGTATCTTAAAAATCATTCAGACATCATATGTCCATACAGATTGTTTTGAACCAAAGTATGCAAATATAACAAAATTAAGTACAAGAATATTACAAAAAATATCATTAGATAAAGTTTAAGATTTAAAAAGTAAGCCTTTATGTGTAATTTAAGAAATATACAGTACAAATATTTACAAAAAAGTCAAACTTGTTATGTTAACGCAAAATCTTTTAAATAATCAAATAGCCTTTTTAGTTATTCTTGAGTAGCAGTTGGCTATAGCTCATTGGCTATAGCTACTAATGGTATACTAAGCTACAAATCTAATTGGCTATCCCTTACGAAAATGAACCTGTCAGTCCTCTGTTGTGGGTCATGTGTTCCCGCCTCTTGTTTCCTTATTTGGTCTTGTTCCTGTCCTTGTTAAGTGTGATTATTAGTTAAGTCTTGTCCAGCTGTGTTTAGTAATTATCAGTGATTGTCATGTGTATTTAGTTCCTGCCTGTTTAGTTAGTTTTTGTCTGGTCTACTCGTTACTCCCCGGTGTTCCTGTCTGTGTCTGTCTTGCCCTGATGTCGACATTAAAGATTATTATTTTGAGTTATATCCTTGTCTGCGTGTTCCTCGTTCCTCCCTGCTGTGTGCACCGTGACAGAACTTACTATAGTTAAACCATGGTAACCACAAATTAATCATGGTTTTGCTACACTAACCGTAGTTTAATCATGGTATTTGTTGTAAAACTGTGCCTATACAAATGGTAATCAATACGCAAAAAAAAAATGTTTACTACACTTTTACTACAATAAAACCATGGTTAATTTTTTCATAAGGGATCGCTATGCTAAGAAAACAAACTTTGTTAGGTATCATTATGGTAAACTAGCAGGCTACTCAACTAGTGCTATGCAAAAATAGTCGCTAAACCAGTTGGTAACACTTTTAGTATAGGGACCAATTCTCACTTTTAACTAGTTTCTTATTAGCATGCCTATTATCAACATATTGGCTGTTTATTAGTATTCATAAAACACATATTCTGCATGACCACATCCTTAATCCTCAATACCTAAACTTAACAACTACTTTACTAACTATTAATAATCAGCAAATTAGGAGTTTGAGGCAAAAGTCGAAGTTAATGGTTTGTTAATAGCAAGAATTGGACCTTAAAATAAAGTGTGAACAACCAGTTGTGAAGTAAAAAACAGAACAACAAATATTTAATGTGACCATTTATAGCTTTCATATGTAATATAGGCTTTAAAAACATGAATTTTCATATTTGTACGGTTATTAAAACACATAACAAAAGAGATTTTGTAGGATTTACACTCACCTGCCACTTTAATCATTAACGCAAATATCTATTCAAATATCAATGCATTTAAGCATGTAGACATGGTCAAGATGATCTGCTGATGTTCAAACCAAGCATCAGAATGGAGATGAAAGGTGATTTAAGTGACTTTGAACGTGGCATGGTTGTTGGTGCCAGACGGGCTGGTCTGAGTATTTCAGAAACTGCTGATCTGCTGGGATTTTCACGCATGACCATCTCTAGGGTTTACAGAGAATAGACTGAAAAAGAGAAAATATCCAGAGAGCGGCGGTTCTGTGGTTGAAAATACCTTGTTGATGCCAGAGGTCTGAGGAGAATGGCCAGATAGAAAGGCAAGAGTGACTCAAATAACAACTCAATACAACCGAGGTGTGCAGAAAAGCATCTCTGAATTTCACAACATTTCAAACCTTGAGGCAGACGGCCTACAGCCGCAGAAGACACACCAGGTGCCACTGCTGAGGCTACAGTTCACACAGGATCACCAAAATACAATAGAAGATTGGAAAAATGTTGTCTGCAACATTTGTATGGTATAGGGTCAGAATTTGGCGTAAACATCGTGAAAGCATGGATCCATCCTGTCTTGTATCAGTGGCTTAGGCTGTTGCTGCTGCGGGGGTAATGGTGTGGGATAATTTCTTGGCACACTTTTATCCGCTTAGTACCAACTGAGCATCGTTTAAACACAGCCTACCTGAGTATTGTTGGTGATTATGTCCATCCCTTTATGACCACAGTGTGCCCATCTGGCTTCTTCTAGAAGGATAACGCTGCCATTTCACAAAGCTCAAGTCATCTCAAACTGGTTTCTTGTGCATGTCAATGAGTTGACTAAACACAAATGGCCTCCACAGTCACAGATCTCAATAAAGCAGCTTTAGGATGTGGTGGAACGGGAGGTTTGCATTATGGATGTGCAGCCGACAAATCTGCAACCACTGCACGATGCTGTCAATATAGACCAAAATCTCTGAGGAATGTTTGCAGGTTGCCAGGTCTGTAAAACAAAACTAGCCCCATTGCTAGTCACATTTTTTTTCTATTGTTTTCCTAGTCTCAGCCTCAGACATCACGCACACACACCTGCTAAACGTCTGATGCATATGGTCAGTGTTGGGGGTAAAGCATTACAAGTAACACGAGTTACGTAATCGGATTACTTTTTTTAGTAACTAGGAAAGTGACATATTACTTTTTAATTTAGAAGGACATATCTGAGTTATTTTTTCAAACAAGGAACACCAGTTACTTTGTTTCCCATGTCTTGACTGACAGCTCTCGTGTTGCCATGTTGAGAGAAATCGGGAGTAAGTGCAGAGGTGTTGTGTGCGCTGTGTGAACATGCTTACTGTAGTTCTAGACTAAATATGTGACCTGGAAAACAAAACCAGTCTTAAGTCGCTGGTGTATATTTGTAGCAATAGCCAAAAATACATTGTATGGGTCAAAATTATAAATTTTTCTTTTATGCCAAAAATCATTAGGATATTAAGTAAAGATCATGTTCTATGAAGATATTTTGTACATTACCGTAAATGTATAAAAAACGTTATTTTTGATTAGTAATATGCATTGCTAAGAACTTTAAAGGCGATTTTCTCAGTATTTTGATGGGTCACATATGAACACGTATTTACTCATGTCTCCTGCACAAAAACAGATTCAGTATTCCTCAAAATGAATAAAAACAGGCAAATGCAAACTCATTTCACTTTTGTTGTGAAAGGACTTTTACATTTGTAAAAGAAGAAATGTTTTTATATTAAAAACAAATGAGCAAGCCCTCTCCAGATTTAAAAAGTAACTCAAAATGAACACAATGCATTACTTCCCATAAAAGTAACTAAGTAACGTAATTAGTTACTTTTTAAGGGAGTAACACAACATTACTTTCTACTGCATTACTTTTAAAAGTAACTTTCCCCAACACTGCATATGGCACACAAAATTGGAAACAATTCAGGAGTTTCGAAGTTGTCATCTGATTGGTTGAATTATACAGGATTTCTGAGAGGCGTGTGTCACGTTCTTTAACGTTCTGCCTGGAAACAAAGAGGCCATGATGCCAAATCCCCTAAAGAAAGGAGAAAGCCTGTGACAATGAGTGCTTATAGGATCAACTAAACGTTGGGTTTACAAAAGTATGTGAAATATGTAAAGTTTGTGGCATAGACTCTTTAAAATACGTTCAAGAGTTTTACACACCGGTCTGTCATTTCCATGCCCCTAAACATGACGCGGCTCAACAGGCTTTACCTGTCAGTCAAATGTATTCTTGGGTGGTCATCGGCCATTCAAAGCAGCCAGTTGAAATAGCCCTCCGGCAAAATCGCTTTAACCTGCGGGCTAAAAACCAACCCACGGCAACAGTATAAAAGTAGCCTAATTCTGTGGGAAATGTGCAGAATTGGCAACCCTGTCCAGCAGCTTGTTGAATCTATGCCACAAAGAATTAAAGTGATAGTTCACTTCAAAAATTTAAATTACCCCATGATTGATTTACTCACCCTCAAGCCATCCTAGGGGTGTATATGAGTTTCTTCTTTCAGATGAATACAATCGGAGTTATATTAAAAGTGGTGATCCAGCGGACGATGGAGGGTGTAGGCGTAGCGTAAGCTCCGGTGAGAATAGTCTCGCGAGAACCGAGTTTTGTTTTATACAGCAAAGGAAAAGCAGTCTCCTCTTGGCTTACATCGAAATCCTCTGACATTTTTCTTTACAAATCCTAATTTTGTACTTCAAATTCGTGACCGGTGTACTGTTTTACTCTCTCCTCTGTGCTTCCGTGTTCGTCACTTCTCACCAGAGCTTACGCTGCACCGACGTCCTCCGTCATCCGCTGGAACGCCACTCTCTCGTGACCAAGCGTACGACAGATAGCAGAAGCTAGAGATTACAGTTTAGAGATTTAGCTCTAAATATGTATATTTTCTTACACAAACCGATCGCTTCACTTCAGAAGGCCTTTTTTAACCCCCAGAGCTGTGTGGAGCACTTTTAAAGATGGATGGAGGCACTTTTTTGGGCTTAAAAATCTCGACACCCATTCACTGCCATTATAAAGCTTGGAAGAGCCAGGACATTTTTTTAAAAACATAACTGAGATTATATTCGTTTGAAAGAAGTCATACTCCTAGGATGGCTTGAGGGTGGGGTAATCATGGGGTAATTTTCATTTTTGGGTGAACTATCCCTTTAAGGCAGTTTTGAGACCAAAACTGATTTGATGTGTTTGTGTTAAGAAACAGTCATGGACATAAACTCTAAGTGGCCTTTTATTTCAGTTAAATAATTGGAAGTACAGTTATATATATATATTTACACACACACACACACACACACACACACACACACACACACACACACACACACATATATATATATATATATATATATATATTTTTTTTTTTTTTATTGTTTATTTTTAAGCCTCAAAGCACACTAAAAGTGTACATTCAGTTAAACACAAGAGATGGCCCAAAGGGACACTGGATTCTGCAGGGTGAATCGTTCACAATTCTGGAACCAGATTTTAATGATGTAATGTTTGTTAGCAGTCAGGTCACACACCTGCGTTTCCTCTTACAAAGAATCTAGACATAAGACGGAGTGAAAGCCCTTAATATTTCCTGTTTATACCCAGTGAAAGGTGGACTCAAGTCTGAAACACTGTTAGATTAATCATCAAACCTGTCTTCAGAGGAGAGGAGAGCTATATTTGTGCTCTAATACAGACCTGTAACTGATTAGTTCTGTTTGAATGATGTGTTGTTTTCATGTTGTATGTGTTACTGATGAGATTTCACTGCCTGTATAGGGTGCTTCTGCGGCTTGGGACTGATCTACTCCAATAAGACCTGCACTATGCCATCCGTCACCTTCCAGGACCTTCCTCTCAATATCTATATGGTGATCTTCGGCACAGGCATCTTCGTCTTCGTACTCAGTCTCATATTCTGCTGCTATTTTATAAGGTGAGTCTGATCTCACGCACACACATGACACACACAGGTGTTGACCTGCACACATATGTATCTTACAAGATCATTGATTAACTATAGAACAATAGTGAGACGGGCCGGCAGTGAAAGTCAACAGGAAATTGCAGTGTTGTTGATGGTACACATCCAGACATCAGCAGGACGCTTCATGTCACCAACACTGTTATTAATGGAACTATTGTAGTACAGGCCAATACAAACAGCCTCAAATATCCCACCCTTTTCTTTTCTTTTCTTTTCTTTTCTTTTCTTTTCTTTTCTTTTCTTTTCTTTCTTTCTCTCCATGTCTATTTCTTTTCTTTCCTTATCAATCCTTCTTTTTTCTTTTCTTTGCCTTTCTTTTCTCTTTTACCTATTTCTCTTTTCTTTTCCTTTCCCTATCTATCTGACCCTTTTCTTTTCTTCTATCCTGTCCAATTCTATCCTAGTGTTCAGACTCTCAAGAGCTTGTGTCGTGAGCAGCACAGACTGCCGTGCAAATCAGTGATTCACCTGTAAAATTTAACTCAGGGTTTCAATCTCAGCTCTGAAAATGACTCACGCCTGCATGTATCACAGTGATTCATTTTGTTGTGTCCATGTTGCAGATTCAGCCTCACTAAGTTTGATTTTATCCTGAATCCCTCTCCTCACGGAGAGAGACCACCGCTCACATTATTATTTATTATCATTAAAATCAGTCCTATTAGCCAAATATCTTACTGTAAAACATAATTCCATTTCTATGAAAAATACTCATTTTTCAAAATTACAAATAGTGTTTCAGTGTTTAATGCATTGAAAATCTGCAAACCTTTACTGTAAAACTTTAAACACAATCAGCACGATCAACATGTCACACCATGCACTCTTGAAGAAGCAGTAGCATTATTTAAACGTCACTCTCACCATGTATTCAACGCTAGTATTCAAAACTGTTCACACAACAGTGAAAAACCTCCAAACAATGCAGAAAGTGTTTAAATTAGTGTCAGAATTAGAAAAAAAAGGGGAGAAAATGAAAGTCAATTTTCACTATTCGTGTTTATTTACAATACAAGGAGCAAAAATACTAACTGTACTGTATGCCAGAGAGTTCATTTTGATTTGTGACTCGACTTATAATAGCAATGCTGAAAATTGAGTGAATTATATAAACAGTTTTGCATTTCTCATCATTTTTCAGTAACTGTATGCTTTATATTTTCTTTTGTCTTCTATAGTAAATTGAGACATCAAGCCCAAAGTGAACGCTTTGGATACAGAGAGGTAAGAGAGAGTAAGCAGATATGCATTAAAGAGGTCTTTTCTTACATTTTTATCATTTAGTTTTTTTCTAAGTAAAATGTTAATCAAGGCTAATTGTACTAACTGTTAGCATATGGGCAATGCAGGTCATTTTAAAAGGAGATCCAAAGAAGCTGAATCTTCATGGGGTAAGAAACTGCCCTGTCTACATTCCCAATACTAGGATTTCCATCGTCCTGGAAAACCTGGAAATATCAGGAATTCCCAAACCTGGAGCAGTCATAGAATATATGCTCACCAAGGCTGCATTTGTCAGATTAAAAATACAGTAAAAATAGTGATATTGTAAAATAGTATTACTGTTTAAAATAACTGTTTTCTATTGTAATATATCTTAAAATGTAATTTATTCTTGTAATGCAAAGCTGAATTTTCAGATGTCACATGATTTGGTGCTTAAGAAACATTTATTATTATTTAACAACAATGAAAACAGCTGCTTCATATTTATGTGGAAATCGTGATACGTTTTTCAAGATTCTGAATAGAAAGTTTAAAAGAACAGAATTTATTTGATTTAGAAATACACCGTCACGTTTTAAAATATATTAAAATAGAAAAGTTATTTTAAATCGTAACAATATTTCACAATATTACATTTTTACTGCATGTATTTTTGATCAAATAAATGTAGCCTTGGCGAACATAAGCCACTTTTTTTTCAAAAACATTAAAAAAAATCTTAATTATTCCAAACTTTGGTCCCACTTTATATTAGGTGGCCTTAACTACTATGTACTTACATTTAAATTAATCATTTGGTACAACGCACTTATTGTGTACATACATGTTTTTACATTGTTCTTATATTTTTAAAAATACCTATATGTAATTACATCTGTAATTAATTTCTGTAATTACATTTATAATTACACTGTTGACCCATCCCTTACACTTTAACCCACACTTAAACCTACCCATACCACCAAACCTGTCCCTAACCTTACTCGTATCCCACCTCAATAACAGCAGTAGTGTTTTGCAATACATTATGAACACAATAAGTACATTGTACTTATTTTGTGATGTAAGTACATAGTAGTTAAGGCCACCTAATATAAAGTGTGACCCAAACTTTTGACCAGTACTGTGTGTGTGCAAGTAATGTCACAATGTTAAATAATAATATGGTCACACTTTAGTTTGGGGACCAATTATCACTATTAGCTAACTATTAACTATGGCTTTTGCCTCAAACTCCTAATTTGCAGGTAGTTGTTAAGTTTAGTTATGGCAAGGGATCTAAAATATGGTCTTGCAGGATACAGCATTTATATGTGCTTTATAAGTAATAATAAACAGCCAATATGCTAGTAATATGCATGCTAATAAGCAGGTAGTTAATGGTTAGAATTGGTCCCCAAGCGAAAGTGTTCCCAAACTGGTAATCACTGCAGAAGCATCCAGTGAACCTTTCTGAACCCCATGATCATATGTGTTTTTACTGTGCTGTTATATCTTTGAAAAGCTTTCAAGAGTTATTTTATTTCTACCCATGTCTTTCCACTCATTTTTTCACTTTTCCTCATTTTTATTTGTGTCTCCACACCCCTGTGGTGCGTGACGTCTCTCCACAGCAGACATGTGCCGTGTGCTTGGAGGACTTTAAGGTGAAAGATGAGCTGGGAGTGTTGCCATGCCAACATGCCTTTCACAGGAGGTGAGTAATAAGCTGGAGTCTAACAGCTGGTGTTCATAAAGCAGCAGCAGCATCCTGCTATTGTTAGCAGCTCTGCAGGCTGATCCTAGATACTAGATACCTAGGTATTTTTCTCTTTAACATTCTCTGTTTCCCTATTTAGATAATTCCAGATTATATGTGTCAAAAATGCTCTTTTTTAACTATTTGTAATGCAATATTTGTGATATATGCTCCCTGCCAAATCTGATTTCCTAAATATGTAGCCATTAATAGAGAAAGATGTGTTTTGCCCCCATAATGTGAGGTTAAACATGCTGGCGGTGAAGTACACTACACTCTATCAGATCCTGAAACAGAAGTACACTTTAGTTTAGTACTTTTAAAAATAAAACTTCTTATCAATAATAAGAAGAGATTATAATAATAATATTATTATAAAATAATATACTTTAAAAGAATATACCTAAGTGTGAACTGCATCTTCTCGGCCACATTATTTTGAATTGAATGAAAATTGATTATTATTTTAAATGTATTTTAAATGCAATAAATTGAACTTAAGAGTGATTTCTGAACCATTTAAATACAGTCTTATATGTAATTTCATAATTTTATTGTCTTTGAAATATGGTTACAGCGTACTGCTGAATATACTGACAAACATTTATAGTAAAGTAAAATACACTTTAAAGCCATAATTTACCCAAAAATGAAAAGTACTCACCCTGAGGCCATTCAGGATGTAGATGAGGTTGTTTCTTTACGGGAACAGATTTGGAGAAATGTAGCATTGCATCAGTTGCTCACCAATGGATCCACTGCAGTGAATGGGTGCCGTCAGAATGAGAGTCCAAACAGCTGATTAAAAACATCACAATAATCTACAAGTAATCCACACCACTCCAGTCCATCAATTAATGTCTTGTGAAGCAAAAATACATTTTTAATCCATCAAGACAGTTTTAACTTTACACAATAGCTTCCAGCTAAAATACCTAAAGTCCATAATCTATAATATTTCTATCTCTAGTGAAAAAGTCACCTCGTCTGAATCAGGAGAGAAGCATCAAGCATTGTTTACAAGTGAAAACAGTCCAAAATAAAACAAAATATGCAGTTCAAATTTGTTCAAAACAAATATGCGGGTAGATTTTTTCACTTTTTTATTATTGATGATGGACTTGTATCTTGGCGATTTGTTGATGGATGGATTTGTTTCTTGCAAACACATTTCACTTCACAAGATTAATGTTAAGGTTAATTGATGGACTGCAGTCGAGTGGTTTACTTGTGGATTATTGTGATGTTTTTATCAGCTGTTTGGACTCTCATTCTGACGGCACCCATTCACTACAGAGGATCCATTGGTAAAACCAAGTGGTAGAATGCTACATTTCTCTAAATCTTTAAAGTCACACTTGTAATATGTAATTTGACATTATTTCAACACAGAACATGTGTGTTTGCAGGTGTGTGGTGAAGTGGCTGGAGGTGCGCTGCGTCTGCCCCATGTGTAATAAACCCTTAGCGGGATCCTCCGAGCAGCACCAGAGCATAGGCACACTGCTGGATGAGCTAGTGTAGCGCTCAGAAGCTTCTGGAAAGAGACAAGACCAACATCAGTCTTCAAAAACTCTCTCTGGAGTCTTTTTTTTTTTTTTTTTTTTACAGACATGAACAGACCTGACTGTGACTCTCACTGTATTGTGAGACTGAACCTCACAGATGAGCTCAAGAGGCATGTTTTCTCAATAAAAAACTAAGGGAGACCGTAGATTCTTGACTGAAGAAACTTCTAGGCTAAGGCTTTGTATCTTTTGAGTAAAATAGCCTTTAATTTAACACCTAATGCTAACTGAGCTGTTCAGTCAAAATGTCGGTTTGTATGCTAACCCAGAAGGCTAATTCACCTCCGGTTCCCTCAGGAATTCATAAGGGGTTTTTAATTGAGCGGGTTTTGATTTCTGATTAAATCAAGGCCTGTGGGAAACACTATTTTTAAGATTTATGAAGAACTTCAATCGGGAAGCCCTTGAGTGCTTTATAAACTCAAGCTGCTACATACAGTAAGAACTACAACTACCACATGTGTGTTTACACACTTGATGAAACAAACAACCATTGTAGTCTTTATGTAGCGACTTTTTAAAGCACAAAAAATAATTAAATTCTCGTTTGGGGTATGAATATATGTAATTTGTGTTGTACAACAAAACGTGCCAAAATTAAATGTAAACAGACCACTAAAAAACCAACTGAAACTCCTGTGAGAAACCCTCTGGGTTTTAGGACTACAAACTGAATATCTGTAATGTAAATGCTCTACATGAGACCAGCTGAGGAGGAAACAGGATTTACATCATTCCAGCACTGAACACTGCGACCGCAAGTGACAGCAGCACAGTACACTGGGCCCAAAGAACTTTATCACAGTGTGTGTGTGTGTGTGTGTGTGTGTGTGTGTGAGTGAGTGTGTTTTACAGTCATCAGTAGTAGTGTTGGATGTCTAGTTCACTCTAGATTATGTGTGCACAAATCATCGACTGTCTTAAGAGATTTTAAGCAAACACTACCACAGTTCCCGGAGTCCCGGACACAGAAATGGGCTGCCAGTGAAAACACAAGTGGCTTTCTTTTTGTATTTCAAGTTTTTGTGTTTGTTCACTGTAATCTGGTTGCCGTTGTTACTACCTGCAGTGTTTTAGTCAATGTTTTCACACCAAAAAAAAAAAAAAACCCTTTTGAAAGCATTTTTCTGTGCAGCATGTTTCATTTTCTATTATGTGTGTGTGCAGCCGTCTTTTATATGACCTTTTAGCTAAGTTAAATATTTTAAGCACTTCATAATTTTCAGTTTAATAGATGTGGTAGAACATGACCTTTTCATTATATTTCATTACATTTTAAGTATAAAAGTGGTCAACGGAAGGATGTGGAATGTGTCATTTCATACATTTATCATTTTACTTTTCCTTGAAGGAATAATTCACGCAAAAGTGAACATCTCCTGACAGTTTACCTATCCTCAGGACATCCAAGATGTAGATGAGTTTGTTTCTTCATCAGACCAGATTCAGAGAAATGTTGCATTACATCACTTGCTCACCAATGGATCCACTGCAGTGAATGGGTGCCGTCAGAATGAGAGCATTCTCTTAAAATTATGTGTATGACCTCCTCTAATAATATTAGACTGCAAAATTAATATGTGAGAAAGAAGCATATTTTGGGTGAGGTACTAGGTTCAATACTATAGCAAAGACCCAAGTGGATCAGTGAAGATGCAGCTGACTTCATAAGTAATAAGATAAATGTTGTCCAGATGCATCTGAATAATATTACTTGACTATGAACTTATTAGTAATACAGCTAAAAAGTGTAAAATCTTACTGTAAAATCTGAATCAAATTTAACTGGAAAATGACACTAACTTTGCAACACTGACAGACACGGTTAAACTGAATTGAATTAACCCTGAACTAAATTGAGCTGAATAATGACACTTATCTCCTGTAGAGCTGCATATAGCTGAAATTGAATTTGTTTAATAATTAATGAATTTCACTAAATAAATGATGTTCCTGCTCATTATTGTGAAGCTGCTTTGACATAATCTGTATTGTGAAAAGCACTATATAAATAAATCTATAATACACTATATAATTAAAAAATCAAGTGGAAAGAAAACCAGCCATCAAAAAATAACAATGTTAAACTTAACACAGGAATCCGAGAAATTTTGGATTTGTCCCCAACCAAGAGCTTTTTACTTCCTTTGTAAACATATAAAATGTACATTCAAGAAAAATTAAACAAAGTTTTTTTTTTTTTTTTTTGCACAAAAATTAAAATTTGCTGCACATATACTCACCCTCAGGTCATCCAAGATGTAGATGAGTTTGTTTCTTCATAGGAACATATAGTATTTGGAGAAATTGAGCATTAAATCACTTGCTCACCAATGGATCCTCTGCAGTGAATGGGTGCCGTCAGAATGAGAGTCCAAACAGCTGATAAGAACATCACAATAATCCACAAGTAATCAATACGACTCCAGTCCATCAATCAACATCTTATGAAGTGAAAAGCTGTGTGTTTATAAGAAACAAATCCGTAATTTAAGCATTTGTAACTTAAAAACATTGTTTCAGGATAAAATATGAGTGCTCTATCCATAATTTTGATTTCTCCAGTGGAAAAAAAGTTGGATCAGGAGAGAAATATGCACAGATCAAGCACCGTTTACAAGTGAAAACAGTCCAAAACAAATATGTGGGAGGATTTTGATGTGAGAGGACAACAGAGGATTCTGTTTTCACTGGAGGAATTGATGTTATGGATCATGGACTCATATTTTTGCCAGATGCAATGCTTTAAAGTTAAAACACTTAAATGATACAATTTGTTTCTTAAAAAAAAGATGGACTGGAGTGGTGTGGGTTACTTTAGGATTATTGTGATGTTTTTATCAGCTGTTTGGACTCTCATTCTGATGGCACCCATTCACTGCAGAGGATCCGTTGGTGAGTAAGTGATGAAATGTTAAATTTCTCCAAATCTGTTCTGATGAAGAAATAAACTCCTGGATGGCCTGAGGGTGAGTAGCTACATTTTCAGCAAATTGTCATTTTTGGGTGAACCATTCATTTAAGACGAAGAGCAGGGAAATTCCACTTTGCATTTTGACCTAAGAATGTATGAGATGTTTAAAATGATGTTTAAAATTAAAACAGCGGATACGAAAAACCCAAACTCACAAGAAACTTCCACTTTTTTTTTTTTTTTTTTAAATATAGACATTGTATGTATGCCTTGCTTAAGTTTAACCACTGCCTGTCCAACTTTGACATTACAGATTCATTCAACTAGACAAATTAAACACAGTAAAAGTATATATGTGACCCTGGACCACAAAACCAGTCTTAAGTAGCACAGGTATATTTGTAGCAGTAGCCTACAATACATCGTATGGGTCAAAATTATCGATTTTTCTTTCATGTCAAAAATCATTAGGATATTAAGTAAAGATTATGCTCCATGAAGATATTTTGTAAATTTCCTACCGTAAATATATCAAAACATAATTTTTGATCAGTAATATGCATTGCTAAGAACTTCATTTGGACAACTTTAAAGGTGATTTTCTCACTATTTGGATATTTTTTGCACCCTCAGATTCCAGATTTTCAAATAGTTTTATCTCAGCCAAATAACGGCGGTAAAGTTAGTTTGACGTTTGACATTCATTAGACAATCAGTCTCATGCCAATTAAACTTTTTGCGCCTGTTACGTTTTGAGCCCAAACTAACTCAGAAATACATAAATATTATGCCCTTTACGTTGCACAAGGCTTAATTTCTAGAAAAAACTTAAAATAAATTAACCATATAAATTAATTAAACAATTTAACTACATGACATTATACTATAAAACCAATACTAAAATGTTCAGAAAAACATCCCTGTTATTGCACAAGGCTGCATTTTTGGAATTAACATTTTATAATAATTTTACAACTTTTAATGTATGCAATAATATAAGTCCATTAAATGACAACACTATTTGAGATAAAGGTATCAAACCAACAGTTAAATATTCATAATATTATTCCCTATAATGCACAAGGCTTGTTTTTTGTTGTTGTTTTTAGATTATGCCTTTATTGTTTTATATACGGTACTGAAACCATATTTTTCATATGTTTTATATACTGCACCCACAAATTAATTAAACTCTGACACCGTTTGAGGTATCAAACCAACATTAAAATACTCAGAATATTATTCCCTATAATGCAGAAGGCTTATTTGTCTGATTATGCCTTTATTGTTTTATATACGGCACTGAAACCATATTTTTCATGTTTAATATACTGTACCCACTTAAATTAATTAAACTAATTTCAGATAAAAGTATCAAACCAACTGTAAAAATCTCTAAATATTATTCCCTGTAATGCACAATGCTTGTTTTTTCAGGGTTTTTTGTTTTGTTTTTATATATACGGTACTAAAACCATATTTTTTATATGTTTTATATACTGCACCCACTTAAATTCATTAAACTCTGATACTGTTTGAGATAAAGGTATCAAACCAACTGTAAAAATCTCTAAATATTATTCCCTATAATGCACAAGGCTTGGTTTTTTAGATTATACCTGTATTGTTTTTATATACTGTACTGAAACCATATTTTTGTTATGTTTAACATACTGCACCAACTTAAATTCACTAAAGTTTATTTATTCAGCTTTCAGATGATGTATATAAATCCTTATGGCCGGTTTTGTGGTTCAGGGTCACACATAAAAACATTGTGCGATTAATTTTACACCACTTCCTATTTACCTACTGAAGCTCAGCAAGCCATTGCGTGATTGGCTCGCGAGGCGCACGTGATCGAGGTTGACGCGATGCGGAGGTGTCTGTGGCGCAGGATGTCAGCTGAGATGTCAACCGCAGTTAAAGCAGCAGAAGAAGAGAAGGATGTCAAGCAGCAGAGGGCAGTGTCGCGCAGAGAGAGCAGCGAAGTGTGCTTAGTACCTCCCAGTCCTTCTTCCAGTGATGTTTATTTCAGGAAACGGGACAGTCAGTAAATACAACTACATTCTCGGGTGGTCCACGAATCGCAGACGAAGGAAAGCATGCTGATGTTTGTGTGAACAGGACGTGAAGATGGTGTTTGAGTCAGTGGTGGTCGATGTCTTGAACAGGTTTCTGGGGGACTATGTGGTGAACCTCGACAGCTCGCAGCTCAGCCTCGGCATATGGGGAGGTAAACGTGCCAGGTGTCAAATCCTAATGCTCTTTGCTGTTTGATTTGCTCCAGAAAGGTGTTTGTGTACCTTCATGATTATATACAAACATACGCTGAAAGAGTGAGCTCGACCTTCCGCTGGAATCTGAGAGTCATGTTTTGACATTGAGTTACAGGTTTGAACATGCATTTACAGTAACCCTTAACCTAAAGCTAACCCGTGCATAATTTGGTGGTTTAAATAGATTGGATTAAATCGTTTAGAAGGATACACCGGGTAATTATTTGTTGATCTGAATTACCTTGACTGGGATAGTTCAAGCCCACGTGTAAACTCTGTCATCTGTTCAGTCCCATGTGGCTCAAAAATGTCCAGCTACTTCTTTACAATGATAGTTAAGGGTGTTATTGCTGGCCAGAATTACCAGGAAAGTAATTCACTTTTCGGGTGAGCTTCTTCTTACTGTATAAGAGTGGAGAGTGATTCACTTTCATTCTGAGACACTGAATGCAACTTCTGTTTATATGCATTTCACTGAGTCTTTAGTTTCTAAAACCAGAATATATTAATTTCGACACCGATCAGAGATTAGGACGGCAACACAATACCATTTCATTTCATTTCTCTTCATTCGCTTTCTTTTAAAAAAGTTAAACATTATATATGTGTCTTAAATAATAATAATAACGGATACAATGTTTGATTTTAATAATGTATTAGTAGATATTAAATACTAACATTAACTAAATTGAATACATTATTTACTAGTATTATTTGTAGGTAATTTGTGTTAACAAACCTTAATGTAAAGTGTTACCAAACATTTCTACTATATTCTGTAAAAATTGAAGAGGTTAAAATAAAATATTCCTCTTTTTTCCATCACTACGTTTTGTTAATACAGTCAGATATTTATGAAATATTTGCACAGTTTGTTACAATCTGTCATTTTAAGTAGGTCTGACTAGTAAAAACACCTCTTATATAATCAAAAACTCATAAGCAAAATAATTATATATATATATATATATATATATATATATATATATATATATATATATATATATATATATATATATAAATAAATAATAATAATATATATTTTTTTTAATTAAGTTTTGGTTTTATTTAATTTGAGTTATTGTAGTACTTCAACAAACTACATGGAAATGAAAGAATATATATATTGAATTTATAAATATGTATGTGTGTGTATGTGTGTGTGTGTGTGTATATATACACATACATGTATGTATGCAGTTGTTTTTTGGTGTTTGGCTTAGTGTGATGTTTGAATCAATATTATACTCCTACACCTTTTGTTCTTTAATATTTTGAATTGTTTTTAGCTTTATTTTGTGCTTTCATTTAAATGTTAAGTTTTGAAATTTTGTTGTATGCATTTGTCATTTTTATTTAATTTCTTTATTTTAAAATGTGTATATATAGTATTTATAGGTTTTAGCCTTTAGGTTTAGATCTATTTTGGTTGTTTTAATACTACAATTGATTGCTTCTGTTGTCCTCATTTGTAAGTCGCTTTGGATAAAAGCGTCTGTTAAATGACTAAAAATAAATATAAATATATAATATATATATAATATGTCAACAACGTTGTGATCAAATTTTCCGTCTGTGATCAAAGTAGATCAATAGATGGAGCTGAAAATCGTTTTGAAACCATCCTGTAGTCCAGTGGTTCTCAACCAGGGGCCCGGGGCCCACTGGGGGCCTCAGCAGATTAACAAGGGGGCCACAGAATACAGACTTATTTTATAATTCTTTAATTATATTAGAACTCAATTAAAATGCTAAATCATGAAGAAGTATAATTATTTTACTATATAACACTCCCAGTTTCTGTTTGAAAACAAGCAAGAAAAAACGAGGGGCTAGAATAGTCTCACTTGATTCATTCGTTGTAGTGGATGCTAAATTCGTCAACAACAACACAAGGAAAGAGGAATACAGGGATGTTTAATCTTCCTCCATCCTGTACAGTTTTATAATGTGCCATGTGGCTTATTGATTTACTGATAAGTAGCTTTTAATACAACTGTAAATATTTGCTCTGTGATATATGAATTGTTTTAGACAAAGGCTGGTGATATTCAGCACAATCTTTCTTTTGCAGGTGATGCCATATTAAGAAACCTTGAGATAAAAGAAAATGCCTTGGTATGTCGCTTTATGTTTCTTGTTGGCTATGTCCTGTAATGTCATTTTGTTGTACAGGAAATCCATTGAGGAATCCTTTCGATGAATTTTTCTAATGCTTTAAGTTGCGTTTCCTTGACTTGTGTGAGTTTTATTTCTGAAACAGAGTCAACTGGACATTCCTTTCAAAGTCAGAGCAGGGCACATAGGTAAGAGAAGTACAGTGTGATGCATTGAATGGTTTGCTGATGTTGCTTTGTAAAATTTGAGCTCATTCGGTGAATGTTTCTGTCTGTCAGGTCGTTTGGAGTTGAAGATCCCTTGGAAGAACCTGTACACTCAGTCTGTGGAGGCCACGCTAGATGAAGTTTACCTGCTCATCGTGCCTACAGCTAGTAAGAGCTGAATTTGATAATCCTTACCCATAAAGTAACTTTAGCCTCTGATGCTCCCCAAAAATACAGTAAAAACAATAATATTGTGAAATATTATTACAATTTAAAATAACTGTTTTCTTTTGTGAAATAGTTTGAAAATTAATTTATTCCTGTGATCAAAGCTGAATTTTCAGCATCATTACCTCAGTCTTCAGTGTCACATGATCCTTCAGAAATCGTTTTAATACAATGATTTCCTGCTAAATTATTATCGATGCTTAAATATTACTAATGGCTCCTGTTATCACTGTTGAATATAAAAGTTCAAAAGCATTTATTTGAAATCTTTTGTAGCATCTTTACTGTTACTTTTGATCAGTTCATTTGATAAGTGTGTCCTTGCTGAA
Source organism: Acrossocheilus fasciatus (assembly GCA_036784905.1). Lineage (NCBI taxonomy): Eukaryota > Metazoa > Chordata > Actinopteri > Cypriniformes > Cyprinidae > Acrossocheilus > Acrossocheilus fasciatus. The sequence continues at coordinate 24,076,250 of CM071945.1, forward strand.
TAAAAGTGTTATTATTAACTTATTATTGTAATGTTAATTACCCCAAACTTGAATGGTAGTTTTTCAGTTTCCATAAGAATATTAAGTAGCAGACACTGTTTTCAACATATTCAAAATATGAAATGTTTATTTTTTATTTTTTATTGAGCATGAAATATTAGAATGATTTCTGAAGAATCATGTGACACTGAAGATTGGAGTAATGATGCTGAAAATTCAGCTTTGATCACAGGAATAAATTACACTTCAAGATATATTAAAATATATGATAATATTTCACAATATTACTGTTTTTACTGTAAATACACACACACACACACACACACACACACACACACTCACACACTTTCGAATCCAGTATAGTTCTTGGCGGTCTCATTCTTCAATAACTGCCTTATTACAAAACCCACATTACATTGTACGGCCAGAAACAGTCCAAGATCTGGCAGACTTTACCACATTTTACTCTTATGGTTGGTCCTTTTAGTGTTTCGGGGTAAAATAATCTATCCTAATTGGATTACAGTTCAGTTCAATTCTATTTAATATTGTTCTAAAGCAGCTTTAAAAAATCTTAATGCTTTACGGCAAGGAAAATTTTGTGACCTCACGATATGACATAATAGTATTTGTTAATTTCATGAAGCATGACACTTATTTTAATGCCAGATCTCACAGAAGATCACTGCATGCATCTCTGTTAATGCAGGTATAAAGTATGACGCAGAGAAGGAGGAGAGACAGCTACAGGAAGCTCGGCAGAGGGAGCTGCAGCGGATCGAGGAGACCAAACAGAAAGCAGCAGAAAAAGGTGCAGTAAATCATTTGAGCTCACTTTGGTTTTACATGCAGATAGGTAACGTAGTTTGTGAATTTGCATTTGTATTCTTGTATTCAGAGAATCCAAAGGCAGAGAAGCAGGACACGTTTGTGGAGAAACTGGTTACACAGGTGATCAAAAACCTGCAAGTGAAGATCTCCAACATACACGTCCGCTACGAGGATGATGTGAGTACTTTTGACATTTACATTCTTCAGCTTGGAGCTTTTATATACTAAAACCTGCAATATACTGTATGTTCATTTGTGTTTACATCTTTGTATGTGCTTCATTACTGAGTGATATGAAGAAGACTTTTTAGTCTGTTCTGTGTGTATCACTTAAATTTGCTCTAGCTTTCTCAATGTTAACCATGTGTTCAGGTCACCAATCCCAATGCTCCACTTTCATTCGGAGTGTCCCTGCAGAACCTCAGTCTCCAGGTATGCCAATAATTAAAACCATAAATAAACGGATTCAGTTATGAGATTATTGAATCTCTTAGCCATATTTAACACCAAAATCAAGAGGAAAAAGGTACATTTTGCAAAAATAAAATTTAATAAAAAAAAGAAAAGTATTTTATACTATTTCTAATTAATACATAATATAAAAAATTCTATGTTGCATTTAGAAAATATTTATACAATATAATATTTAATTAAAATACATTTTGTACATATATTTTCTAAAAAATTATAAAATTATAATTTTTCTGTAAACATATTAATATAAATGTTATATTAATCTAAATATAAAATATGTTTGCTTATAATATATTATTTTATGTACTTTTTCCCCCCCTTTATTCCTCTTAGATTTTGGGGGTGAAATATGACTTAGCCTTGCTTTTGTGTGATTTCTAATAGACTCTATGATTTACAATAAACCATGAGAGGCTGTACATTACACTTAAATGTTCTTGCTACTAAACATGAGTAGGCAGTGTGACTATTTTACACTGGCTTCAAACATGGCTCATTCAATCAGATTTTAGATTTAAAACTGTCTGTATTATAACATTTTTGTTTAATTTTTCCAGACATCTGATCAGAATTGGAACCCATGTCTTCTGGATGAGAAAGCCAAGCTGTTTTTCAAGGTTAAAACACGTCTTTTTCACTTTCACAGTAATGAGTAGCAAAATGAACCAGTATTGTTCACTAATATCGCTTGTTACATTGCTTAGCTTGTACGTCTGGACAATCTGTTTGCATACTGGAATGTGAATTCAGAGCTCTACTCAAACCACAACCCTGATGAGGCTCTGGTAGGGTCTTCAGATTTTATTCAACTTTTAGTCTGAGGAAAAGAAATTGCAGATTTTTATTGTTTGTGTGTTCATTTTTATAGCGACACCTGAAGCACAGTGTAGCCATCCAGAGCGCTATTCCTCAGGATTATCATTTCAGTGAGTCCCTGCTACATTTCATGTGTATTCAACAGTGATTTCTCTATGAAATGCAGACAAACTTTGTTTTTGCTTCAGTCTTTCGTCCAATATCTGCAAAAGCCAAGCTGCGCATGAATCCGCGCTCCGATGTGGATTTCTCCTCACCAAAAGTGGATCTAGTGGTCAACCTCCCTGAGGTGGCTGTTGAACTCAGCCGGCCACAGGTGTGCACTTCAGTCAACAATTAATTGACATATTTTGATTGTAATAATGGCTTGAATGTGAGTTGTTTTTTTTTGTTGTTTTCTAGTATGTCAGCATTCTGGAGCTGTTGGGGTCGGTGGATATGATGACCCGTAACCTTCCATACAGGAAGTATCGTCCAGATGTGGCAGTTCACACTAATGCGCGTCAGTGGTAAGTGCATTTGGAGATTGTGGTCTTGACCGATTCCCTTTATTATTTCATTTGACGAGGCTCTGTACTTATGTTTTTGTGGTTATCGTAGGTGGCGATATGTGATCACAGGCGTTTTGGAAGTCAATGTCAAGCCCCGCCTTCACATGTGGTCATGGCAACACATCCGTAGCCATCGGCAACATGTGAAAAAATACAGAGAGATCTATAAGAATAAAATCACCAGTAAGAAGCCTGCAGAGAGTCTGCTAAAGGAGTTTGAGGTGGGTGAGCACTGAGCAAACAATGAAAATCTGCTGTTATGTAGTCATTGTCATGTTGTTCCAAACCCATATGCTGTTATTTTTTCTGTAGAGTAGACATATGGCTGCCTTTTTTTATTAAAAAATTTAGTTTAATAGCTGTGATCACAATGATCTGGCAAATATAGCTGTGTTTTGTTTTGGAGTTTGGTACAATGAATTGACAAATATATCTTTGTTTTTATTTCTAGTTTTGGAATTTTGAGTCTTTGTGAACTAGCAAATATTGCTTTTTTTAATGGGATGGTTCATCTGCTTTTTTCGAAGGCTTGATTGTGTTCATGGGGTGCAGTGCACATGCTTTGTTATTAATAAAAAATAAAAAAAAAGCATTATTTTCACATATTCTGTTAAAATCAATGAAGCTCTCTAAACTACACAGCACTCTGAACTGTACTCATGAGATGAAGTTTGTATAACGTTTGCTTTGAACATAACCTTTTTATTTTTGTTCATTCTTTAGGAGACTGAAAGAACCCTGGATATATTCAACATCACAATGGCGAGACAGCAGGCTGAGATGGAGGTGACGTGACAGCACATTCACATTCTCTCACACAGTCACATTTCACTCGAATAATAATGTATGGATTTGAATCCTTAATACAAAGTGGCCCATATCACTGGAAATGTGTTCCTGTAGCTCAGCTAGTAGAGTATGAAGCTATCAACATAACGGTCTTGGTTTGAATCTCTGGTTTCTGACTGAATTATGCCGTTTGACTCTTGTGTATTCTGTCGCTGGTGTTGTAGGCCTCAAAGGCGGGTCTCAGGATATACCGTCCTGGAGTGAAGGTAGAGGAAGAACAGTCACAGGGCTGGTTTGGCTGGATGTGGAGCTGGTCTGGAGAGGACAGCACACAAACCAAAGATGTCAAAACGGGAGGTTTGTCTGCGCTCTGTATCTGTTTATTCCTACTGAAAATCTGTGCTCTAGCGTTCTACAGAGAGATGTATGTGGATAGTAATTTCAGATCATTGTAATATTTAAATATTCCACAGAATTCGACAGAATTTTGTAGATCTGTTTTTGATAGATTCATTGACCTTTTGGTTCATATCTCTCTCTCAGGTTTTGATGGGCTAATGACCCCAGCAGAGAAAGCCAAACTATACGCTGCCATCGGATACAGCGACACAGCCGTCAATCCAAACCTGCCAAAAAATGTTAGTGACAAACAATCATAACACAAACACTACCAGTCAAAAGTTTTTCAACAGTAAGATTTTTAATGTTTTTAAAGAAGTCTCTTATGCTCACCAAGCCTGCATTTATTTAATCCAAAATACAGCAAAAACAGTAAAAATTTAGAAATATTTTTACTATTTAAAATAACCGTTTTCTATTTGAATGTTTTAAAATGTAATCTATTCCTGTGATTTCAAAGATGAATTTTTAGCATTATTACTCCAGTCACATGATCCTTCAGAAATCATTCTAATATTCTGATTTGCTGCTAATAAAAAAACATTTATTATTATTATTATTATTATTATTATTATTATTGTGTTGAAAACAGTAAAAATATTTCACAATGTTACTGCTTTGGCTGTATTTTTGATCAAATGAATGCAGGCTTGGTGAGCAGAAGAGGATTCTTTAAAAAACATCGAAAATCTTAGTGTTCATAAATTTTGACTGGTAGTATATAAATTCAGATTTTAGAAGTCAATAGATCCTTTTACAGATTTATGTATGTGGTGTTTATGCAAAATATTTCACCCAACTTGATTTGCTTAAAAATATATATACTGTATGTGTATATATGTACACTACTGTTCAAAAGTTTGGAATATTTAACTTTTTTTTTTTTGTAATGTTTTTTGAAAGAAGTCTGCTGGTAATGTTATGAATTATTATTATTATTATTATTAAAATTTAAAATAACTATTTTTTTTTAATATTAATATGTTGGTAACACTTTACAGTAAGGTTCAATGTGTTAACATTGGTTAACATGAACTAACTATGAAAAATACTTGTAAAGCATTTATTAATCTTGGTTTTAACATTTACTAATTCATTATTAAAATTTGACGTTGTATCTGTTAATATTAATTATTGGACCTGTCCTGAGCTAACGTGAACTAACTATGAACAGTTGAACTTTCCTTAATTAACATTAAAAATATTAAAACCGCTACAAATGTATTGCTCATTATTAATTAATTAATGGACCTTATTATGAAGTTTTACCAATATATTTAAAAAAAAAAAATAATAATAATAAAATTCCTGTGATCAAAGCTGAATTTTCAGCACCATTGCTCCAGTCTTCAGTCTCACATGATCCTTCAGAAATCATTCTAATATGCTGAAGATGCTCAAGAGGCATTTATTTCAAATATAAATCATTTGTGGCATTATAAATGTTGTTACTGTCATTTATAATCCATTTGAATGCATCCTTGCTGAATAACAGTCAAAATAAAGATTTTTGCTGATCCCAAAATTTTGAACAGTAGAAGTAATTTTAGCCTTCTTGTATAAGCAGGAAATTCCAGTTCATTGAAACTATACAACTTGTGTTCATGTAAAGCATCACACCCCTGACTTATATTTTTGTTTGCAGTTTGAAAATATGAAGATAAATTTCCAGCTTAATCGCCTGTCTCTGTCAATCAAAGAGAGCCGAGAGAAGGCGGAGATAATCAAACTGTCCGTCATTGATCTGAAAGCCATGCTGACTCAAAGACCTGCGGCTCAAGCAATAAAGTACTGTGTTCCCTTCTCAAGTCCACTCATCTCAGCCACTTTTATTTATTTAACTTTCTGTGTTTGATACAACTTATTAGTGTCACACTTGTTGTTGATAAATACTTTTAACTTGTTCCTTAATTGTGAAACAAGCACAAAACTCATTTACCAGTAATGCACTCACAATGAACGTTGATGGGGCAAGATGTTGCACTGTAATAAATCTTGCTGTAAATTTCACATGATCACAAGAAATGCAAGTGGCACATTTGACTTTTTACCCTCCAGAATGTCTTGCCACATAGACTTCCTTTTTCAGTTCCTGTAACCCAGAGCATGCGGTTGTGTGACATAATGTTTTACTTGTCAGGATCTCTGCTCTGCTGTCATCGTTTGAAGTGTCGGGTCTCCCACGAGGCAAGTCGGCCCCCATCCTGCTGTCTCCGCGTCATGTGGAGGGGAAGAAAGATACGACTCTGACTCTACTGAACCTCATGTTTGAGACGAACCCACTGGACGCGAGTGCGGACCAGAGACTCCGCATCGAGTCCCAGCCTCTAGAGATCATCTATGATGCTGTGAGTGTGAGGGAGCATGTCTCCACGACTGGAAAAAAATATATACTTTTGACCTCCTTTGACATATAATAGGTTCTTGAGATTAAGTTAATATTTCAATAATTTAACAAGACATCTGCATGTGATGCACGCTGATGTAAAAATTTAAATATTTAATTTCACTTAAGTATTTTTACCATATAGGGCATGCACAATTTGGTCAAAAAATTATATTGTGAATATTGTAATGCATATCATATACAGTGGGGGAAGACATTATTTGATCCCCTGCTGGTTTTGTACGTTTGCCCACTGACAAAGAAATGATCCGTCTGTGATTTTAATGGTAGGTTTATTTGAACAGTGAGAGACAGAATAACAACAAAAATTCCAGAAAAACGCATTTAAAAAAAATTATAAATTGATTTGTGTTCTAATGAGCGAAATAAGTATTTGATCCCCTATCAATCAGCAAGATTTCTGGCTCCCAGGTGTCTTTTATACAGGTAAGGAGCTGAGATTAGGAGCACTCTCTTAAAGTTTTCCTTTCTCTTTGGAGTGTTACAAGCTGTGCATAGATAAGATCCCAGAAGTTGCAAAGACTAAAGTCTCAAAACCAAAGAGATATTCTTTATAAATTTAAGACTCGCCCACGCCCCCCTAAAACGGCTCATTCAAACACACCCCCACATGTCTACGTCACGGTGTGGGGAGATTTGCAAAACACCGCCCAAATGGTTATGCAATGAAAGGGGGCGGGACTTTTATTCTTGCTGTAGTATTGTTGCTGCCATTTTCTGGAGACGCTGTGTTTCATTGTGAAAGCGAAACTACTTTGTTTGGGCTTCCAAAAGATGTTAAGTTGTATTTCCAGAACAGTTCAACCCAAATATTTGAGAGTGTGCAGCACAGTTTACAGAGGACTATTTCCTGAACCTGGGAGTAGCCTGCCAGCTCTGCTCTAAGATTTTTTCTATAAAGTGGGGCAATTCCAACTTTGTAAGGACAGTCTGGTGCTTCTGACTCACAGCCTGCAAGTACGTTTTCATATTATTTGCCACTGACTATTCAAACACAAGTTTTGAGCAGTGTAGAGTAACGTTAGTGCTTGTTGTTTGTCGTTTCTCCGATCAAAAATGCAGACATGGTAATGTTTACGCAGCGCCGGGACACTGCATCACAATACGGTAAGGGGCGTAACATTTCCATCTCAAGCTTGAGGTATTCAGCCAATCACAACGCACTGGATAGCTGGCCAATCAGAGCACGTCTCGCTTCTCAGAATGATGAGCTTTGTAAAAATCGGTGTGTTTCAGAAAGGCGAGGCTTAGAGGAGCAACAAAAATGTACACTGTGGAAAATAATGTGTTTTTTGAACCTTAAACCGCATAAACACATTGCATTACACCAAATACACAAAATAATGTTCTTTTTAGCAACTTCATATGACCCTTTTAAAGGGAGTGCTCCTAATCTTAGTTTGTTACCTGTATGAAAGACATCTGTCCACAAAAGCAATCAATCAATCAGATTCCAAACGCCAACACCACGGCCAACACCAAAGAGCTGTCCAAGGATGTCAGGGACAAGATTGTAGACCTACACGAGGCTGGAATTGGCTACAAGACCATCGCCAAGCAGCTCGGTGAGAAGGTGACAACAGTTGGTGTGATTATTTGCAAATGGAAGAAACACAAAATAACTGTCAATCTCCCTCGGACTGGGGCTCCATGCAAGATCTCACCTCGTGGAGTTTCAATGATCATGAGAACAGTGAGGAATCAGCCCAGAACTACACGGGAGGATCTTATCAATGATCTCAAGGCAGCTGGGACCACAGTCACCAAGAAAACAATTGGTAACACACTACGCTGTGAAGGACTGAAATCCTGCAGCGCACGCAAGGTCCCGCTGCTCAAGAAAGCACATGTACAGCCCGTCTGAAGTTTGCCAATGATTCAGAGGAGAAGTGGGTGAAAGTGTTGTGGTCAGATGAGACCAAAATCCAGCTCTTTGGCATCAACTCGCCGTGTTTGGAGGAGGAGGAATGCTGCCTGTGACCCCAAAAACACCATCCTCTCCGTCAAACATGGAGGTGGAAACATTATGCTTTGGGGGTGTTTTTCTGCAAAGGGTACAGGACAACTGCACCGCATCAAAGGGACGATGGACGGGGCCATGTACCATCAGGGCATTGAAAATGGGTCCTGGATGGGTTTCCAGCATGACAGTCACCCAAAACACACGGCCAAGGCAACAAAGGAGTGGCTCAAGAAGAAGCACATTAAGGTCCTGGAATGTCCTAGAGCCAGTTTCCAGACCTTAATACCATAGAAAATCTGTGGAAGGAGCTGAAGGTTCGAGTTACCAGACGTCAGCCTCGAAACCTTAATGACTTGGAGAGAATCAGCAAAGAGGAGTGGGACAAAATCCCTCCTGAGATGTGTGCAAACCTGGTGACCAGCTACAAGAAACACCTGACCTCTGTGATTGCCAACAAAGGTTTTGCTGCCAAGTACTAAGTCACGTTTTGCGAAGGGGTCAAATACTAATTTCACTCATTAAAATACAAATCAATTCATAACTTTTTTTGAAATGCGTTTTTCTGGATTTTTTTGTTGTTATTCTGTCTCTCACTGTTCAAATAAACCTACCATTAAAATTATAGACTGATCATTTCTTCGTCAGTGGGCAAACGTACAAAATCAGCAGGGGATCAAATATTTTTTTCCCCACTGTACGGCCATAGCAATTTGAACTGCTATTTGATAAACACTTAATCTTAATTTGAAAATGTCTTTATTTTCTGCCTACATAGTTCAGCAGCAGTAATATTTAATCTGCCACAATTTGATGGCAGTAGGATTTTAGAAATATCGGAAAAGTAGAATTATCATTATTTTTATTATTATTACCTTAATTATAAACAAACAAACAACAACAAAAATACTGAAAAAGACAGAAATATATACGTATATTACAGAACGTATACGTAACTGTAATGCAATTGTACTGTACTGCGAAAAATAATATTTGATATTATAATTAATTTTAAGTTACAACACTCAAATTTATGTGAAATTATTCACTTTCAAATGTTAAATTCCTAAGATTTTATGTTTTGGGGGGAAAACTGCAGGACTCTTTAAGTCTCTTTAAAGGTAGTCAATTACAGGTTTAGAAACTCTTCTTGTGACAAATCTGGTAAAATGGGTCCTGGACCATGTTGCGTTCACAAATGCATGCTGTAAGTGACTCAGACTTACAGCAGATGCAGAAATGTTTGTGTGGAGCAGCATTGACTGTAAATCCAGCCGCTCTGAAACACTGAAAACACTGAATCAGGAGCTGCTCGCGTGTAAATGAACACACACACACACACACACACACACACACACAGACAGTGTATTAGAGTGCATCAAAGCCTTTTGGGTTTGATAATCACACTAAGCCATGTGCAGACCGCTTTATTTATTTTATTGTTTTCATTTTATGTTTGTATGATATAAATAATTACTCACAAGCCCCCTGCAGTTCCAGCACAAACCCCATTTGAAAAACCCTGCTGTATGCTGTGAATGGATAATGGACAGTGTATATTAAGTGATGTTTGTTCTTTTTGTAGATGACAGTGAACAGTATGTCAGCTTTCTTCATGCCTCCAAAAGACCTGCAGCTGGATGAACTGACCAATGCCACCCTCATGAAGCTGGAGCAGTTCAGAGACAAGACCTCCACAGGTGTGTGTGGATTCATAAGGCATATATTTGTTTGCTACATGCTTTCCTTTCCAGAATTGGTGGTGCAGTGTGATTCAGCCAAAAAAAAAAAAAACCTCTCTTAACTGCAGATTTCCACCTTTTATTGTAAAAAATAAAATAAAATAAAATATGCAAAAAAAGAAAAAAAAATGTAAATTGATTTTTGGTTGATTTAAATTGATGATCTTTTTTCAAATCTGTACATTTTATAATCTGTGGTTATAAAATAGTATCTAAAACAGTATTGTTTATTGTACACAGGACTCATGTACATCATTGAGACTCAGAAGGTTCTGGATCTAAAGATAAACCTCATGGCTTCATATGTCATTGTACCAGAAAATGGCTTTTATGACCCCACACACAACCTTGCCATTCTGGATTTGGGTCATTTCCAGGTAAAAAAAAAAAGAAAAAACGTCACTGTCAGTGCACATGGTTGTTTATTATTTTATATCATTCTTGACATGGGAGTTTTTATAAGCTTGGTTTCAGTGAAGTGCTTCAACTAATTTATATCAGGCAAAACGACAAACAGAAAGATTGAAAGAAGTGTGAATTACTTGTTTCCTGGGAATTGTTTCCCCAATGAGTCATACTTGTTTTTAAATCAAGATTAAGAGAAGAAAAAAATCTAGCAAACTGCCAATGCTTGGTGTTCAAAGTTGGCAAAAAAGAGCTTTTTAAACTTGGTCCAACACCCCTATGGGGAGATAAACTGGTCCACAAAAAAAAAAATTAATAAATAAATAAAATGTATTTTTAGGACTGTCAGAGTTAACTTGTGTATTGGTTTTTGATTATTTTTGCCACAAATCCTGAAATTATTAGTGCTTATTTTATTCTGTTGACAGCAATGGCTTTTAATAATAAGAAAATAGCGTATTATCTACATATAGTTTTGTCAACATTTATCTTGTACATTAACATTATTTAATTTTGATGTCTTTATAATGTCACATGATTATATACATACATATTGTATTTAAATACATACATATTTTGTTTTATACATGAAAATATATGGTTGCCTTTATATTCTAAAAAGGCCATTACTAATGAGGGGAAGATATTTAATTGGCTTAAAGTGTGTGTTTGTTGTGTGTAGATGTCCAGTCAGAGCAGAGCCGACCTTCCTCAGCTGTCTTTGGGCAGCAGCACTATAGAGGACATCATGTCTCGAGCTTACGACAGCTTCGATATCCAGCTCAGCAGTTTACAGTTCCTCTACACCAAAGCAGGTGCGCAGACTTGCACAGTGCTTGATTATAATGTAGACTTTACAGGGTTTTACATATGCTGTGTGTGTGGTATCAGGTGGTGACTGGAAGTGGGCTCGTCCACTGAGACAGTCTGCTTTTCACATCCTGGAGCCTGTCGACCTGAAGGTGGTCTTCAGCAGAGCCATGGTGGTGACGGACTCACGAATGCCCAAGTAAGCAGAAGATTCCCTGTCTGGTGTGCGTGTGATTGAACTGTTTTGTGCATCACACATTATGCATTAAATTTTTGTATCTAATGTTGTTGTTTTTTTTTTTTCAGGTTTAAGATATACGGTGAGCTCCCTCTGCTGTCTCTGCGTATCTCTGATGATAAAGTGCGTGGTGTCCTGGCATTGCTCAGCAGCATTCCACTTCCTGAGAGTCGCCCGGCGCCCCAGTCTAGAGCGTCGCAAGTTACACCCAAGGTAATTATAAGAGTGCTTATGGGTGTGCCTTCCTAGACAAATATAGATATGATTGTCATTGTCACTTGACAAACTGACCTTTGGTTCTTAATTGTTCAACTGTAAATAATGCAATTTATTGCAGCAAATGATAGGTACGGATTATTGAAATTAAGTTATATTCCTGAAGTAAAATAAAATATTATGCAATAAACAACAAGGCTGTCAGTAGACTTTGAAAATGCTGCAATCAGGAACGACAACTTTATCTGCTGTCATTGTAATTTAGTATTATTTATAATATATTATATTATGTATTATTATTTGTTTAATTTATTAATATTTATCATTATTTATTTATGTTTTGAGTTAGCTTTTTATTTATATTTTTTGTTTTAGTAATTTCATTGTTTTTTTCTTTTTATAATTTTCTTTTTTCATTTTAAATTTTAGGTTTTGTTTATATTTCTGTTTAACTTTTAATTTAAATTTATTTCAATTTTAGTTTTAGTAATTTTACTTCAACTCCAACTCATTTTATTGAAGTTTTTCATCTAATATTTATACTTTATTTTTTTCAGGTTTTTTTTTTATAATGAAATTTATTTTTAATTGTTTTAGTTAACAATAACAACCCCGTTCGATATGGAGTCACAGTCATCATCTCATGCCTGTAATTTCAAATATTAAAGCTAATTAAAATATATTTTTTCCCCAGCCTTCTGCCAGGTATTTCTGCCACCCTTTATTTTAACGATTTCAATATTCTCACAATTCTTAAAATCGGAAGGTCAATTTAATTTTAGTCTTTCTTTTTAATGAATTTTAAGTCATTAAAAGTTTTTTTTTTTTTTCTGTTACTTATTTAAAATTTATTTGATTGTTTATCAATAGAAATTTCCCAAATCAATTCACAAGCAGATTTGATTCAGATACATTTAGATCTGATTTATTTGGACGAATTTCTATTTTGCTTGGATAAATATCCAACAATGTTTTTTTCTTGCAGCTGTGAGATTTAATTTTTTTTGCTTTTTTCCATTAGGCCTCCAAAAGAGGAAACACTCCTCAGCTCACCCCTCGAAGACCAGCCATAGATGACCTGCGTGCATCCATCATATACGGCTCAGGTCAGACAAGCAGATTCACAGAGAGACAGAGTTACGTTTGCATGACTGAGTGCCACATCTTCTCCGAACATCAGTGACAAAATATAGAATTCTTCTCTATAAATCAAATATTATGACAATAAAACGCTGCCTTTGATTTGTTTAGAGGAGGAGTTGTTCTTCGATGCCCCTAGTTCACCGATTGAGGATCTGCCGTTCTTTGAGGCCTCGTCCGTCTCTCTGAGGGGTTCAGCCTCTGATAAGCGTCAGTCCATGGTGCTCAAAGACCCCAAGAAGAACATGACCGAGTTCCTCTTGAGATTTGAGATCAACAAGGTCTGATTATGCCTTTGTTTATTATATTTAAGCTATTCTTTTTATATAAGTTATATTTAAACTATACTGTTCTTTCCTTATGGAGATGATAACAGATGTGTGTAAGAAATGTGTATATACTCTATGGTTCATTTGAAATTATCTTAACATTTCAAGGCTTCTTTAGTCAAAGTGACATTTTTCCCTCTTTTGTTCTCCTCTAGCTTTCTGTTCAGCTGTGTCGCTTGTCAGGCAGAGAGGAAGTGAGCGTTCTGCATCTGTTCATCGATGGGTTAGGGACAGAACTCAAACTTCGTACCTTTGATATGTCGTCATACACCTTCCTGCGTGAGATCTGCCTTGAGTGTTCAGAGTACTTGGGTAAGTGCATTGCACACACTGCACTGCAATACTTTTATTTAGCAAGGATGCATTCAATTGATCAAAAGACATTTAAGACAATTATTATGTTACAAAAGATTTCTATTTCAAACAAAAGCTGTTCTTTTGATTCTTAAAAAAAAATGTATCTTGGGTTCCACAAAATATTAAGCAGTGCACAACTGTTTTCAACACTGATCATAAAAAAAAAAAAAATTCTTGAGGGGCAAATCAGCATATTATGAATGATGCATTTATTAGAATGATTTCTGTATTTAAACATAAAAGTTAAAAGCTCTTTGTGTATTTTTGTGAAGATTCTGAGGACAAGAAAGTTCACCTTATCACCACTCTGGATAATACTGAGGAAGATCTGCTTACTTTGGAGTATGTCAAGGTAAATTTGCTTGATCATATTTAAGTGTCATATCCTTCTTTGGGTCCAGGTATATGTATAAGGGCTGTTTAAGCATCATGATTCTGTACATTGTGAAGCATCCAAGCAAATCTCTCTGGCAGAGTATTCTTGGTTTTGGCTGGGTCTCAGCTGGTGGGTGTTAAAAGCCTAGTGGGATACTGCCTTTATGAAGGCCATTTTTATCATTTTAGCTTTAATAAGCCAAACATTAACACAAAATTAGAGCAAATTTTGTGACTCATTATGCATGATTCATCTTCATTACAGTTCCGCTCTCAGTCAAGCTCTGACAGCTCAGATTTAGAAAGCCTATTAATGTATATATCAATTTATTATTTATTCTATATATTATTTCATTGCTTAAAATAAACATTAACTGAAGTAAAATAAGATATTAAAAAATGTAAACATTTATTTAATCTAGTTGCAACATTTATTTTCATTTAGTTTAAGTACTAAAATAACTAAAACTTTAAAACAAAACTATATAGGCATATAAAAAAAAAACTTTAAGTGAAATTAAAATGAAAAAAAGAAATAAAAAATTCCACTTCAAAAAATGGAACTATAATAGTATATCAATGATACGAAATAACACTGATATGATTGTATCAGCACAGTTCTATACATAGGACTATTCTAATAATACTCTATTCTTTTTCAGGCGGACAAAAATGCACCAGATTTTAAAACTATGTATAAAAATACAGAGCAACTAATCAAGGTAAGCTTCTTCACAAATCAGAGCTCAGAATTTCTCTACAGCTAATGTGAGCCAAACAGATTACAAAGCTTATAAATTGCACTCTAAAAGTAGCAAAAGATTGTTAAAATTCTTAAACTATGGCCTTTGCACTAGGTGAATTTCTCCTCACTGGATGTGCACCTGCACACCGAGGCGCTCCTCAACTCCATAAATTTCCTGAATAACCTCCTCCCACCACTGAAGAAAGAGGCGCAAGAGGAGCAGCCCGTCCTACCCAAGGAGGAAGAGGAGGAGGAAGAAGAGGCAAAAATAGAGGATTCTGCTGTTACCAAGAAATCTGGTAAGAAAGTTCATTTTGTGTGGTTCATCTTTTGATTTGTCATGATATCATTTTAATCTCATATAATTGGCTTGTTCTTCAGCCTATAAGAAGTCAAAGTTTGAGGATGTGGTGAATTTGCACATCCGAGCAGACCTCAGCTGTCTGAAGGTCTTCATAAGAGGAGAGAAAGCCAGGATCTCTGAGATCAGCATAGAGGGTAATACACATTTCTGTAAATGCCCAAACACAATAAAGTTGGGATATGTTACAATACTGCATGTTCTCTTTTACACCAGGGCTGGTTTCTGAAGTTCAGATGAAGAAGAAGTCCGTAGAGATTCTGGCTAACCTGAAGAACATTGTAATTCTGGATTGTGACAAAGAGGCACTATATAAAAAGGTAGAAAGTGCTGTACTTTTCAAGGATAAATAAATCATAGAATGGGAGCTAAATTGGCACATTGGAGAACTAGCACACATATTTTTATATTATGTTGGTTATAAAGTGTTTAATAGTGTTAGAATAAAATAAAAATAAAAAACAATAAAATAAGGCTTTTAACTACAAACAAAAAATTTCATGTTTAACATTTTCTGTTTAATTGGGCCAAAGTAATTCGGTCACACTTTATATTAGGTAGCCTTAACTACTATGTACTTGCATCAAAAAAGAAGTACAATGTACTTATTGTGTTCATACTGTGTTGCAAAACACTATTGCTGCTATTGAGGTGGGATACGGGTAAGATTCGGGACAGGTTTGGTGGTATGGGTAGGTTTAAGGGTGGGTTTAGGTGTAAGGGATGGGTCAACAGTGTAATTATAAATGTAATTACAGAAATTAATTACAGATGTAATTACATATAGGTATTTTAAAAAGTACAATGTAAAAACATGTATGTACACAATAAGTGCATTGTGATTCATTTAAATGCAAGTATACAGTAGTTAAGGCCACCTAATATAAAGTGGGACCTACAATTCTTTAAAAAATGTACATGTCTGTAGAATTGTATATTTTTTGTGACATTAAAAAGATTGATTAAAAAATCTTTATGCTTCAAAATGTATGCAAGAATTATGGTAAAAAAAATAAAAATGCTGCCACATAAGTACCAACTTACTGACTTTGAGCTAAAAGAGTTTTTTTTTTTTACTTTTTTTTTTTTTTATTAAATTTTGTATCATGCATAAAAAGGTGAGAGTGTGAGATGGAATTAATTTATACTAATGATGGAATGATGATTATATATAGGCAGTATCCATTGCGGATAAGGAGGTGTTTGATTTCCGCATGAAGAACCATGTGGCTGCAACAGAGGGCGACGCCTACACAGACATGCACATTGTGGACACCAGTGTAACTTTGACTGTGGGCTGCATTCAGGTTATTTTCCTCAACAAGTTTGTGTCCTCAATCCTGGTAAGTGTTCATTTCTCATTTACCACTGCATCTACCATTTTTCCTATACAAAGAAGTTGAAAAAAAAATTGCAATAATATTTATCATTTTTATTTTGTTGCACCTATAAATACTATATGTATTTAAAAAGTGGAAAGGGCCTAGAACCGAACCTTGGGGGTCACCTACAGTTTCTTAATAGAAACCAATTGCTGCGTAGTTGTTTTTATTTATTTATTGATCTTTTTTTTATTCATTCATTCATTCATTCATTCATTCATTCATTCCTTTACTTGTGTCACTGGGAATGATCACATGACTTCCTTTTTAATTTTATTAGCCTCTGTTTGCATTTATTTTAGCATATATTTGTCTAATGCATATATTTGACTAATGGTTTCTCTCTTCTCTCTTTTTTGCTCCTCAGGCATTTATTAATAATTTCCAGGAGGCTAAAAATGCATTGGCAGAGGTGACTGCCCAGGCAGCAGAGAAAGCAGCTACAGGGGTTTTGGAGCTGGCAGAGAGAAGCACACGCATCTCCCTGGATGTAGACATCAAAGCTCCGGTTGTCTTCGTCCCACAATCCTCTGTTTCCCACAATGTCATTGTGGCAGATCTGGGTTTAGTGACTGTAAAGAACCACTTTGAAATGGTCTCCTCTCCAACACACACCAAGATTCCCCCTGTCATGGACATCATGGCTGTGGGACTGAGTGAACTTAAAATGTACAGGTTAGTTCAGCATTTTTGGATAAATTTACTTCATCATCATCATCATCGTCAATGGATGAATGAATTAATTATTGTGATTTATCAGCCCTGATATTATATTTCCATTGTTTGATTAATGATGTTTATAATATTTATTTATTACCCCAGGACCACATTCACTGATGGACAGTTTAAGAGTGAGATTCAGTTACTCAAACCAGTCAACATGGACCTGTCAATCAAACGCAATCTTTCTGCCTCCTGGTATCACAGCATACCTGACATCCAGATTAATGCTCACCTCAAACCCATGAGTGTAAGTGCATATTTGTGTTTGTTTCTATGTCTGACTTTAGATGTAGGGAATATTGCAGCTAACATTAATGTGCATTTTTTTTTTGCAGCTAATCTTGAGTCAGGAGGACTTAACTATAGTGCTGAAGACTCTAAGTGAGAATCTGTCTGAGACTTCTGAAGCTCCTCCAGCTCCATCCAGCTCTGAGAAAGGAGACACGATTTCTACCAAGGATTCTCAGAGTTCGGGAGGTATACAAAACGCACAAATACAGATTGTGAAGCTTTATTGGTTATTAATGCATCAAGCATGCTTTCTGTGTACTTTCTGTGTCTTTGGATAACCTACCGTTTAAGCATTAATTTAGGGTTATTCTACAAAAATGCTGTAAATAATGTCATTGCAATTACATATTTTATAAATAAAAATATAAAAAATAAAAAAAACCCAGAACATTTTTTTTCTCACAATGTATTTGTAAATGTATTTAATTGTATAATTAAAGATTTAACAATATATTTTAAAATACATTTTAATTTAATAATGGTTTTAATGACACAGCCTCACTTTTAATGTACATCAAGCCTTATATTTAAATTTCACAGCATTTTTACCTTTTTTGCATGTTTTTTACAAAATAACAAGGAAACACTGTATAACATTGTTTGCTCGTTATCATGATATATATATATATATATATATATATATATACACAAACATATAATATTTTTATACTGTATAATGTAATATTTTAAATATATATGTGATTATTTTACATTTTAACCAAAGATTCAATCTGTGGTATTAAGAATATGTAATTTATTAATTTACAAAAAACCTCACTCTCTGAAATGTTTACCATAATTGTGAATAATTTAAAATAATAGTCAGAAGTTGTAAAAATTTTAATTTAAATGTTGAATTAAGTCCCCCCCCCCATTTTTGTACTAATTAGCACAGAATTACTCATGTATTTATTAATATTAACACATTTCCCAATTCAGGATTTGGATGTCTTGGAGTTAACATGAAGTTTTGTTTTGTTTTGTGCTTAAACAGTATTTATTGTGTTGTAGGGAACACTGTTGTGACCGCAGCAGTGGTGGAGGGCCAGAAAACAGGCAAACTAAAGAACACTCTGAAACTGAACTTCAAGTTTGACTCCATGACACTAGTCCTGTACAGCCCAAACAGCGAGGTGACAATACACTCAATTCATTGTAGATGAGAGCGTAATGATTACATGTGAAACCAGGTTTAAGTATTTAGTGTTCTGGTTCAGATTTTGCAATCTTTTTGTGTGTTTCTGTACAGATCCAGTTATCAGACTCCCGTGATGAGAGTTTGAAGTTGGCAGAGTTCATGTTGGGCACCATCTCCACCGCTGTGCACATGTTCTCTGACAGCTCCATGAAAGCCTCCCTCAAACTTACAAACTGTCTGCTGGATGACAAGAGACAGAGGGTGAAAATGATCACATCCAGGTAGTTTGCACACAGATCACGACCCACTAAAGATGCTCCAGTTTGTGTTAAATCATGTTTTATGTGTACAAATGTAAAGTTCTTCCTGCCCCATACAATTGACCCTAGAATCATTGCTCATTTTCTGTTACAGTACATGGCTGCAACAACTAATTGATAAAATCCTTAATAATTGAATCATTTTGATATTGGTTAGCTGTTTCTTTGCTCTGTGCATGGAGAACATCTTTATCGGAAATCACTAATATTGTAACACTTGTATTTTAAGCTTTTTTTGCAGTATATGCTTGCACATAAAGTTAATCGAAGAAAGAGTCAACTGATTAATTGATTTATTAAAATTTGTTAGTTGCATCCTTATGGTAAATGACGTTCATCATTCAGTCACTAAATTTTAAGTAACAGTTTTCTTCTCTCATTTCATGCTGCTTTAGGATGATGGCGATGCGGCAGGGCAGGGAAGGTGATGTCATGGTAGACGTCAGTTACCGACAAGGCCGGGACGGCACTGTGCTGGACACCCTGGTTCAGGACATCTATCTGTGTGCCAGTATGGAGTTCTTGCTCACAGTAGCTGATGTCTTTCTTAAAGCTATGGCAGACGGCTTCTCTGGCCCCCCTAAAAACAACAAACCCGCCAGTTCATCTAAAGACCCTGGTTAGTGACTGTGCTTCAGTACCACCTTGATAAAGACAGGTCTTCTTCAAGACAGGGTTTTTAGACTTAAGATAGTCTTAAGTCAAATTTAGCAGTTTTGATCAATTTGTTGTCAGACAGACAATATTTCAAATGAAAGAACAGAACAAAAAAAACATGTTCTAGCTTCATGCATTCTTTTTAACAACACTTGATAAAAGCAACGGTTTGTTCCGGAGATTCTAATTTGAAATGTGAAAGACAAATAATAGCGCCCCCATACCGCATAAGAGTGAAAACATGGAATGCTGGAAAATTGTCAATGGCGGGGAAGCATTGTGTCATAAAATGGCACGAATCAGTGGTGAATCAATTGTGTCTTTCCTTTGCTAGCGGTTCCCGCTGTGCCAGTGGTTGCCAAAACTGAGATGAACATTGTGGTAAAGAATCCTGAGATCGTTTTTGTGGCCGACCTCACACGCGCTGAAGCTCCGGCTCTCGTTATGACGACGCAGTGTGAGCTGGTGATGAAGAACGAGCCCAGTGGTCAGTCGATGACGGCTGCCATTTCAGACCTGAAGGTGGTGGCATGTCCGCTCCTGCGAGAGAAGCGGGAGCACAACGTGACGACGGTGCTTCAACCCTGTCAGGTGTTCTTCCAGAGCAACCAGTCGCCTTCCCAGCCTCAGACCATCGAGCTGTCCATCAGCTCCCTCACGCTCAAGGTGAGGCTGAACATGTAAAATTGTGATCGTTTCATATTTTGAAATCTTAGTGACTTAAAGGGATAGTGACAAACATGTTTTTTTTTTTTTTTTAATTCTGAGGGTCAGTAAAAGGGTGTAAAATCATTAAAAATCTACTCTCTTCCTGTTCCCTAAGGTGTCTCCCATCATCATAAACACCGTTATCACCATTCAGTCAGCGCTGACCCCTGCAGCCGAGACGCCTGAGGAGCTGGAGAGTCCCGTGCCACAGGATCTGTGGGAACGTCGCAACCTGCGAGATCTAAAGCTCTGGTTCCTGGAGGAGGAAGAAGAGAAAGTCACCCAGTCTGTCATTCCCCTCGTTCCTCATGGAGAGTCTCTCAAAATGAACATCCACTCCATCTGCCTGACTCTGGAGGCTGGGGTGGGCCATCGTACTGTGCCCATGCTGCTGGCCAAAGCCTCGTTCCAGGGAGACGTGAAAAACTGGAGTACTCTCATTAACCTGCACTGTCACCTGGACCTGGAGGTCAGAGGATATTGTAATGCATTGTGCACGTATCCAGTTTATGAAACTTTAGATAGGCCCTTTATATGCAGTCTCCTGGCAATTGCTTAATTTATTACATAGCATTAGCTCA
Organism: Acrossocheilus fasciatus; assembly: GCA_036784905.1. NCBI lineage: Eukaryota > Metazoa > Chordata > Actinopteri > Cypriniformes > Cyprinidae > Acrossocheilus > Acrossocheilus fasciatus. Next base: position 24,096,995 of record CM071945.1, read on the forward strand.
TTGGCAAATTCTGCAACTGATGAGATTGCTTGCTCAGCATTTAAATAATCTGGTTCAGTTTTTACTGTAAACTTATCCTGCTGTGTCTATTTGAGTTCCTCTGAAACCCTCTACCTCCCCCAGCACCACCTGTCTAGATCTGCATTCTCACAGCAGTGTGTCTGAGTATCTATTGGCAGTAGTGTGTCCATACTTGCTCTACAGCAGCTGTGTGTAGCAAATCTAGTGCACAAATACCAAATATATTAACATTGTCATATACATTAACTTGCTAAAACTATTCTGAGAGTTATCGTGATTGATTTACATTTATGCATTTGAGAAATGATTATCCAGAGTTACTTATAGGCATGACACAAGTAATCAAGTACTCCTGGCTAGGGCTGCACGATTAATCGAAATCATTTCATTTCATTTAATTCCATGTATTTTTGCCTGTTACATGTTATTATACAAAGAATATGACACACACAGTTTCTAGAGGAATTTTAATCTAGTCAGCACTAAGTCCCAGTGTTAAATAGTGGCAGAATCATTTGAACCACTTTGCTAGTCTTGCGACTTTTACTTTTAACCTGCGCACCATTTTAACGTCTCTCATGGCGTGAGACACTGAAAAACAGTGAAATGTGATATTAACAAAATGTCTATCGATACTCTGTCCAGTATTTTGTATCCTGTAAAGAGTTGTTTGTTTCCTGTAGGTGAATTATTATAATGAGATGATGGGTTTATGGGAACCACTGTTGGAGCCGCTGGACGATGAGGAAAAAGACGGCTTCAGACCATGGACTCTAGCAATGAAGGTTACCTTTCATTCCATGCCTAACCTGTTACTGACAGAACTTTTCATGAGTTCAAAAAACAAATAATGTTATGTCTACAGATGAAGAAAAAGCCAGTCTCATATTCTGGAGTATCTGATGAGGTGGACGGCAGTGTGCCTGACTATAAAACGGTCATCAGCTTCACAAGTAAAGACCAGCTTAACGTCACCCTCTCCAAGTGCGGCCTCCACATGCTCAGCAATCTAGGAACGGTAAGAGATTGAGATGACTGGAGTGTGTTGAGATGGTTAAAAAGGGCTGTCTTTCTTTGACAGATGTTACAGACGAGTGGTTTCTTCTGTTTGGTTTGCAGGCATTTGCAGAGGCCACAAAGCAGACCGCTGAGTGCTTCCAAACAGACCAGGCTCCGTTTGTGGTGAAGAATCGTTTGGGTTTGCCGGTGTCAGTGCTGCACAGCGAAGTGTTTAGACCTATCGGTAAAGAGTCTAAAAATCGTGTGGTGGAGCTCCAGGATGGAGAGAGCCTGAATATGGACTACACCCTCACCGCTGAGTCCAGTGACCAATTCTCAGCCATGACCAGCCTCAGCGCCAAAAACTACATACAGCCCAGTAAGACTCAGTAACAACCCATGACCTATATGCAAGACCTTTATGAATATATGTCACTAAATTACTAGTACACTGTTAAAAATAATGTTTCCAAAAGGTGGTTTTCACAGCAATGCAATAGAAGAACCATTATTGGGTTCCCTAAGAACCTTTCAATAAACTGGTCTTAAAAGAAACATTGTTTTTGAAGAACTTTTTGATAATCTAAAGAACTTTGTTCACTATAAAGAACCTTTTGTGGAATGGAAAAGTTCCATTAATGTTAAAGGTTCTTCACTGAACCATAGATGCTAATAACGAACATTTATTTTTCAGAGTGTGTACAATATCCATTGTCACACTAAGGAGTGACAAGTTACTTGAAATTAATTTAAACCTGCATATTTTATTAGTTTTACTCTGCAAAATTGCGAGACAAAAGCTATTTTTTTTTCCTTTTCCTCTTCTCCAGCCCCAGTTGGCCACACTACCGCAAGTGTGATCCCACTTATCAAAACAGGACGGGACATGTACAGCGTCATGCACCGTGACTCAGGTGTCACACGCTTCTTTGTCTGTCAGATTTACACCGCCGAGGGAAGTAAATATGTCAAGATTCGCTCTCCTTTCCAGGTGGATATATTTAAAACCTACACACACACACAACACAGAGACCCACATGTTTGTTTTTGTGAAAAGTGGGGACATCCCGTAGGCGTAATGGTTTTTATACTGTACAAACTGTATGTGCTATTGCCCTACACCTAAACCTACCCCTTACAGGAAACTTTGTGCTATTTCAGATTTTCAATACGTTTTGAAAAGTGGGGACATGGGGTAATGTCCTGAAAAGTCACCTTCTCCTTCTAATACCTATGTCATACCCTTGTCATTATACAAATTTATGTCCTCATTTGTCACAAAAACGCGCACGCAGTCACACACACACAGTCACAGACACACACACACACACACACTTGAATTTGTGGTTTAAGGGGACACTAGGCGTAACGGTTTTTATACTGTACAAACCGGATTTTCTATTGCCCTACACCTAAACCTACCCCTTACAGGAAACTACTGGCAATTTTGGAATTTCATAAAACACAGTTTAGTATGTTTTTAAGCCTTTGTTTTATGGGGACACAGGAAGTGTCCTCATAAACCATGTTTATGTTCATATAACCATGTCATTATACACATTTGTGTCCTCGTAAACCATATATACCAGTACACACACAGCAGACTTCTCATTAAGCCTACATACACTTTTACACTGATTTTGAGAGAGAATTCTGTAATATACTCTTATTAGTAGCTGTGAACATAATCAAATGAGCTACAGCATTTAATAAATGGAAATTTTATTGTACCGTTGAGAGTTTGGTAGTTGATTGTTATGGTTTTGAATTGATTTTCTAGATTATCAATCACTTTTCGGTGGCGTTCCGCGTTTATGAGGGATCTGAGTGTCTGGGCATCTCTTTGCCTACAGAGGAGTTCTGTGTGCCGCTGGGCTCCTACAGGTCAGTTACAGCACAGCACTGGCAGCGCTGTTTAACTGTTGACTTTCACAAACATGCACTCCAAAAAACTCCCTCTAAATCAGTATTTTTGTCTAGTTGTTCAAAAAAAAATAATTTACTAGGGATGCATCGATACCACTTTTTCCAGTACTCGCCCGATACCGATACTTTTATTTTTGGTACTTGTCGATACCGAGTACCGATACCGATATTTTCATTGCATTTGTACATTTTTTAAATATTGGGTACAGAAACCAACAGAGTATGTATAATGTTAGTTGGTTAACTTAATTTATCAAATAGATATAGTCAAACCAAAATTTATTCAGACACCTTCAACATTTCTCACATTATCACATTTTACTACCATAAACTACAGCGAATAAACTATGACAAGAACTCAGAGTTAAACTGTGTCAGAAAAAAATTCAGCTCGATAATATCAGATAACTTTGATAGAAAGGTATGTGGTGGATTACAATCAAATACAATCAAACCAAAATTATTCAGACAGCTGTTAGTATGACAATATTTACACAACTATCAATACTTTGTCAGGCAACCCTTAGCCTTAATGACAGCCTGTAGTCTCCTGGGAATGCTGTCAACCAGGTTCATGCAAACCTGAACTTCAGTTTTTTTCCCAGAATCTGTCTGAATAATTTTTGGTCCCAAATTTGTATCAATTTTATTGGTAGTCCACTGTATGAAGAATTTTGGGATATAATATGTCACAGTTTACTTTATGTTGCTATCCTCACTTACATAAATGAACTATAGTGTCCTGCACCCACTAGTAAAAAATATCAAAAATTATATTTGGTCTCTGAATAATTTTTGGTTTGACTGTATATTTTCACTATTATTTTCACACTTAATTATGCACATTAAAATGTATTTTACAAGTTTTTGTTACTCTCACTGTTCATTTTTGTTTGCTCTATGGTACATCATCTTTAATTCAGTTGCATTAGAGCTGCTAAAATCATGCGTTTTGCTGTGATAATGCAGGGAACCACTCCTTATAAATCTCCTAACTGTGATATTTTCAGAAATAGAAGTCGCGTTTTTCTTTGCTTTTCTTTCTAATGCAGAAACACTCATGAAGCGAGCAAAACATGCACAAAACACGCACGTATTTGTACTGGTGCAGAATGAGAGGGACAGTACAGCCTAGTGCATTTCACACAGGCTGCTAGTTTCACTTTCGCCAGAAAGTCGTGTATGCTTAAGGTTGAAAATAAATTGTTTATTTTATAGTGAATTCCCCTATAAATTGTCTTATATTTATGATTCAGTTTTAATCCAAGTGATGCATGCTATGTGAGCGAACATCAACAAAGATCACAGAAGTGCGCGCCCGCTCTCTCTCTCTCTCTCTCTCTCTCTCTCTCTCTCTTGTTTTTGCCATATCCGACCGAACTACAAACGTTCCAGTGATGTCTGTGAGAAAAGTATATTCACTCGACAAGCTGCGCCGCCGCGCGCTCAATCCACTCAGCACTTTGCTTTTCAGTTCGCGCACATCAGCTATAAAGGCATTAATACTGAATGTTTAACATTATTCATTGCATACATCTGCTTCATAGACATCCTTAATCTCTAATACCTCCATTCTGGTGCATGTTGTCCTGTTTCTTTTTCTGAATATGGCACTTATGCTGTGAGGTATCGGCGCTTGGTATCGGGGCATTTTAACGAGTACGAGTATGAGTACAGGAGCTCAGTATCGGGCCCGATACCCGATACCAGTATCGGTATCGGTGCATCCCTAAAATTTACTTAGGAAGCAAACATTTTAAGAGTTTTTTTTAAAATAATTATTAGGGATGTCCATTGTCACAGTTATCTGCCAATTTTAGGGATATCTTAATTTATTGGTCTCAGTTTATATTACAGTATCTCACAGAAGTGAGTACATCCCTCACATTTTTGTAAATATTTTATTATATCTTTTCATGTGACAACACTGAAGAAATTACACTTTGCTGTAATGTAAAGTAGTGAGTATAAAGCTTGTATAACAGTGTAAATTTGCTGTTCCCTAAAAATAACTCAACACACAGCCACAAAAGTGAGTACCCCTAAGTGAAAACGTCCAAATTGAGCCCAATTAACCATTTTCTCTCCCCGGTGTCATGTGACTCGTTAGTGTTACAAGGTCTCAGGTGTGAATGAGGAGCAGGTGTGTTAAATTTGGTGTTATCGCTCTCACTCTCTCATACTGGTCACTGGAAGTTCAACATGGCACCTCATGGCAAAGAAGTCTTTGAGGATCTGAAAAAAAAAGAATTGTTGCTCAATTAGTTTATCTTTTAAAAGCAACAATTCTCAAAATAAATGTCCTTTTTTCATGCTCTACATTATGCCATTTTTGCCTACATATTAAATTATTCATTTAATTTTAGCATTTAAAATGATTTGATTTTAGTTCTTAGTATAATCATAATAATTATAATTATTGTTAATTCATATTTAATTAATATTACAGCTTTAAGTTTGACATGGATAAAAACTAGCGTGTTTAAATCTCAGAGTGAAAGAAAGGATGAAAAATGTCCATGAAATGCTAAAATATTAATTATATTATAATTTGTAATGAACCTGAACCATTCTTTCATCCTGCATATGTATCTTAAATTTATATTTTACCATTTTCAGTTATTATTATTATTATTGTTATTATTATTATAATTTTGCAGAGCTGAACTGAGCCTGCAGCCTGTAACTGAAGGCGAGGAGCAGTACGACTGCTCCGAGGGTTTCACTTATTCTGAGGTGATTCAGAAGCCTGGAGAGTGTCTGGAGAAAACCTGCCATCACCATGGAGACAGCGCCCAGATGCTGAAGGTCAACATGATTCCTGTTCCAGACGCTTTGATGTCACACAGCACTGAGGAGGAGTTTGACAAGCCCATCGTTCTGCACCTGTGGCCCACCGTTCTCCTCCGCAACCTTCTGCCGTACCCCATCACCTTCAAGATAAAGGTACAGTCCTTCTCCACTGAGTCAGATGTGTGTGGTTTGACCTGGCACAATTATTATATTACAGTTAAGAGGGATGCCCGCTGTAACGGTATCATATTGGTTATCTGACGATATCAGAGACACTTAAATTATCTGTCTCGGTTATTTGCTCATTTCCCTTATTTTAACATGCATATTAATTTTCCCATCATCTCATGAAAGTTCATCTTTCAAAAAAAAAAAAAAAAAAATCATAAATATAATATAATAAATATACTTTTCTCATACTCAAATTCATTTTTAGCATTTTTATTTTTATTTTAGGTGTTAATGTTTTTATTATTTATTTATTCAGACAAAATAGTATTTAATAAAGGAGATTTGTTAGTTATCAGCAATAATATGAATATATATCTGCTCATCAGTATTGGACATATATTTTAAAATGAGTGCATCCTGAAATAATCATTTTTACCTGATAATTTTAACTGATTTATTAATTTTTGTTTCTAATGATAAATTATGATTAATAAATTATGAAAATGACATTATGGAGATTTATTGGGTTTCAGCCATAACATGAATCAAAGTATCAGCTTATAAGTGTCAGACATACATTTTAATATAAGTCCACCCCAAATAATTATAATCACCTGATAATTTTAACGCTTGTTTAACAAATTATAATTTTTTTAAAATGATAAATGATTTTGATATTTTCATCATTTAACTCACAACTATACAAATCCATCAACATTGTTTAAATATAAACATGACATGTTTACAGTAAAATAATGAAAATAACAATTATTTTTGGGAATTGTTTCTCAGTTCCAAGTATGACAACTAATTGTCGGAAAAAAAACCTCAGTTGTGATAATATCTGCTTTTTTAAATGCTGGATTACATCCTGTTATTTCTACATTTTACAGCTGTCTTTATTATGAAGCAAATTCCACCCAAGTCAAAGTCTGCTTGGAATTTCTATAGAATAGATTGGAATTTCTATCAAAAAGAGTACTTTCAGGCATGTAACAGGTATTTAATTTATAGTTCCATATTTTACAAAACTGTTTTGTTTACAGGGCAATGGAGATTTCCCTCCTTCCGAACTAATGGCGGGCCACTCCTCCCAGATCCACACGGCGATCATGGATTTCTCCATTCTGGAGCTGAAGCTGCTGGGATACCTGCAGCAGGACTGGGAGTCCAAGTACAGACTGTGCAGCGACTGTGACGAGATCAGCTTCATCAAATTCCGCTCGCTGGGAACGGACGAGGAGACGGAGGCGAGGCCGGAGCTGGACATCGCTGTCCATGTTAAGAAGGAGGAGGGTCAGGTGGTGGTGGCCATCCACTCCCCGTACTGGATGGTGAATAAGACAGGCAGACTGTTACAGTACAAGGCAGATGATCTTCATCGCAAACATGCAAAGGACTACGACATGCCCCTCCTTTTCTCTTTCAAGCCACGCAACTTTCTGCAGAACAACAAGGTTTGGAAGAATGTCGTCAAGCATGTAGTAAACATTCAGCTTATCGATCAAGTTTCTAACTTCTCATTCTGTCACTGCTGTTTACAGATTCGCTTGATGATTTCAGAAAGTGAATTATCAGATGATTTCTCCATTGACACTGTTGGGAGTTATGGTGATGTCAAATGCAAAGGGAAACAGAAGGATTACATGGTGAGAGTTCTTTCATTACAACCATCAGATTTTAATACATTAAGTTAAAGGAAAATCAAAATTGATTTGATTTACTTTCTTAATACTTGTTCTTGATCTTATTTCTGGGGCGTGTTTTTCCCAAAGTCAGTATATAGAGGAAATTGACCACTTTTTAAAAAGCCAATCATTTGTTTTCTTTTTGATTTTTAAATTTTGATATTGTTTATTTACTCTAAAATGTGCTTTTATCAAACTGAAAAGTGTGACATATACATATACATATACATTATATATATACATATACATTATATATATATATATATATATATATATATATATATATATATATATATATAAACCCAAAACCACTAACATCGTTAACTGAAATTAAGCTGAAATAAAATATTAAAATGTAAATATTAGATGGGGGAAATTTTTTTTTTTAAATGTTTAAGTTTAAAATGACTACAACTAAATCTGAAATAATAATATTTCATTTCATTATTTATTTATAAAGCACATTTAAAAACAACCCAAGATTGACCAAAGTGCTGTACAAATCAGGAAGCTCAAATAAAAAAAAGAATTTATAAGTCTATAAAACAACAAACATAAAATTAGACTAATACATTAAAGACCCACACTAAGATGATGAGTTTTAAGTTTTGATTTAAAAGTGATGACACCATTCGGATTGATACCGGGAGGCTATTCCAGAGTTTAGGGTCCGCTATCGCAAAAGCATGGTCTCCACGATGTTTTAACCTCGATTGATGAACAGAAAGCACTTCAAGGTTGCCGGATCTAAGTGCCCTGGATGAATTATGACAACGTAAAAGATCAGATAAATAAGTTGCAGCAAGGCCGTGTAATGCTTTAAAGACAAGAACTAAAATTTTGAATTCTATTCTCTGTTTGACTGGTAGCCAGTGCAGAGAAGTTAAAATGCAGTTGAATTTGTGACTACCAGTCAGCAGCCTGGCTGCAGCATTTTGAACCGTTTGAAGGCGCCCAATCGATGATTGGTTTGCTCCATTGTAGAGTGAATTGCAGTAGTCAAGGCGTGAAGTAATAAATACATGGATGACTATTTCAAAGTTTTTTAGAGAAAGAAAAGGTTTAACTTTTCCAAGACGTCATAAATGATAAAAACATGACTTAACGACAGAATTAATCTGTTTGTCGAGCTTCAGACCTGAATCGAGCAACACACCTAGATTTTTCACACACGGAGAGACATAAGAACTTAAGTCGCCAAGGTCAAGATCACCTAAGTCGTAAAAATCACTTGGACCAAACAGTACTATTTCGGTTTTATTCTCATTTAAGGCCAGAAAATTGTGTGTAAGCCATAATTTCACTTCCTGTAGACACGCCAGCAGGACCTCTGTGGAGCTTGAATCATTATGTTTAAAGGGCAGGTACAATTGGGTGTCATCAGCGTATAAGTGAAAAGATGCTCCATATTTTAAAAAGATGGAGCCCAATGGCAGCAGGTATAAAGAGAACAATGTTGGAGCAAGAATAGATCCCTGCGGAACACCACAGGAGAGATGTGCTGCTGAGGAAGTGTGTTTTCCAATGCATACAGAAAACTTCCTGTTAGCTAAAAAGGACTGAAGCCATTTTAGAACGGTGCCCTGAATGCCTACGAGATTTTCCAGTCTGGAAATAAGAATTGTATGATCAACCATATCGAAAGCTGAGCTAAGATCTAAAAGGACCAGAGCAACAGCACTCCCTTTATCTGTAGCCAGCATAATGTCATTAGTAACTTTCAATAGAGCAGATTCAGTACTGTGAAGTTTTCTGAATCCTGACTGAAAAGTTTCATATAGTGAATTAGATTCCAGAAAAGAATGTAGCTGAGTAAATACAACCTTTTCCAAAATTTTTGATATGAAAGGGAGATTAGAAATTGGTCTGAAATGACCTAAATCAGACACATCAAGATTTTGTTTCTTCAAAAGAGGAGTGCCTGAAGCATGTTTCAGGGACCATACCAGTACTCAAACACGTTCATAAAAAAACAGGAGATCAGGCCCTATGGTATCAACAGTTTGCTTAAGGATGTGTGATGGAATACCATCATAAGGACAAAAAGTAGGTTTCAGATTGTCAATAATATCTTCACAGGTCTGAAGGGTAATTAAATCAAACATGCTCCCAATAGAAGAGCGCCTAGTTATTTCAGGAAGAGCATGAGAAGACACCAGTGATTGTGGTCTTGACCTTGTTGTCTTCTCAACAAAAAACAACAGAAAGTTTTCACATAGGAGATCAGACACATCAACAGCAGGATTTAATGCAAAAACTAAGTAAAATATCAAGAGCACATCAGAATTACTCAAACTTAAACTAAGATTAAAATGAAAACTGAAAATATAAAATTAAAATTAAAGCTATAATAATATATAATACTAAGTACTAATTAGTGCTGTCAAACGATTAATCGTAATTCATTGCAGTTAATCGCATTCAAAATAAAAGTTTTTGTTTACATACTATGTGTGTGTACTTTGTATATTTATTATGTCTATATAAGTACACACACATACATGTATATATTAAAGAAAAATGTTTATATATTAAGTAGATTTATCTCTAATATAAATATATACGTGTAAATATTTTCAGAATGTTTACTGTATGTGTGTGTAATTATATATACATAATAAATATACACAATGCACATACACATTATGTAAGCAAAAACTTTTATTTTGGATGCGATTAAATCATAGTAAAATAGCATTAGATTGATGACCACTTTAACAGTCCAATCAAATCAAATTACTGATGGATGAAATCAAGTCAAGTCCCATCTTCTGTTTTTTTGGCATTCGGTATACTCTGTTAACTCAGAAATATGTCAGATTACAAAATTAAAAAAGGGTTTTGAATACCACATTGACTTGAATTTTGGTGTTTGGTTTGCTGTTAGGTGGGAGTGAAGATAGATGCGACCAGCTTCAGTTTGACACGGTTGGTGACGTTCCTGCCCTTCTACATGCTGGTGAACAGAACCAAGCACATAATCCGAGTCTGTGAGGAAGGTCTGGATCAGTGGACAGAGGCCCGTCCCGGACAGGTCAGGAAATACAACCGACTGTAACAGGAGAAATGTTCATTCTCTGAATGCTGAGATTTATCCGTCTGCTTCATAGGCTGCTGTTCCATTCTGGCCAGAAAAAGACTCAAAGAAACTCCGAGTCAAAGTGGAGGGCAGTCAATCATCACCACGGGCGTTTTACTTCCACCAGCCAGAGAACTGCCTCCTGCTGCATCTGGACAAAACCGTGAGTTAGTGCTTCCTACACAGACGAGAGATACAGTACACAAGCACACTCTCCCTCGATTGATCCTTTTCTTGTTTCCTCTTGTTTGTAGTTGGGCGGTATTATTGTGGATGTGAATCTGACAGAACATTCCACTGTGATCCGGTTCTCTGAATACCACGATGGTGCCGCTCCATTCCTCCTCATCAACCACACTAAAGACGAGACACTACAGTTCCACCAGAGGTGAGCATGACAAACACACGAGAACTGTGCAAGATCAAACTATAAGAGTTTAAAGACAGCAGTAAAGACAGTCCGATGGTCTTTAGCTCTGTTGATCGTATACTGTACATGTCTATATGCCTTGCATGCATTTAGTTTCTGTTGAGGTATTGAGCATTGTGATTGTAAATTCTTCTGAATTAGATGTATCAAAATGGTGACGGTCGGTAGTTTGGTAGAAATTTGGGGTCCAAATTGAATGATTTGTCATAGTCTTGGAAGCATCAGGCAAAATATAATTTCTTTTTTCTGACACACAAAGTACAGTTTTTTTTTTTTTTTTTTTTTTTACACAAATCTGATCAGCCAATAAGTTCTTATCAAAAGTCCTTATCAAAATGTGTACAATATAATAGGAAAACATAAAATATAATTAAATAATAAATCTCTCACTATATTATTTTTTGCTTATTATGGGAGATTAGGATTGCTTAAAATATATATGTTGCTTATAAAAATAAAACAAAGTATTCAGTTATCCATGTTTTAATTCAAAAATAAAAATGTAAATAAATCACTTCGGAAATTGTCAAGTAGGTAGACATTTATTTAATTTTTGCTTTAAAATATACTTAAATATAAAAAATAAAATGATAAATTAAATTTTAAATGTAGTATTAAAATAATTTATCCGTTTGCCAGTCAAATTAAAAATGCCATTGCAGTTTATAGACGGGAGCAGCTGGTAAACCAAAATTTTAAACCACTTTCATGTTTTGTTTTGTTTTTCTTTGTGATGAAATGAAACGGTCTTTGCTCTTTTAGCATTCACTGAAACTTCACACTACAGTCTGTATTCATTTTTAAATGCTTGAATTGTCAGTTGTGCTAGTATTTATGTTGCTAGAGTGTTTTATATTTTATTTTGTTGCATTTTTGTTGTATCCTCCTTTCTTTGTAGCACCAGAAAGCGGAAAGCTTCTACTTGGCTTCGGGATGAGAGAGTGGATCTCTCTTTATCAGTTTGTGAAGAGACTGAATCCCTCTGGTACACACTCTCACACTGACAGACAAAGTGATGTTGGTTGAGACGCATGAAACAGTATTTCTTTCTTTTCCTTGCAAGCTAACATGGGATTTGGTGAAGGGAGCTGCTCGACCCTTTCCAAAATACTTTGGGGGAAAACATTACAGTACAGTTAACGTCTTTAACTCATTTTCCTTCCACAGCAAAAGGTTGCAGTCTGAAGTGAATCTTTCTCTTCTTGATGATGATTTTACAACCCGTCAGGTGTTTTGTACCTTGTGGACAAAATAACAGAAATTAACCTACTTGCTTCCTGATTGTGTGCTTACAGCTGCTTTCACTTCCTAACAAATGAAATGCATTCTCTTGTGTCTCAGTAGAAATCAGATACAGAGCATGAATTATTTTCTTTTTTCTCTCATTGGACACTTGGTTATTGTGACTTTGGCTGCTGTTAAAGGGACGTTAACTGCCTGTGCTGTATATCAAGTGTAAATTATTCTCAGATATTATTTTGTTAATACTATGGGCCTATAATTTCTGTGGTTTCTATATGCTGTGTTGTCCACCTGTGAGCGCCTGCCTGCTACGGCTGCATTGACGTCATGATTTCATCTCTCAAATTAGAAAGTATCGTGTGGAAGTGTCTCACTTTCATATAGTCTAAACAAACTTCAGCAATCTCTTGCAGAAAATAATCTCCTAATCTTCTTCTTTTTGCAGTATATTTTAACATTCAGTAGTTTGAGGTCTTTAAGATTTTTTTATGTTATTGAAAGAAGTCTCTTTTGCTCACCAAGGCTGCATTTATTTGATTCAAAATGTAGTAAAAACAGTAATAATTGTAAAATATTATTACATTTTAAATGAACTGTTTTGTATTTGAATATATTTTAAAATGTAAGTTATTGCTATCATTACTCGGTGTCACATGATCCTTTAGAAATCATAATATGCTGATTTGCTGCTCAAGAAACATTTCTTATGTGCTGCTTAACATTTTTGTGGAAACCATGAGGAATATTTGATAAATAGAAAGTTCAAAAGAACAGCATTTATTTGAAATAGAAACCGTTTCTTTGACCCCAAACATTTGAATGGTAGTGCATTTTCATGTTTTTTTTTATTGTTGTACAGAATTTGTTGAAGTTTGTTGCAGTTGTTGGATGTTTTGTGATGGTGTTATATATTATGTAGTAAGTCTGAACTAATGGTTTTATTCTAGCAGCTCGCAGGCAGAAATGGAAGAGCTGGCTCCAGGTGAGGCGGTGTACTACACCTGGGCCGAGCCCACCGGCTCAAGAATACTGAGCTGGAAATGGGGCAAATACAAAGGAGAGCTCAAGAGTGAAGAGGTTAGAAATAAAAATCAGATCTGATGATTGATTATACAGCATTTAAATGTGATAAATTGCATTCATTTAAATACTATAACAAACCTCACCCTGTTCTATAGGACCAGTTGTCGGATGTGAACAAGGAGGGAAAATTGTTTGTCATCTCATTTTATGAAGGCCTCCAGCGTGTGGCGCTTTTCACCACCGAGACGCGTGTCTTCAAGAAGATTCGCGATAATGAGAAAATAGAGCTGGCAGAACAGGAAACCTGCATCTCGTTACAGAACATGGGCATTTCACTGGTCAACAACACCGCCAGCCAGGAAGTGGCCTTCATTGGCATCACCAGGTACTGCTGGGGGTCATGGTGGCATACTGTACATCTGACACAGAAAAGTGTTAAGCACATTTTAGGCACTTTCACAACAAGAATGATAACTATAATGGCAACTATATTAGCGTCCACATCAACCTAGAATATATATGAAGAGTTCATTTGCAAAAACAGATTTTCAAAAATCATGTTTTTTCATTGTGCGTTCCAGTTAATCTCAATCAAACTGCAGTTGGGTTATTTTGACGCAATTTTATAACTAAAAATAAAACTAACCCAATAAAACAAAATAAAAACATGATAACATTAAAAAAAAAAACATGATTTTTGAACATTTTACAAAACGGGGAAAAAAAATTAATTAACAAATAAACTCTTCATATTTTGCTTATTGAAATTGATCAAATGAATATAATTTGTTTGTGTTGGTCAGTTCTGATGTGGTGTGGGAAACCAAACCTAAGATGCGCAGCCGATGGAAGGTTTTGAGTGTTAAAGAGGCGGCGATGTTGGAGCAGCGCTACAGAGATTATATAGAGAGCGGGCCAGTGGACAGCATCGTCATTGACCTAGAGAACAACTACCAGGTTAGTGCTTTTTACAAGAAGTCTCTGCTGTCCACAGAGTGTGTATGTGAAGTTTTAGCTCAAAATACCACGCAGCTCATTTTTTATAGCTTGCTTTAGTTGCCACTTTTAAGGTATGAGTCAAAATGCGCCGTTTTTGTCTTTGTCCCTTTGGAAGCAAATGAGCTGGTGCTCTTGGCCCCCTTTTCAGAAGAGGCGGAGCTTCAAAAGCTAATGCTCCTGCCGGCACAACGGTAACACAAAACAGTCTCTTGCACTGAAACTGTCAGAAACTCTCAAGCGATTGACTCGCCTTGCTTTTGTATGTATTTTTTTTAACTGCCACATTCCTATTTATGATCGTTCTGGTAGCACGTAAAGGCAGCATCAGTAATAACAGGCAGAGACGATGGTAGCTTTAGCAACTTTGTCTGGAGCTGACGTTCGCGCATGAAGCGTTGGTCTTGATCCCTCTTTCAGAATCAGACTTTGCGAAAATCCAGCATTGAAATGACCCTTGTTTGTGAGGCAGTCAGGTGTAAAATGATTGGCACGACTTTCTTCGAAAATGAAACTTAACCACAGTGTACTTAGTGGCTCAGATGGGGAGAGTGTATGCAGCTCCTATGTTCATCGGTGCATCCCAAAACATAACACTTGTATTGCCTCTTTATGGCACTGACATTGTATATCTGCAGTAATGGCGGACTGCTGCTTCTCACTCAGGCCTGTGTCTATGCTAATAGGCCAGAGAGCGTCACAAATGGGCGGCACTTTTTCACTATGGTGACGTGTACCTAGGGAGAAATCTGGAATCACATGTTCTGAGACTGTTTATGATTTATTGGGATCATAGAAAAATGAGTGGGTGGATTTTTACCATTACAGGCTGGTTGTTTTCGCACACTGCAGCCACACAACTGTGTTCAAACACCTTATAAAAGTGATTTTTGCATAATAGGTCCCCTTAATTTTAAAATGAGTTGTCACCATCAGAATTAAACAGTGTTTTTGCTACTGTACCTTTAAGGCATCTACATGCAAATAACCCTGGTTTATGATTGGGTCTTATTAGGCTGAAATATATTTGGCATGCATTGATTCTTGACTGTGGCCAATAAGTGCTGGAAACGCAACTTAGCATTTAGATTTCAGTCAAATTAGTGAAAAATATCATATGATTGATTTTTTTTTATTTATTTATTTTTTTTATTTCAATTGATTCATGGTCAAATTATTTATTTCTATTTAAAATAACTAATTTAAATAAATTAAATAGCTAATATGCTAGTAACATGCATGCTAATAAGCAACATATTCTACATGACCATATTCTACATACTTATCTAAACTTAACTACCTTATTAACTATTAATAAGCAGTATTTAGGAGTTTATTGAGGCAAAAATCATAGTTAATAGCTAATAGTGCACCTTAAAAATAAAGTGTGACCCAATAAATATTACATTTTGCTTACAGTTTTGTTATGAATGTCATTTACTGTTTAAATGAAATAGTGTGATCTTGCACTTAAAGATATCGGCATCTGCAACCCCCTTATCAAGTTGCTGAATAACATGGGCTGCAACAAGGACAGAAGTTATTCAGAGAAGGTTATGTCTGTTTTAATCCACCTCTGGCTGTACTGAATGTTCATCAGGTGTTGTTTGCTGCTAATGGGGTGGAAATGAGGATAATGCAGCCCTTTGATGCGCCGCTCAGGAGGAACTTCTTGCCAGCACTAAAGGTGGAGTACAGTGTCTCCACCCGCCAGAAAACCTACCGAGTCCAGATCAACAGGATTCAGGTCTGCTTCACCCTCAATCAAGCAATCCAGCTTCAGACACAGTTATAGCCATGTGATCAGAGCAACCACAGAGCCTAGATCAGCACAGTTCAATAATTATGGTCAGTGAACATGAAAATGCCCCTGTTTACTCCTCAGATCCAAAATCAGTTGCCTGGAGCCATCTTCCCATTTGTGTTCTACCCCATCAAACCTCCCAAATCGGTCAGCATGGACTCAGGTCAGTCGATCCACAGCCTTGAGGCCTGTTCACTCAAAGGCCAATGCAAAATAATTATTTTCTTTTTTCTTTTTATATTATTTTATTTATTTGTGTCTAGCCAGTCTGGCATTGATACAGTAAAAGGGTATTACATTTTATTATTTTTTTATTATTTAATTTAAATTTTTTTATTTAAGAGCCCAAACCACTCGCTGACGTCAGCATCATCACCAGAGCAGCCGGACATTCAGACATTCTTCGCATCAAGTATGCTTCCTCCTCGTGAAATTTCTTTTCATCTCTTGCTCTCAAAGAAACTGCGAAACATGCCTCGTTTCTGCTTTGCAGGTATTTTAAAGTGTTGATTCAGGAGATGGACCTGAGGATAGATCTTGGGTTCCTGTATGCCATACTTGAGCTCTTCACTGCCGAGCACGCCAGCGCTGTCACGTCTGAACAGGAGGTACAGTAATGCACTAAGATATACACAGGCATCCGTGAAACCTGCAAGTGATTGATTCTTCTGTATAAGAGGCAACTCCATACTCTACTGATACTTTTCAGTACTGAGCAGAGCAATACATTTATAATAGACTTCTCCCTCTAGTTCATCCACACTCTTTGTGATTACAGTATATTTTATATTACACACACTGCCATTCAAAATTTGTGGCCTGAAAGATTTATTTTTAAGAAATTAATACTTTTATTCAACAATGCATTCAATTAAACAAAAGTGACAGTAACAGATTCATAATGTTACAAAATATTTTATATATATATATATATATATATATATATATATATATATATATATATATATATATATACACACACATACATTTTTATTTTTATTTAATGTTTTTAGAAATTCTGTTCTTTTGAATTTTCTATTTCAAGTCGTCATAGAATGATTTCTGAAGGATCATGTGACACTGAAGACTGGAGTAATGATGCTGAAAATTCAGCTTTGATCACAGAAATAAATTACATTTTAAAATATATTCTAATAGAAAACAGTTATATTGAATGAAAATAATATTTCACAAATTACAGTTTTTACTGTATTTCTGATCAAGTAAATGCAGCCTGGGTGAGCATAAGAGACTTAAAAAAATCTTAGCAACCCCAAAGTTTTGAACGCTAGTGTATTTGGTCTGTTGACGTATGTGTGTGGTGTCGTACTGTAGGTGGAGTTGTTTGAGAAGGACATTGATTATCTGAAGACTGAGTTGAATCATAGTTCAGCGACAGACACGTCACCCATCAGCCTGTACGAGTACTTCCACATCTCGCCCATCAAGGTCAGTTTCCAAAACCTCTGTCCAATTCACTGTGACCACAGAATAACATTTAATATTTATGACGAACCTAGCTTACTGAAGGCGAAAGTTCGTTTGTTTTTTTTTCAAATCAACACATTTTGAGTATACAGTGTAGTGTGTAACTGTGTTTTTGTGGGGCAGCTTCACTTGAGTTTCTCTCTGAGCACCGGTGGTGAAGACGGGAATAAGAAAGAGAGAGAGAGAGAGGTCATTCCTGTTCAGTCTCTCAACCTCCTGCTGAAGAGCATTGGAGCAACACTCACTGATGCTCAGGACGTCCTCTTCAAGTACTTACACTCACTTCACCGCACTCACTCTCACTGCGGCAGGCAATCCCTGTAGTTCCTCATTCCAGTCTGCCCAGCTGAACCCTCACTTCACACTTTGGGTATTTCTGGATTTCACATGTGGTTATGCTGACAACAAAACACACGCTAGACTTCAGTTTGTCCGCTGTCACACTGCCCTCTAGTGGAAAGACCAAAACAAGCTAGAACTGTATGTCAAGGGAGCAAAACTGTGTATGTGCAATGAAGATTCATTATTAGACAAGCATTATGTTATGTATATATTAAATGCAATTATTGTTTATTTACTATTATACTTTTTTATATTTTGAATTAATGAATTATTTTTGCATTTTAGTTTCTAGTAATTTTGGTGCTTTTGTCAATTTCACTTAGATTTTTTTAAATGTTACTATTTACTTTTAAATTAGTTTTAGTTTATTTGCTATTTACATTTAGTATTACTTTTAGTAATTTCACTTAATTGCCAAGGCAGTTTTTCATCTCATATATTTTATTTCAGCTTTATTTTAAATTTAAACATTTTAATTCTCTGTTAATTTTGTAAGTTTTAGTATTAATGATAATAACGCTGAGCTGCTTAATACATTTTAAAATTGCATGTGAAACAGTATATGCAATATGTAGAGTCAATAATAAATGGCTTGTAAAATTGTAATTTAACCTCAAGTTCTATCCAGTTATCTTTTCAGAAATGAATGTGGTTACTTTTTATTGGTAATGCACGTTTGTAAAATAATACCCAGAGTAGTGTGGTCTGATTCTGTATTTCACATTTTGGCAAAAGTATTAGGTTTAGTGGATATTCCATGCATACTAAGTTATATACTGTGTACAGTATGCACTCATAATTATGAGTAGTATGCCACTGCATACAGTTCATGCAAAGTCTCTTATGTGATGTTGAATTGTATATCTATTACCTAGAAATCTATTTTATTGGGAATGCTTACATTTGTGACCTGTCTTTCGCCAGACTTGCATTTTTTGAGCTGACGTACCAGTTCCGCACCACTCAGCAGCTGCAGTCGGAGGTCATCCGCCATTATTCCAAACAGGTCAGCTTTCACCTTTAGCACTCACCAACTACTGGTGTTTTCAGTGTGTTTTAAACACACACATTCATTTGTCTGTGCTTGTGTGCTGTTTGTTTCAGGCTATCAAGCAGATGTATGTTCTGGTTTTGGGTTTAGATGTCCTCGGGAATCCATTCGGACTGATCCGCGGTCTGTCTGAAGGTGTCGAGGCCTTCTTTTATGAGCCTTATCAGGTGAAACTTCAACTCTTTTGATAGGATTGATAAGATAAAGAATATGTGGCCCTCTGAACTGAATGGTTTCAAAATTAAATTTGTTACAAACAAGGCATTGTTCTTTTATTGAACACAACTATTTATAATTATTTACTGCTGTTTATTGTTATGTTAATGTCATTATAGTTAACTAAAATCAAAACCATCAAAAACATTTTAGGTACTTGAAATAAAATACATTTTAGGTGAAACATAATATAAATAAAATACTAAAAATATCTATTTTATTTTAGCTAGCTGTGAAAGCATCATTTCTCATTTTCATGTACTAAAACTAACATTGAAATAAAAAATATTAATAATAAAACGGACATAAACACACAAAAAATTACAAAACCTTTAACTGAAATTACAATGAAAACAGAAACTACAAAAAAAAAAAAAAAAACTATTAATAGTATCTTAATGATATAAAAATAACACTGAGTGTTGGTTTGTCAGGGTGCCATACAGGGACCAGAGGAGTTTATAGAGGGCATGGCACTCGGTGTGAAGGCTCTGGTTGGAGGAGCTGTGGGTGCGTTCTCTCTTTTTACTGTATTTAATAATACACTAATATTGTGAGTGATCTATGCAGTTATGAACTCTCCAATCAAAAGTTGTCACATGAGACTCGTATCAATCTTGTTCCACTTATATTCTGAGCCGTCCATCTCTTGTCCTCTCAGGCGGTCTGGCCGGAGCGGCGTCTCGGATCACGGGAGCGATGGCTAAAGGTGTGGCCGCCATGACCATGGATGAGGAGTATCAGCAGAAGAGACGAGAGGCAATGAACAAGCAGCCCAGCGGACTCAGAGAAGGCCTGACACGAGGAGGGAAGGGACTCGTCTCTGTGAGTGAACAACAGAAACTTTGACCTAACAGATAGTTCACCCAACAGATTTTAAGTAATCATTTACATAGCCTTACGTTGCTTCAGACCTGTTTGACTTATAAGTATATTCTATACTTATACTTATATCATACAGGTGTGAAATGACACGATGGCAAGTTTTTAATGTTGAACTTTACCTTCAAGTTGAAATTTCAGTAAATTAACAGCACATCTGTATGTTCATTGTTCTCTTCTGTTGGTCACGACATCCAGATAAACAAGTAAAATATTTAAACTTTTTAGTGTCTTATTGGTAGCACTTTATTTTACAGTACGTGCACTTCCCTGGTACATACATCGTAAATATCTCTTGTACCTCCAAGCAAAGTGGTAACACAAAGTACTTACCTGAAGTGTATGTTGTTGGTAACAAATAAGAAACTCGGCTGTACTTAACAGTCGTACATGCATGGTCATTAGTTTGCACTACCTGTAAGGGACCATTCTTACCCACACTTGTCTGTATGTACAAACTAATGACCATGCATATACGACTGTTAAGTACAGCCGAGTTTCTTATTTGTTACCATGTAAACACACCTCAGGTAAGTACCTTGTGTTACCCCTCATTTGCCTGTAGGTACAAGATATTTACCATGTATGTACCAGGGAAGTACACGTACTGTAAAATAAAGTGCTACCATTTTATTTTTGTTTGTTTTAATGTTAAAATGATTTGCCTTATTTGCCTTACATTTTAATGATTTTGTTTTTTATTAGCTTTTTATCAATTCATGAACTCCCCACAGTTCCCTTAGTTCATGAATCCTAGTTTATATAGGTAAGATATAACCAAAAATATACATAGAAAAAAATAGTGAAGCCATTTTAATTCAGAAATCGCTAGTCAATTTTACGAATAATTACATAGAAATGGCAAGTCAAACAATTAAGTGTGAAATTTTGAATCAAAAAGAGTGAAATTGTATTTTCATGTAAAACATAATCCAGTCTTTGTTTTTGTTTTTCTACAGTGTAGGACTGTTAATTTAGTGTGATTTAGTAAAATAAAAATAAATAAATAAAACATTTTCCCACATTTGGAGCAATTATTTTCTTTCAAAAAACCATACACTGACATCTAAAGCCACTTTTTTAAATTCTTTATTTATTAAAAATTTTAGATTTGGAGCCCAAGATCTGCCCATATACATAAGATACAAAAAAAATTAAAAATTATAACAATAGAGGTTGTATGCCAGGAAAATAAAACAATTAAAGCCACTTTTTTAATGTCTATTCAATGCTTTTACACAATATTGTCTTAATAATATGTTTAGTTAATTGATGAAGTCTTCTCCTCATCATCACACAGGGGTTTGTGAGCGGCATCACGGGCATTGTGACTAAACCCATTAAAGGTAAAGATGTTCAGTTATCCGGCAGCATTTCACTGTCAAGAATCCAGCTTTCCTGTGTGCTCAGTTTAATAGGCATCTCGTGTGTGTGTGTGTGTGTGTGTGTGTTGCTGTAGGAGCTCAGAAGGAAGGAGCGGCGGGTTTCTTTAAGGGTGTGGGCAAAGGTTTGGTCGGAGCTCTGACCAGACCAACAGGGGGCATCATTGACATGGCCAGCAGCACCTTTCAAGGCATCAAAAGGTCTCTGAATATGTCTGTGTATCTGTGTGCATTGTTTGGTGTTAGTCCATGATTGTGATGTGTTTTCTGGCATGATTTGAATGCAGAGCTGCGGAGACGTCTCAGGATGTGGAGAGTTTACGTCCTCCTCGTTTCATCCATGAGGATGGAGTCATCCGGCCGTATAAGGAGAGAGAGGGCATAGGCAGCCAGATGCTGCAGGTGACACATGACACTTCACTTCCTGCCGTCACACTCCTGGTGTTCAAGATAATGGCAATGCATTTAAAAAAGTTTTAAAGACAAAAATAATAGGAATGGACAATATAATAAGCAACGGAAATGGGTAGTTGACATGACATCTCCTACATTACAAATTAAAACGTCAAAAAAATAAGTCTGCATTTATATAATCAAAAATACAGTAAAAACAGCAGTATTGTGAAATATTATTGCAAATTTAAATTACTGTTTTCTGTTGGAATATATTGCAAAATGTAATTTGTTCCTGTGATGCAAAGCTGAATTTTCAGCATCATTAAATGATTTCGGATCCTGCATTTTAATATGCTGATTTGCTGCTCAAGAAACATAATTATCAATGTTGAAAACAGCATTTATATGCAATAATATAGAAATCTTTTTTCTAAATTTTTAAATGTCTTTACTCTCACTTTTGACAGTTTTATGCATCGTTGCTGATTAAAAGTGTTCATATTTTTATTAATAATAAAAAAATAAAAAATAAATCTTGAATGGAAACATGTAATTAAACGTAAAGTCTAATATATGTTGAAAATATATGATGATTATATCCATGTCATCTACCCAGATACAGATATTCATAACATTATACATATACAGTAACTATACAATAACAAGTTTCTGATTTACTTGCAGTTGTTGCTTGCTTCCAAATTCTATGCCATTTTCTTAAACACCCACCGTTGTCATTAAACAACCAGTTTCGACCAACATGAATTTTCATGCTCGTCCAGGCTGGTTTATGCTGGTTTTATATTAGTCTAGATTGTGGATTAGAATATGTCTGGATGGTGAAGCTGGTCAACCAGAACAGTCTTTCCACTGAACTGGTTGACCAAGGAAGTCTTGCTGGTTAAACTAGTTTAAACTAGCGTCCAAAACACAACAGGAACCAAATAGACCAACACTGGCCAACGGTTTAAAATTGCATCATCAGATATGAAAGAGGTGTTAATATTTTAAATAATAACGTGTAGCAAACTTGATGAATTTTTTGTAATACATAGTATTATAAATTTCTGTTCTTATATGTTATAAAAACAGTAAACTATAATGTAAAAACAAACAGTCTAAAGTATTAAATGAACTCAAATCAAACTAAAACAAAATCAAATGATGTAAAACTACTTGTGTAATTCCCAGCAGTCACTGTCCTAGCATGTTTTAGTGATGTGTGGTGTAGTTCGTCACTGCAGGAGTTGCAGACGTTATCTCGGTAGTGTTAGATGTACTAGTACTGGTGGTAGTATTAGTGTTTCTGGTTGAGTACACAGCCTGTACTGGTGTTCACATCAGCATCACACTGACTGCAGCTCTCCTCTCTTGTCATGTTCACAGAGCAGAGCGAGAGCGGCCCTCTCTCAGATGATTAGTTCTGACACTGATGAGGATGAGGAAAATGGCTCTTTTTAAGTGCCTTTCTCAAGGCTTTCAATAAATGTTCAGTTTGTTTATGTAATTTTGCATCTAAAATCAGAATAATTTACAATGTTTTTACGTAATTCAGGTAGTGTCTAGCTGATAGAGTAGTTGATATATTTTAAATGTAAATATTGCTGTTTTATGATTAGGAATCTTGGTTTTATTCCTTCTGATTTGTTGCCCCTCCCCAACATCTGTCATTTTTCCTGAATAAAGTCTGTTTCCAAGTGCATTTTTTTTTTTCATCATTAACCCATTCCACACCCATCAATCCCACAATGCATTGCAAATGACATCGCATTTCATTGATTTATAGACACGCTTTACGAAGGAGCTGGGGTGCGTGCTGTGACTTTAGCCTCTTTAGAAAACGTCGTGACTAAACCTTTGCTTAAATTTTGCATTAAATTCTTTTCTTTTTACTAGGGAAATTTTAGAAATTTGCATTCTTGCATGCAGAGCACGTTCAAACACACCAGTCTGAACTATAGGCAACGTGAAAAAGTGCTTTAGAACAAAATAAAAAATGTTTTTTGAGAATCCCAAAACTAGTGCGATGTAAATGAAGATGAGTAGGTGATTTTGAAGTTTTGTTGCCACTGTGTGTCTTTTCATCAGTTCTTGTGTCATTATATTCACTCCATCTCCATATTTGATCGTAGTAGTTCTCAGGATTGTGTGGGGTTTTTTATTTTTTAATATTAATGGGTTTCTTCATTTGGTTTGTAGAGTATTGAAAACGGACGGTTTGCCAAGTACAGATACTTTGCTCATGCTAAGGTGAACGAATCAGATTTCCTGATGATCACTAAAAGGTAGGTGAATTATATAAACCCCTCATTTTACATGGGTAATGGCAATATTGGTATTTTGGTTTTAAGCATGCACAAATAGCATTAAGCATGTCACAGCTTCAGCTTATAAAAGCCTTCATGTAAACACCCTGAGCTCTATTCAAAATAAATCATTTTAATTTTTTTTTTTAGCTTTGAATACAGCTATTATTGAGCTTATAAATACCATGCACACGTGCCGTGCCATGACGCACATTTATTTGCATCTTACAAACTGAAATTGGATTTAATTTATTCTGACTGATGAAAATCAGTGCATGTAAACAGTTTTCAGTAAAAATTATTTTATGCGACAAAAACATGTGATTGCTTAAGCATGCACTGCTCATACTTCAGGTGAGGAATCTCAACAAATCCCTAAACCCAATAATTAAACTCAGGGCATAAAACCATAAAAAAGGCTGGAATACACTACATACAC
This sequence comes from Acrossocheilus fasciatus, assembly GCA_036784905.1. Classification (NCBI taxonomy): domain Eukaryota; kingdom Metazoa; phylum Chordata; class Actinopteri; order Cypriniformes; family Cyprinidae; genus Acrossocheilus; species Acrossocheilus fasciatus. The sequence continues at coordinate 24,121,669 of CM071945.1, forward strand.
TACAAATTGGGGCAGATATTTGGGTACTGCAGCTTTTAGGAAGATCAAAAAAAAAAAAAAAATCATCAGAAATGTAAAAATGCATTTAATTTCTAAGAACTATATATCTTTGCATGTAATTGATTATATACGCATGTACTATTCTATCCTAGTTATTCAAGTCATGTGCTACAGTGTATACAGCCCTTTTTATTTAATGGAAGCTTTTCAGCTCGTGTCTGTGTGATTTTCTTCTTTCAGGGGGATATTTTTCGTGACTAAGGGCACATTTGGGCAGCTGACGTGTGAGTGGCAGTATCTGTTTGATGAGTTCACCAAAGCGCCCATGATCGTGGAGGGCAGGAGACTGCGCATAGAAGCGAAGGTACATCATTATACGAAACATTTGTAAACAACATTAAATCTAAATCGCACTGGTTGCTGCATGTTATTCTAAATGTGCAGATATTTATGTTTAGCATGTATATAGCATGTACTTACACTATAATAAGGTACTAACCCTAAACCTTAACCCAAGTAGTTAACTTGTAAAAGTATTACTGTTCTTTCTTACATAATCATTGAATAGTTTCTTCACCTTTGAAAGGACTTTTATTTTGTAATGAGGTAATCAAGGCCATGTGGGCAGGGAGAGGGCATTAAAAATATTAACCAATAATATCATGGCCTACATGTTTGATCCAAATGAAATCCCTCCTGAACAAGGATTTCTTTTATTATGATGAAAATATGATTCATCTTGTTTTGATTTTCATAGGAGCGAGTCAAATCAGTGTTTCATGCCAAAGAGTTTGGGAAGATCATCAATTTCAAAACTCCAGAACTAGCAAAGGTACAGTTGCACATCTTTACTGCTGCACATCGATCCTGTGAGCATCGCCCACTTTCCTCGGTGCCCTTTAAGACCCCAAATTACCATGAATCCCTTCAAAAAAGGCTTTTCTTCAAGACCATTTATAAAGCGTATAACAATACAGTAGATACTTAAAGTGAATTAGATTTTTTTGTATCACATTCATTCATTTTGAAACCTGAGGTAATTTATTTATAAATCAGTGAAAGATATTCTTTAGTTTGTTTAACCAAACGCCGCATGGAGACACAGTACCACAATTTGAAGTAAATTTGAATTAACCTTTTTGTTTTGTTGAAAATTGTTTCAACAGAACACACATCACATACTGTATGACTTTCAGACAAATACAATTTGAGTTATATTAAAACTTGGTTCTCGTGAGACTAGAATATTCTCAGCTGAGTTTAATCTACGGCTACATCCTTCGTCATCCGCTGGAACGCCGCTGTCTTGTGAACGCGCGTACGTCAGTTAGCGGAAGCTAGAGATTACGCTTTATAAAGTTTTAAATATGGATATTTTTGTTAAACAAATGCATTGATTCAGTTCAGGAGGCCTTTATTAACCTATCGGAGCTGTGTGGAGCACTTTTTATGATGGATGGATGCACTTTTTTGGGCTTCAAAATCTCAACACCCATTCACTGCCATTATAAAGCTTGAAAGAGCCAGGACATTTTTTTTTTTAATATAACTCTGATTGTATTCGTCTGAAAGAAAAAAGTCTTATACACCTAGGATGGCTTGAGGTTGTGTAAAACATTGTAATTTTTTGGGTGGTCAATCCTTTCAAGAGTTACATTTTTCGCAGCTAATTGTAGGTAAAATAGCCTAATTAATTTAAATCATGCATTTCTGTCGTTCTCAGTGGGTTCTTGCCAAGCTTGAAGATGCCAGGGAAAGTCTGCCGAAGTAAGGACAGTTAAAGCGACATGCGGTGATCCTGCGCCCTGCTGTGTGCCTTTATGCTGCTTTTGCAGTGTGCCACTTCACATTATACCCACAATGCAACAGTCATTTACTAAACCATAAATACCACACTGGTAATGACTGTTAGACTGTGTGTGTGTGTGTGTTTGTGTGTTCGGTTTACATTACATTGAACCTTTCTTTCCCCTTCACTGTCTGAGCTCAGTCTCTCAAAATTCCTTATTTGCTTGAACACCAAACTCATTTACATTTTAAGTCTTTATAGCGTGCCTCTACATGCAGATCAGCGACTCGAAACACGTCTCTTAACTAAAGCCACACTAAAGTGTAAATTAAGGTGTCATTTTATACACATTAATAAAGACCAGTGCACTGTATGTATTTTATTTGTCTCTACATGTGGGAATGTGTGTCACATTTAAACAGAAATGACCAGGAATGTTTGAAAATGGGGGAGAGCAGGGATATTTTTTTAATATGTGGCTTTGCATGAAATGATATTTTGTTTCTCAGTGTGTTTAATTAATTCTATAGCTTGTCTTAATACTCGACAGTAAACACTCGATGGCTTCTTGACTGCTTTGTCTCTATGCAGCCACACTGAGTTACTGAAGAACTGTAAAATAACACAAATATGCAACTGTTTATTATTTAGCTTTTCAGTAAAGCTATTGTTGTCCATTTTCTTAATGAATGTCAATGAATTGACATTAAAGTCGACATGAAATCAAAACTGACCCTATTTATTGATCCTAATGTCAACAAGGCCCTCTTGGGCAACCTGTAAATGATGTACACCAATAAAGTATATCTTCAGTCCTTGTTTTAGTCCGCAGCCTTTTGAATATCTTGCCAGTAGTTAATGCAGTAATTTAGAGGAATGGTTAACCAAATAATGGATGTTTGCTCACTTTCAGGTCATCCGAGATGTAGATGAGTTTGTTTCTTCATCAAAACAGAATTGAAGACATTTAGCATTACATCAGTTACTTACCAGTGGATCCTCTGCAGTGAATGGGTGCCGTCGGAATGAGAGTCAAAATCAACATATTTGTTCAGAACTGTTTTGGCTTGTAAATGGTGCTTGATCTGAGCATATTTCTTTCCTGATTCAGACGAGACGACTTTTTCACTTGAGAAAACAATATTATGGATTATTCTTCATAATATTGGATTATTCATAATTAATGGATTATTAATATTATGGACTGGTTTGAAGTTAAAAACGCCTAAACGATGGATTTGTTTCTTACAAACATGCAGCATCACAAGACTGTAATTGATGGACTGGAGTGGTGTGGATTATTGTGATGTTTTTATCAGCTGTTTGGACTCTAATTCTGACGGCACCCATTCACTACAGAGGATCCATTTGTGAGCAAGTGATGAAATGCTACATTTCTCCAAATCTGTTCTGATGAAGAAACAAACTCATCTACATCTTAGATGGCCTGAGAGTGTTTACATTTGCAGCAAAAATTTCATTTTCGTGTTAACTGCTCTGTTAATATTAATAAAGGTTATAGCAATAAAAGCACATAGCAAGAGATCTTACATCAAGTTCCCAGGTTTCGATGATTGAAGTGACAAAATGTGCATTTTTTTTCTCATGCAACTGCAAACTCTTATTCTACAGTTTTATCGTATATTTATTCTCAATTGGAAATGAATGATGTTAGTGAGGTAATATTGAGAGCTGTGAATGTCATTTCTTGACTATAAAGGCAAAGAAAAGCATGAACTTTTTTCTTTTTCTTGTAATTTCTAATTATGCACATTTAATAAATGTATTTTGAATTTTATTTGATTGTGTTATTTGAATTTTAATGAGTAACCACATATAGCTGTATATCATTGTTTAATAAATATTATCAAAGCAGATACAGACATTACAGTTTAAAGGCACTTCAGGTATTCACTACAGCTTGATCTTGCTACGGACTGAGGTAAAATGATGAAACTCCAAATTCAGTGGCTGCATAAATTGTGAAAACTTTCAGAATTTGCCCTGTGACTGAATTTTCTGTGAGAAATAAAGATTTTTTTAAAGGAATATGCATGTTTAAATTGATCAATATCATTTACAATGTACAATTTGACACTAAAACACCGTTTAAAATAGCTAGTAAATTATTTTTACATAATAATAAAATAAAAATATCTGAATTAAATTCGTAACTTTAATTTCTACAAATGTATTATATTGACTCAGACTTGAGTTAAAACTACATAAGGCAATTACAGAGCATGATAGTTAAAAAAAAAAAAATCCAGAATAGGTTTTTACATTAACATGTAAACTTCTCCATCTTTTTGCCTTTAAACGCTTCAAGGAGTCTTCAAGACTTTGATCTATAACATCAGGAAAACATTTTTACATGTGCCTTAAAATCCTTTGTAAACTCTACTCACATAAAGAACAAAATGGCTACATCTGTTGTCGATGAAACCTATCCATCTATTAGAGGACCTAAACACGACTGAAAAGAAGGCTCATCCTTGTAATGGCAGATCAAGGCTCGTTTTCAGGAACCCAGTCCACATCTAATCCATTAGGCAATTCTCCTAGATACTTCCTTATATAAGTCCTTAGTCAACAAGAGAACAACGTAAAGCTAATGTGAGAACTAAATCTACTCAACAGATCAACAGAAGAGAGCAGGACCAGGTTTGTCCTCCAGGATGAGGACTAGTTGTTGATTTTAAACCAGGTTGAACTCTTTGAGGTTGTGTCTGAGGATGGTGTCTTTCACAGCTGCGAAGATCAAGCGGATGTTCTCTGTGTCGGTGGCACAAGTGAAGTGAGAGTAGATGGTTTTGTCTTTGTCTTCGTTTTGCTCCTGGTACATCTTAAGGATGAACTCCTGGGCTGCCTTTGGATCGTTTTTGGGGCCTGAAAAATGACAGTAATCAGTGGGTCAATGATGTGACGCTCTGTTTTTGGTCTATTAATTTATTTAAAAATACATTAAAAATGCCATTTACACATGCAATGACTGGAATACACATCTCATTTGAGCATGTTATGAACATATTTATTTCTGTATAAAAATAAATTTTTGGTGCAGTAAAGTTAAAAATGTCAGCATGGTAAAAGACCTTCATAGTCATAAAAAAGTATATTATGAAAGGTAATATATAAAACTCTCTCTCTATAAATAAATATATACAGTCATGGCCAAAAATATCGGCACCCTTTGGTAAATATGAACAAAGAAGGCTGTGAAAATTAATCTGCATTGTTAATCCTTTTGATCTTTTATTTAAAAAAATACACAAAAATCTACCTTTCATTGGATAATAAGAATTTAAAATGGGGGAAATATCATTATGAAATAAATGTTTTTCTCAAATATACATTGGACACAATTATTGGCACCCCTAGAAATTCTTATGAGTAAAATATCTCTGAAGTATATTCCCATTCATATTCACAATTTTGAGCACTCCAGGGTGATTATGAACATGAAATTATCCAGCCATGTCTTTCTGTTTCACAGAAATATAAATAGAAGGGAAAACAAATCATCCATCACAATGAGAAAAACCAAAGAATATATTTCTGATTTGCAGCAAAAGATAATTGAACTTCACAAATTAGTGAAGTGGCTTTAAGAAAAGAGCTAGAGCAGTGAAAATTCCCCATTTCCACCATCATCAATAATTAAGAATTTACAATCAACAGAAAATGTTAGGAAACGGCCTGAAAGAGGACGTGTGTCTATATCGTCCTAATGCACGGTGAGGAGGAGAGTTTGAGCGGCTAAAGACTCTCCAAGGACCACAGCTGGAGAATTGCAGAAAATAGTTGAGTTTTGGGGTCAGAAAACCTTTAAAAAAAATTGTCAAACAGCACCTACATCAGCACATGTTGTTTGGGAGGGTTTCAAGAAAAATTCTCCTCGCTCATCCAAAAACAAACTCCAGCATATTCAGTTATCAGACACGACTGGAACTTCAAATGGGACTGGCTTCTATAGTCAGATGAAACTAAAAAATGAGCTTTTTAGCAGCAAACACTCAAGATGGGTTTGGTGAACACAGGGATAAAAAGTACCCCATGTGTACAATGAAATATACTGCTGTATTTTTGATGTTGTGGGCCTATATTTCTGCTGGAGGTCCTGGACATCTTGTTTAGACACATGGCATCATGGATTCTATCAAATACCAACAGATAAAAAAAATCAATAAGTGACTGATTCTGTTAGAAATCTTATAATGGGCCATGTTTTGATCTTCCAACGGTACAATAATCCAAACACAAACCTCAAAAACAACACAAAAATGGGTCTCTGAGCACAAAACCAAGCTTCTGCTGGTCATTCCAGTCCTCTGACCTGAACCCTGTAGAAAATGAGTGAACTGAAGAGAAGAAGCACCAACATGGAGCTGTGAATCTAAAGGGTCTGGAGTGATTCTGGATGAAGGAATTGTCTCTGATCTCTTGTCAGGTGTCTCTAACCTCATCAGGCATTATAGGAGAACATTTAGAGCTGTTAAACTGGCAAATGGAGGTTTCAAAAAGTATTGAATAAAAGGGTGCCTTTAATTGTGTCCAATGTGTATTTGAGAAAAACATTTATTTCATAATGATATTTCCCACCATTTTAAATTCTTATTATCCAATGAAAGGTTAGATTTTTGTGAATTTTTTTAAAATAAAAGATCAAAAGGATTAACAATGCAGATTAATTTTCACAACCTTCTTTGATCATATTTACAAAGGGTGCCGATATTTTTGGCCATGATATGTATGTAAAACATAAAAGTATCTTATATCGAATTATATACAAAGATGGATTAAACTATTTAAAATCTAATCAATATCACAGAAATTATATCACAAAGACAATAAATATCTTTAAAATATCAGATTTTTTATTATCATATTTAAGTTTAATTCAGGCTGTAAAATCTCATGTGGTGCAATTTTATTAAAACTTTATGGATTCATAATTTATGATATTTGTTAAGTTTTTGTAAAAAAAAAAAAAAAGAAAAAAGTTATTACTATGTGTACATACACATGTAATCAAAGTGTAATAAAAAAATTATGTTCAGAATCTTTGTACTTGGTGATTCACTTTAAAATGAAATTAAAAATCTTCAAAAAATCTTCAGTTGCCTCAATCTTGTGCTTCGAGTGAACTGCTATGAATGACTCACCTGTGAATTCTGGGAAGTAGGTGGCGACGTGAGAGTGCACGATCTTCTCCTTCAGGATGTCTGTCTTATTAAGAAAGAGAATGACAGACGACTGCTGGAACCAAGGATATGTGATGATGGTTTTAAACAAAGCTTTACTCTCCTCCATGCGATTCTGAAACACACGAGACAATTTCAAATCCAGTCAACTGCCATGAGCATGAAGTCACAGGGGAACAGCCTGGACGAGCATGAACTCAAAGTACACCGACCTCGTTGTCACATTCAGCCAGGACCTGGTCGTACTCGCTCAGAGCCACCAGGAAGATGATGGAGGTGACGTTCTCAAAGCAGTGGATCCACTTCCTGCGCTCGGATCGCTGACCCCCGACGTCCACCATCCTGATGACAGTTAGAAAGAAGATTAGCAGTTTGTGTCGTAAAAAGCGCTATTCAATTTAAACTTGAATTGAATTTAATTGAATTTTTGGCAAAAAAGAAAAATCTATAATTTTGACCCATACAACTTATTTTTGGATATTGCTACAAATATACCTGTGCTACTTAAGACTGCTTTTGTGCTCCAGGGTCACATATATATATATATATATATATATAACTAGGGGTGGGCGATATTACCAAAATCTTATTTCATGGTAAAATAAATTTTATTTCAGGATAACAATATATATCTGGATGTAGCTATTTTTATTTTATTTTATTTTTGAAATTAAAAATGAGAACAAAAAGCAAATTGCAAACACAATAGAACAAAAGTACAGATTAAACAAGCTTAAGTTTTTCAGCTACAGGTTTATTTAACGTAGTAAGAAATACTACAGAAATCAAATAGTCAAACGTAAAACTAAAACAATGCATAATCTTCACTGAATGAATCAAATATGAATCGAAGAATCTCTGACTTCTCTTTGTCTTTTGTTATTTGATTAACATTAATGACAAAGACAACAGGTTTTTTAGACTGCTGTCTCTTTAAGACCAGTTGCAAGGATCTAATATACTGAAACACATCCGGTTTTAACCCAACCGTTTATGTTAATTTAACACATAATGGAGTGTGATTATGTGAACACTCCGCATACTTAATGACTCTCATTCATGCATGTTTCTTTGTCAAGTTTTTATTTTCTCAATTAAAATGAACTTTGATATTTTTTTATGGGTCATAACTGATCATCAGTGTAATAGTAGTTTAATCTTTTATTTTTATGTCCTAAACTGTTTTGTTAAATTATTTAAATATTTCTAAAACTTTTGTCTGCCAGATTGAAATCATGTGGTGTGACTAATGTGCAGAAACATTCAGAGAAATGACTGTGTCCAGATCAAAAAGTCTGTTAAAATATCAGGTAATTGGACCTTTTTAGGACAAGGCAAGGTGTGAAATGGCATTATTTATGAATTCTTAATTTATATGTAATTTTTTTTTTTGCTTGAAATATATATTTACAAGCTTGATAAATGATCAAGATGTGTGCACTCACCTTTATTTAGTGTTCATAGAAAATGTTAATTTTACTTTTTACTTGATGTTTTTCACCACATGATATTTTGTTGAAAATGATTTTACACTTTTTTGAGAATAATATGAAACCAGCATAAATACAAAGAGTACAATTTGGCACATGCATTTTTAAAAGATTTTTCATTCAATTTTTCAGCACACTACATCTGTGCTGATGCATGTGCTGGACTCACCTGAAGATGACGTTCTCCAGGTCGAAGGGATACTCGATGATACCTGTGGTGGGAACCCTGACTCTCAGAATGTCCTGCTCTGTGGGGACGTACGCTGCGTCTGAAATCCGATCCAGATCACTCAGGTAGCTGTTACATGTGAAAACAAATACTGTGGTCAAGTCATGGCCAGAGCTGATGAAACAGGTTTTACAGTGGTTATGAGCACATAAATGTGGCACACAGAGAGTTTTACACCACAATACCACACATTTTGTAGACAGATATGCTGGATATTTACAGAAAACACACTTCTAATACTGGACCTCACTTTGTGAAAAATAAGTGCACTTAAATGCATTGAATGTACACTTGTTGTGTGCTTAAAATCCAAAAAAGATACTTGCAGATAATATAATACTATTGAAATAAAATGCCACTTAAGTGTACTTAAGAGTTCACTTTCATGACTATTTCTTAACACGCTTAAGTACACTTTTTCAAATAATTTCACATTAAAAGTTTGACATTAAAGTACATTTTTAAATCGTTGTTTTAATAATCTCTTCTTATGTTTTAAAGAATTACACTTATTTTGATGTGTTGCCTAACATATTAAAGCACTTAATAATTTTAACTGTAGTGTGATATTGTATATTACATTTAAAGTTAATATATTTTTAAAATGCACTAAATTGCAACTTCATCACAACAAATGTGTAACTACGATATATATAAATACATGACATGCAAGTTTGAATAGAAATGACATTAAAATATATTAAACTTACATATAAAGAAGTGGTTAAGTCCTACTTAAGTGGGTCAAAACACTCGTAATTACTTTTAATATTAATTTAAACTAGAATTCTGTTTGCAATTGATTGAAAATTACATATAATTAAGCGTATGAAAACATTACATTCACACTTAAGTATATTCTTTTAAAGTATATTATTTCCGTAATAAGTACTCTTTTAAAAAGTATGCGAAAGTGTACTTCTTTCAATGAGGGTCTTCAGAGTTTCCAGTACCATATATGACCAAACCTCAATCACTTCAAAATGTCAAATCATGTCAAAAATGCAGTGATCATAGATTTAACTAGTTGAAAATGACAAGACTGACTATTTGGCAGAGTCAGTTAGCTGGTACTCTCGGCGGCGGTCGTAGCATTCCTGAATCCCAGTGTCGTTCCATAGACTCCGAATGGCGTTGACTTGGGCCTCGTCCAAACTCATGATCTTATCCACCTCAATATCATTCACCAGTGTAGCATTAGCCTGCAGAGACAAGCAAAGCCAATCAGGACTGACCAGCATCTCCCCAGGGGACCAATGAGAGTGTGCGGTCAAGAGCCAGAGTGCAGAAAACAGCCAATTAATGTAAGTGAAGCAAAGCATATAAACAGGACGTAAAACCCTCTGGAAGGAAATAAACAGGTGAACATAAAAAAGCACGATCATGAAGTTTAATAAAATTACATTTTTGACCAATTCATTATTAAATGCATAAAGACCAAAATGAATTCCAGTAAAGGCATCTAAACAAGATAAATAACTACACTAAGAAGCTAAATTGAATTAGATAATAAGACTTGAGTTGAGACAGTGAATGTTCCTGGCAACAGAGATTGGGAACATTGTTTATCTGATTTACTTGGATGGTGTCAAGTGGTACCTGGTTGTCTGAGTTAGCATAAGCGATCTTGAGCATGTCCATAGCTCTGACCATGGACTGCATGGCGCTGATCACGTTCTGGTGGACGAGCTTAATAAAGTCCTTCTTATCTTCATCAGTATAACCCGAGCCATGAATGATCCTCATCTGTTTAATGAACGTACTCTTGCCACTCTCACCTGTGCCTACAAGAGAAAAAAGACAAATCAATTCTATAGTTTCTGCACTAAGAAAAAAGTACAATTGTATTACCATGGTTTTGGACAAATTACCATGGTATATGAATATGCCATGTACATTTGTATCTCAAAGTGCCACTGCAAATTCTTCTAAGAGTGAAATGAGGTTATGAATACTTTTATTCAGACTGGACACATTAAATTGATCAAAAGTGACAGTAAAGACATTTATTTAAGTAAATGCTGTTCTTTTGTATTTATCAACAAATAATGATTTTTTTTTCTATAGCACAACTGTTTTTACCATTGATAATAATAATAAGTGTTTCTTGAGCAGCAAATCAGTATATTAGAATGATTTCTGAAGGATCATGTGACACTGAAGACTGGAGTAATTTTCCATAATTAATTTATTTCCATCACAGGAATAAATTACATTTTAAAATTAGAGTAGAGAAGAAAACAGTTATTTTAAATTGTAATAATACTTCACAATATTACTGTTTTTACTGTATTTTTGATCAAATAAATGGTGCATTATTAAGAGACTTCTTTCAAAACATTACAAAATCTTACTACTAACTTTTGAACAGTAGGTATATATAAAACAAAAGGTGTTCACCTTGAAATCATTACCATCAATCAATAACTGGTATCGGCACCAATAATACCATACCAACTCCAAAATCCAGGAACTATTATATTACCTTTATACTTCAAAAACATGTTTGAAAGAAATGAAGGTAACACCTTATTTTAAGGTGTCATAATACAGAGCAATTACCTAATTAAGTACTTAGTAGTAGCCATTGTAAAATGTACTTACCATATAACTAAGTTATACAACAGCGTGTAATTACAGTTTGTAATTATGTAGATGTAATAGGCAGCTACTGTTACACATGTAACAGACCGAGTCTGTTACACAGCTACTTGTACACTTAAGTACAATCTTGATACACTTTATTTTAAGTAGCTTATGCCTGTGTAATGTTCTGTAATTTTAATGTAATTAGAAAGGTATTACATGTATTTAAGCTGTGTACTGGTGGGTTCAATCAAACTAAGGTGCAGCTGGAGAAGGAGTACAGTATAGATACACATGAAGTACTCGGTCTGTTACATATGTGTAACAGTAGCTGCCTATTACATCTACATAATTACAAACTGTAAGTACAGGCCATAGTTACATGATAAGTACATTTTGTTTCATGTAAGTACAACGGCTACTACTAAGTACTTAACTAGCTAATTACTCTGTATTGTGGACACCTTAAAATAAAGTGTTGCCGAAATCAACAACTATAAAGGCTTGTTCTCTGGTTTTGATTAAATAACTCAAATGGTTGGGTGAATCTGGCCGCTTCTCATTTGTATATTTTTCCCCAGAGATGAACAAAAAGTAAATCTGTTTAGTGTTTGGCTACTGTAGCAAGACAAGACTGAAACGATTATGTTTGACAGACTGAACGTGCGGCTTGCCAGAGTTATGTTTATATTCTCCAGCTGCTGTGTCTTCACTCAGGACAGCTGTAAGATGTACATGGCTGAGGATAATGTCACAGTGAATATACCGAGGAGAAGGGAATATACGTACAGCCCGCAGCATGGCATGCTACACTCCACCTAAAACCACACTGTATTTTCCCACTCTTTTATTATGCATGTAATATTTATTTAAATTTTCACATATTCCATCTTATTTTAGGTTGGTTCCCTGAAACAGGTGAATACTGTGACTCTGATGCACTATCATCCCAACCAGCCAGTCACAGCAACACTGTCTCAACCAATGGCAAGAGTTTAGGGTGTGGCTTGTAGTTTTCCTGACCAATGGAAGATGGAGGTGTGTTCTGCTTGATATGATTCTTTAGGGTCTAAGTGAAAAGTCTATAACATACTTTGGTAAAAAGTTATCAGTGGTAGTGTAAATCAACACCCTTTTTACCCTGTCAAAAACAGCTCTGTTCACAGCAAGCCGTTTCAGTGCATGTCCCTGTAAATGCTAATGAGCTCTGCTCACCCCGCCCCTCTCTTCCGTGGGGTGACACGCAGTTCTCTGAGAGACTGTAAACTTTAGCCGCATTCATTGTGGAACTTGCTAACACATTATTAGGAAAGGCGATTTGGAAAGATTCATTAAAAAACCTTGTACTCACTTCTTCTGTAGGTGAGGCTGGATCACAAATGATTTGCGCAAACATAGACGAATTTAGGAAGATCGGGGGGGGGGGGGGGGGGGGGGCGCATTCCCTTCGAAAACAAAGGTAATCCACTGCATCCTCAGTGGCTCACATGTCAGGAGTAAATGACGACTGCTATGTTCATTATTACATCCAACAACAAAACACCTCAATCGCTTAGAAGAGCCTGTCCTCCAACAAAAAATGACCCTATAGGTCGTTTGTGCAAGCCCTTATTACGACCTATATTTACGTTTTAAAGTTAAGTGCCCTCTAGCACGCCTAAAAATAATGACAGTCTCGCGTTGCGTCTGTCGTCATGAAATGACGTATGACTGTCATTACCAATCAAAATGCGTGTTTATTTAAATGCAATATGTGGACTTTTTACACCGATCTCACAGTATTCGTACATATTTTACTAGGTGGCTAATTCGTACGAATGACCACACCTAACCCTACCCCTAAACCTACCCCTTACAGGAATCATGCAAATTCATGATTTTTAGTGCACATTTTATGAGCGCGTGCTTTGTCTGGGATCGAACCCATGATCGCATGATCACGTAATTACATATCGTCGTATAACGCAATGCTCTACCAACCGAGCTACATGAAACCCGAACTATGACGCAGATAAAAGAATACAAAACATTAATATGAAAATGTCATGTTGCCGATAGGGGCGCAATTGTAGCATACGCTCTGATGGGTCGTATTTCAGGGATTTGGACAAACGACCTATACGGGCGTATTGGTTGGAGGACAGGTTGGCTTAGAAGCCATTCTTGTCTGCATCTGCTCCAACGGTGAAACAATGGCGGACTGATGACAGCTCACTCAGGACGGGTCTGTGATTTTTAGAAATCATAGAATTTATGCCACCTTTGATCAGTCTTTGTAAATATATCTAAATGCCACTTCAGGTGCACTTCCTTAAAACAATGTTATAGCCACGTTATAGCTAATCAATTCTAAATTTAATCAAAATATTTTTACGAAGCTCATTCTTCTGTAACATCTATTCAATGCTTATCTCATCTAACACAATAAAGACTTTAAATGATCTTTTGGTTGTAATTTCTCAGCCCAAATTGATGTGTGATTCGTTTGTGATTAATCAGCAAATCATGTAATTAAGTAGTTAGATTGCACATTTTTTAATTACAAATAATTGCTTAACAGCCCTAATACACACAAACACACTGAAGTGTAAATGCAATGCATACCTGACTATACTGAATATATATACATATAAACAAGGACAATGCAATGCCTGAACTACTGAGTTGCACAGAGTCAAACAGTCAAACAAGAAATGAAAATGTATACTTGAGAAAGATTATACCTATACTTGCAGTTGTGTCACCCAGCTGAGAAACAAAAGTCTGAGAAGACAGCGGGGTGAAAGATAGAGACGAAGAGGAGGTTGAGGAGGGGTATGTGTTTCAGTGAGATTTGTTTAAAGTGCCGTGTGACAGAATATCTGTCTTGCCCTTGGCCAATAAACAGTCGCTGAGTGGAGTCAGAGTCTCCACACTAAAGCCATTATTCAAGCCTACTTCATGTGCTAAAGCAAACGCACAACTTCACTAGACACTCATTTACAAATCATATTTCATTTTTCAGAGCCTTGGCATTATAATTTGACTGAATGCAGTCTTTGTATGTATATTTCAAGTCAGATTTAGGGTAAATTGAGGCTTCTTAGGTTGATTTAGTGGTTTTGGCAGAGCATTAACTCTCGAGGTAATGCCTTATAGCCACATACTTTGTGAACATACGAAGATTTCACAGTAACGCCTTCTGCAGTCAGACAACGAGGCATGATATAAATGAGCAAGGTGTGTTTTCTGCTGGAAGTGAACCACAGACTGCTGGCCCCTGTTTTTTGACACTTTTACAGCTGTCTGAGAGAAGTTCACTTCTGGATGGCTCATGTGTAACACACACCGTTTGTTAGTGTGCACTGCTGTAGTGTAATGAGTACATCAATCAGACAGTGCTCAGACGCATTACATAAAATGTTATACGGCTCATTCACAGTTCACATTTCCTTCAGTTTTACCAGCTTCAATACACATTTACACATTTCTTCGAAGATTACTCCCTTATTTAGAGCAAAAATACATCTTGAATTATTTGTCAGCCATTTAACAGAAAAGTTATGGCCAGGGTTTCAAAATTGTCACTCAGGAAGTGCCAAATGCGAGTAAAATTGTCCTTGCCGACTGCTGCATTAGACAACATTTTGGCAGCAATTACACTTTTAATATTTAAATTCCAATAAACTAAAATGTAAATCTGAATTGTAAAAAATTAGACATTCAGCAATAAAGCCAAAATGTATTTATTTACTTTTACATTTGATCACATTTAAAATATATTTTGCGATGTAATAATACAAAGTTGGCTGGTAAGAAATATTTATCGCCACTAGATTTTCTGAGTTCACAGGTGTGGCAAAAAGTTCATTTTGGGACCAGCTTATGGGAATTCAAATTTGAAATGAAAATTTGGTCTGTGGGCCATTTTCCATTCAACCATTCTCCACTTTGCATGAATTAGCATCTTGAGAATGTCCTAGCGACATTGCGATTTTTTACACAAATGAAAATGACCAGATTTGAATGAGTTCAATGCGAAACCAAGAGTCCTGAGATCTACGTATCAGCTTTATAATAAAGTCCAATTGAAAGTCGCAGAAATGCATTTCACCGTGATGTTTATTCAAGCAAGGAGGTTTACAATCTATATGAATGAATGAATGAACGAATGAAATGCTTCATTCAATGTATATGATTACAGACTATGGTAAATTATGATAAAATTATAGTAAAGTAAACATCTGTTTTATTTGAAAGCCACGGTAACTCAAATGTAATGTCAGTCACTTTCTCATGTGGAAATTATATATAATATAATGAATTATATATAAATTATAGAATAAATATACTAATGGTCAAACATTTAGAATAATGAATTATTATTGTGTTTTTGAAAGAAGTCTCTTTTTCTTAGCCAATGTGTTTATTTGATCAAAAATACAGTAAAAACAGTAATATTGTGAAATATTATACAATTTAAAAAATTGTTTTCTATTGTAAAATAATGTCAAATTTAATTTATTCACGTGATGCAAAGCTGAATTTTCAGCATCATTACTTCAGTCTGATCCTTCAGAAATCATTCTAATATGTAAAAGTTTTCTACATTGATAATAATAGGAACCAATATTAATAATCGTGTACCAATAATAACTGAGTGTTAATTAAGTAATAATTACATCTTTTTGATCACATAAATTGACGTCGGATTTGGTGAGCATAAGACACTTACAAAACGTTAAAAAAAATCATAATTATTCCAAATCTTTGACTTGAAGGGTACAGATGCTTTGAAATCTCATTTTTTGAAGTTTCCAAACAATAGCTTTTGGAAAGTAGTGTGTATTAATGACAATATTTTGTCACAAACAGATGAACTGAATGTGTTTTATATTACTATGCTGCCATTCAACAAGAACAAAGCCTTTTTTAATAAACTACGTTTATAAAGTTTTGCGCTGGTCACACCTAAAATTACATTGCTAATTGAGCACAAAAAACGTCCCAAACACACACACACACACACACACACACACACACACACACACACACACACACACACACACACACACACACACACACACACACACACACACACACTCACTCACTCACATGAAAGCACAATGCAAATATTTTGTTTTACATACTGTAAAACATGTAGTTATACAACATTCTCATGTTTGACATTTATAAAGAAAACCAAGTCATTGCTCACCGGTTACAGTTAAAAGGAGTACTGTACACGTGATGCTTATTTTGACCTTTCTGTTCGGCCTGTCTCGAGGGCCGGCTCTTAATTTGGTCAGTGTAATAATGAATCTACTGGGAGACTGATTCAGTTCACACACTCTGCACATGTGTGTATGAACCACAAGACTGTTACAAGTAAATAACACTCAAACCACACATGCACACGCACATGTGACATACGACAATGCCTTTCCTCCTGCGTGTGTGTGTGTGTATCTGCCGTGGTGTTGCTGAGGGAGGGAGTGCTGTTGAGGAAATTTTGTTTAGAGTTCAGTGGAGGATCTGCTTTGCATGCTTTTGCATAGCAAGAACAGAGACAGTGGCCATGCGGCCAGGAACTGTATAAAACGGTGCCACAGCAGCTAAACCACATGAACTGAATGTTAATTAAATTAAAATGTAGGCCTATTTTAGTTTAAACTGATATTAAATGCAATTAGTTGAACTTAAGAGTGTTTTTGGTAGCACTTTATTTTAATGCATCATTACACGTTACATGCACTTACTATTATAATAACAATAAATTATGCATAATTACATGCAAGTAACCACGTTACTTACACGTAGTTAATTAATATTACTCAGTACTTAAATTTATAATTACACTGTAACAAGGACACCTTAAATTAAAGTGTTACCATGTTTTGTTTACCCTCTGACTTAAGTACATCTTTATGTAATTTCGTAATTATTTCTATTGTATGTTGAAATATGGTTAAAATACTGCTGAATTTACAGACAAGCATTTATGGTCAACTAAAATATACTTTTTTATGTCATTTCTACTAAACCTTGCATTGCAATGTATTTAAATATATTTGTAATTACCCCTTTGTAATGACGACGTTACAATTTAGTACATTTAAAATATATTAAATGTAATACTGAATAACACTACAGTTAAAATTATAATGGAGTACATAACATGCGATATAGTATGTAGTCAACACAGCAAAATAAGTGCACTTCTTTAAAGCATGACAAAAGTTTGAAACATAAATATGCAGTTTAAAGTAGCTAAAACGTTTAAAGTGCACTTTTTTAAAGTGTAGGCCTACTTCAGTGTTTTCAGAAAGAAGTGTTTTAAGTCATGAAAGTCTATTTTCTTTACTTAAGCAGCCATTCATTTAGCAACAGGCTATTATTATATTACCTGCAAGTACAGTTTTTCTTTTTTTCTTTTTTTAAAGAATAATAGTTTAGTTCGTCACAATAACTATAAACATGTCAACATTAAGTTTTATCTAAATTTTGAACAGGATAAATACTGTCATTTTAAACGAACTAATCAAACAGCTAAATTAGTAACTATTAGTCAAACGTTTTATAACACCTTTCCCCACACGTTTATGAAGCACATGTCTTACCCAGCAGCAGTAGTTTGAGTTCTCTACGCGAGTCTTTCTTGTCTTTCCTCAGTTGTTTGTCTATCTCCTGATTTATCCTCTGTCGTTCCTTCTCCTCCGCAGACATGCAGCATCCGGCCATGATCTCTCTCTCAGAGCCCCGTCCCGTTTAAAAGAGCACGATCTTCAGCACGCCAGTAGCCTACGGTTTAGATTAGATGTATTTTGTTCTCCTCTGCTCCACACCACAGTCTGAGAGGTCATGAATGGGCTCCTCCTTTAAAAGTCCACTGAACATAATCTCCAGCTATTTAGCAGAACTTCAGTCTGGTGCTGGTGGAGGAATGGCAGAGCTGGACTCAGGCTTCGCGACAGCAGCAGAACATCCTCGAGTCAGAGAAGAGCGTCTGTGCTGCTGTCTGTCGCCACACCTTCACCTGCACCAATAGGGAAGTGGTGTGTCCACCTATTTCCCCACTAATCCTGATAGATAGATAGATAGATAGATAGATAGATAGATAGATAGATAGATAGATAGATAGATAGATAGATAGATAGATAGATAGATAGATAGATAGATAGACAGATAGATAGATAGATAGATAGATAGATAGATAGATAGATAGATAGATAGATAGATAGATAGATAGATAGATAGATAGATAGATAGATTTTTCCCACTTCATTATGATGTCTGATGCATAAGAATCATATGAAGATTTAAAAATATAGAATTCAGTTGTGTATTTTATTTGACATTATCCTTTATTACATCCTACATTATCAAAATGTAGTCTGTGATTTTTTTTATTCTTACCAAGGCTTTATTTATTTGTTTAAAAATACAGTAAGAATATTTATATTTTGAAATATTATTATAATTTAAAATAGCTGTTTTCTATTGTAATACTGTAATACGCCTAAGTATATTTTACAATTAAATCCTAATATTGTTGGAAAGGTCTAAGACTCCTAAATAGGTATTTTACCACTTTTTTGTAAAAAAAAAAAATTATGTAGGAAAAGTAATAGGTTAATTTATGATAAGAGTGGACCTGATCTACATCATAACAGGAGTTCTGACCTTTGTCACAGAAAGTCTTCTTAGTTGCCTTTTTCTCTGGCACGCTTTAGAAATCATGAGACATTATGTATCAGTTGAAAACTTAAAATCTCAAAATTCGTCCTTTGAAACCCATTTTAAAATCAGACATTGCATTACCATGGAAATGGTACATCAAAATCATGTTACAAAATGTTTTCATTCATGAATTATAAAAATGTAAGTTTGGATAGTGCACTATAATGTCTATGTTCAAAACTGTGAGTGACAGTTAAGGGTTTAAAATGTAATTTATTCCTGTGATTTTAAGCTTTTCAGCATCATTGCTCGAGTCTTCATGTCATACGATCCTTCAGAAATCATTATAAGGATTGTTCAATTGTAATCTTTATTATATTAGTTATAAAGTTTAAACATTAACTTTACTGTCACATTTGATCAATTTAATGCATCCTTGCTGAATAAAAGTATTATTTCTTTATATATATATATATATATATATATATATATATATATATATATATATATATATATATATATATATATATAAACATCTTACTGACCCCAAACTTTACTCATTGTAATATTTTTTCCCCCACAAAATTACAGGCATATTTTTCAGCAAAAATTACGAAGCACTAAACAATTTATGAACCATAAAAACGTAAAAGTTAGCATATCACACCACTGTTTTGGTCAATAAATATTGAAATTAATAAACTGCAACACAGTCCTTGCTATACAGTCTCCTTTGGCGTGCTCAGAGAATAAATATTATCTGTAAATCCATTTACATTGAAGCGTACGTTTCTGTAAAGCTGCTTTGGAATGATATTATGAAAAGTGCTGTATACGAATAAATATATGACCTAACGTGACTAGCAAGCTTAATATATTTGTGAAGGCTTGCCCCAATACAAATGAGACAACTCAGGTTAGCCCTGACCTGACATTTATAAAAACACCTGAGAACACAATTCAACCTTTTAATTACTTTCTGCCTCCTCCGACTATGCAAATATACTGTGTTCACTGAATAAATAAGTAATAGATAGATAGATAGATAGATAGATAGATAGATAGATAGATAGATAGATAGATAGATAGATAGATAGATAGATAGATAGATAGATAGATAGATAGATAGATAGATAGATAGATCTGGAATGTATAAAAAAGTCACATAATTTTGGTAGATATTATACTTAAAATACTTGCTATGTGCAAGAGGAAAACCAAACTTGGATGAAGAAATAAAGTTGGTCATTATTGGTTGCATGTAAAATAAAGAATTTTATAGTAGCCTATAGTTTTTCTATAATAAAGCTGATATAGTCATAATTGTAATCATTAATTTCAGACAAGTGCTTGGTCTCAAATGCTGAATTTCTTTGCTTTGTTTCTAGAATGGAGTCTAATATCTTTTTTCAATATTATTTTATACATTTTTCATTGATTTATGACGGTAAGATCAGTTCAGTTTGCATTACTGAGAGACACAATCCAATTATAGATTTCATGATGGAACCTAATTTCTGTTCTACTATAGATTATATTCAAATGTAAACTGACCCGACTCACATCACAGCATATTGCAATATGAGTATACAAGACATGGCTTTTCCAAGAGCTGAGACGGAAGAGTTGTTTCTGATTCTGAGATTATTAGACTATTTAAAATGAAAAAAAAAAAGAAAAAAAAAAAAACTACCATTTGCTTGGAAAGACTAAAAGGTCAAACCATGCTGGACACAATTAAAGAGAGCTTTCTGTGTAGAAAGATCCAGAGTTAGGCAAAACTCTGTCCTTTTTGCTTGCTGTAGTCAAAGTAAGCGAGGAAAAAATTTGCAACTACTTTCCAAGTAAAAATGAAGGGACTCAGAATACATGGAGTCAGGAATATGGCATCTTATTTCCATGCTCTTAAATCAACACGTTCTCACCAAGAAACAAAACTGTGAAGAATTCAAAAGAAATCAAACATTTTAAGTTCCCCCGAAGAGAGAGAGAGAGAACAGTCAATAAATAATTGAATTAAATTTCATTATTTCTAATTGTATGATTCCCTCACACTCAGTTGTAATGTTAGTCAAGGTTTACTGCGCACCACAGTCATAATAGTTATATGGCCATTTGCATTCATCTTTCAACAATAGCACTGTTATTCTGATGCAACCATGATGATTTCTAAATAACTTGCATTTGACTCTCTATAAATGATCCATTTGGACGGATACAGCCTCACATCAAACTCAAAACAACAGTCGAACAACAGAGGAATGTTTTCCACGAGGAGGCGCTGTAGTAACTCCCGCCAGCAGGTGGCGCTGAGCGCAGAGGCGCAGATGGAGTTTGAGGCGCAGAATGAGACGCTGCTTCTCTTTCAAACCGCCGCGGTTTGTTTTGACACGCTGGGTGTGTTATTATCACTTATCAGTCTCTAGAGTGGAAACCACGGTAACAGCGCTAACAAACAGGTAACAAGCGTTTAACACTTGAAAGAAAAAGACCAAGTCAGCTTTAAACCGCTTGCTGTAGCTCAGACAGCACCAGATTCATTATTGTTATCGCAGATGCGCACGCACATAATACATAAACCTATCAAAGGTAGAAATGTGAAGAATATCCTGGCCAATCAGCTATATACTCGTTATTCTGGCGTGTATTTGTATTTCGGTGTGAGTTAAACCTTCAGCAATCAGGATACAAAGAGTAAGTGAGAATTGTTTTTTTTGTCAGCAAAGACAGATCTTCTGTAATGTTTCGTTCTTGAAGTGGTTTACAGTAGATTTATTACAATAAAAGACTCCCTGGTGTATCCAGAGGTTAAAGTGGACGCATTCTGCACTCAGTTCATTAAATTATATTTTAATTCTACATGATAATTGTTCACTGTCTCTCTGTTTGTGCTACTGTACCTGTAAAACAATTGTATGTTAATAATCTTTTCTATGATTGGCAAATAAATACACATAGCGCACCTTTAAAAAGAGTATTTATTATGCAAATAATGCATATTTAAATAATATACTTTTGTCAAAACTGAATGTAATGTTTTTGGACACTTAAATGCATGTTATTTACCATTAAAAGAAAATGAATTATACTTTAAATTTATATTAAATACAGTTCGTTAGTTACTTAAGAGTGCTTTTTGAACCACTTAAGTAAATCTTTATATGCAATTTAATAAATACTGTTGTTATCGAAATATGGTTGTACTGCTGAAGCATTTATGGTAAAATAAAATATACTTTAATGTAATTTCTATTGAAATTTGCACATTTGTCATGTATTTAAATATGTGTAATTACACATTTTTAATAATGTTGCATTTGCCATTTATTACAATTACATTTATTAACTTGAAATGTAATATTGAATAACGCGCTAGAGTAAAAATTATAATTAAGTACATTACATGTGCTTTAGTATATTAGTCAGCATATCAAAAAAAAGGATGACAAAAGATCATTAAAACATAATTTAATATGTACTGAAAGCGGTAACACTTTATTTTAAGGTGTCCATAATACAGAGTAATTAGCTAGTTAAATACTTAGTAGTAGCCGTTGTACTTACATGAAATAAAATGTACTTACCATGTAACTAAGTTATGGAACAGCCTGTACTTACAGTTTGTAATTATGTAGATGTAATAGGCAGCTACTGTTACACATGTAACAGACCGAGTCTGTTACACAGCTACTTGTACATATAAGTACAATCTTGATACACTTTATTTTAAGTAGCTTATGTCTGTGTAATATTCTGTAATTTTATTGTAATTAGAAAGGTATTACATGCATTTAATCTGTGTACTGGTGGGTTCAATCAAACTAAGGTGCAGCTGGATAAGGAGTAGATACACATGAAGTACACTTAAGTACAATCTTGATACACTTTATTTTAAGTAGCTTATGTCTGTGTACTTACATTAATAATTACATTGTCTAAAGTCTCTATGTGTATATGTAACAGTCTTTTGGTTATATAAGTGGCTGTCTGTTACATATGTGTAACAGTAGCTGCCTATTACATCTACATAATTACAAACTGTAAGTACAGGCTGTTCCATAACTTAGTTACATGGTAAGTACGTTTTATTTCATGTAAGTACAACGGCTACTACTAAGTACTTAATTAGGTAATTACTCTGTATTATGACACCTTAAAATAAAGTGTTACCCTGAAAGCTACAAATTTTTAATTTGACATTATTTCAAAGCGTACTCTGCATTTCTATGCCTTTTTCTAGCACACAATGGTCATAGTTCATGGGTTGTCACTTGTGGGAACCTACAGCTTTTAGATACAACAGGAGATCTTACATTTTTCCATTACCTGTCTTAGGCTGCATGATGCTGGAACCAGCGCAGATCCGTCGGAGAGGCGCTCAGGATTTTGAAGGTTACTATGATCACGTGTGTGCGGCTCAGGGATCAGCTCCTGTCCGTGCGGTGAAAGCCAGCCTGAGTCGGGGGATGTTAGAGTTTAACCCTGATCACATCAGTCTGACGGACTGGACGCCCATCCTGTCAGGCCTGGCTATCAACAAACACCTCCAGCATGTTGCTGTCAAGAGCTGCCACCTCACCAGCACTGGAGCTCAAAGTTAGTAAACAGACAAGCACGCAGTATCTGTTTTATCTATTATAGTGCACAAAACGTAAGGGTGGGAGAAAAAAAATAGATTCACCTAACTATTGCGACTCTTTTTAAAATGATTTAAAAATCAATTGGTTTACTTCAGAATTGATTTATATTGAATTATTTTATACAGTGGGGAGAAGTTAGCGCTTTTTAATTCCAACAGGGGGCGAAATGTATAGGTGTGTTTGACTTGGAGCAGCACCACACAGACGATCAGCCTATGGAGCGAATTTTGTGACAATATTCTGCTTTGCAAAGAAAAACTCAACTTTCAAACAAACACAAAGTGATTTGCAAATACAAAAGTCTATTTGAGAGAAAATGCAGAGGTATGGACAAATATATGTATTGTGTGTTACAACTGTGAGACTCCTTTGCCTTTTTATGAGGAAACTTGGCTTGATTTTCTCACAAATACAACTGAGCAACTTCCTTTTCCAAAAACAGCAGATGACGCTGTTGGCCAATTTACGCTTGTCTCTCGAGACGCCTGTTTACCTTTTCAGGGAATACAGCAGACCGGTATGAGTGGGGAACAGGTTAGTTTCTGTCTTACTATATCTATAATTATCCATTTAGCTGTTTTCACAAAGCGACCCTACTACAATGTCAGTGAAATTCACAATAAGTGCTGTAAAGTTGTTAACATGATTGATTAGTTCAAAAATCAGTAGTGACATGGCTAAACATTTATCTAGGCAGTCTTTCCCTATAAAAACCAATCCATTGTCCGTACCACTTATCCTCTGTTGGATCGCAGGATATAAAATATATAGGCTACATATGTTTATACAATTGTTCAACATTCAAAACAATGCAAGGGTATAACACTATATCATGTCACAATATATTGTAATACTAAAATGCGAATGTATTGTGGATAGCGACAACTGTGTACCAAAAATGAAAGCGTTTTGAATTTTTCTTTTTACGTTAGGTCAAGTAAGGTTTATTGTCATTCTGCTATATATGTTGAGACATAGCCTACAGTGGAGAGAAATGTTGTAGGCTACCTCTGCAGTAAAAGTTTAAACAAATATAAAACTACGCACAGACAACCTGCTGAAAGGAGTAGGCTAAACTAATTATACAAATAGGCTACTATAATCAAACTAGTTTAAGTTCAGGTGAGCTTTATTGTGATTCAGCTATATAAATGTTCCGAAATATAATCTAAACATTAAAATTCCCTTATGAAAATTAACCATGGTTTTACTAAATAAATACCATTGTATTTGTAGTAAAGCTGCCATTAAATGGTAACCTGCAAAAAAACATGGTTACCACACTTTTACTATAGTAAAACCAACATTAATTTTCATAAGGGATAGGATATCATAGTTTATTATCATATTTTTGTTTATATATAGCATAGTTTATATACACGCCTTTTATACACATTTAAAATTAAAAGTGGCCTTTATGGAGATATTTCATATTTCAGCCAATATTTTACTCTGAATATTGGCATATTTTAGTCTGACAATAGCCTGTTTGGAAAAATCCATCTAAAAATATGTAGCTTTTTGTATATAGCCGAGCAACATTTTAACTCATGAAGTTAAGAATAAAAGGCTACTGTCAGGAATTATATTAGTGGCTCTTCAAAATGCAAACATTCATCATCTGAGTCACTCCAAGAAGAGTCCTCGCTGTCCAGAGTGTGTCGTCACCTGCGTAGCGTGCCATCATCCAACGCGCAGAAAAAGAAAGTAGGCTAAATTCTATGATGAGGCTTGATGTTTTGATGCCATTGTTCGGGGGCATCTACATGTTTACATGGCTGACCTCAGATCATTAACATGTGAACAGAGCACTCAGTGTGAGGCGGGATCACATTACAGGAGAAACTGTACCTCTCCTTACTTTCATATGGATTATATTATCAGAGAATATTTGTTTTCAATTTGAATTTGTTTATTTAAAAGACATTTCAAGTATATTATTCATGACATGTGCCTGTGAAGAAAGTTCCCGGAGACCGAGACGGCAGAGAGCACACCCTGTTTGTTTTCTTTATTTTACAAAAGCAAATCGTTTTGTTGTTATTATTATGACTATATACAAACAAAAGTAGACCCTTTGCAGTTTCAAACGATGCCATACTCGTATCTGTATTTTTAGTTCTTTTCGTGGTCATCAAGAAAACGTGCCAAAACACGCCAGCGCAGTCTTCGACCCCAAAGGTTATTTTCTAATCATTACATTGTTAAATTCATTCTGAAATACTGGTAAACCACCTGTTTATTAAAATGCTGAACTTAGTATTATATCAGCGTGAACTTGATCCTTCTCCCCAATTCACAGGACAAGAGTTCCACCAGAAGAGAAATACACAAATGATTGCACAGTGTTTCAAGTTTAAAAAGTTTTAGATATTGTAATTGTACTAAATATTGTGATTTGTTTTCAATTTTTTATTAATAATTAATGACGTCTTGGTTGATATTACTATATCTGATACTAAATTAAATAGTCTAAGCATTCATTTTTGGTACAACTAAAATACAAAATGTATTATGGATAGTGACATTCAATATTGTCACTATCCATAATACATTTTGTATTTTTAGTATTACAATATATTGTGACATGATATAGTGTTATACCCCTGCATTGTTTTGAATGTTGAGCAATTGTATCAACATATGTAGCCTATATATTCTATATCCCACGATCCAACAGAGGATAAGGGCTACAGAGAATGGATCGTTTTTTATAGGGAAAGACAAATGATAAATGTTTAGCCATGTCACTGCTGATTTTTGAACTAATCAATCATGTTAACAACTTTACAGCACTTATTGTGAATTTCACTGACATTGTAGTAGGGTTCTTTTGGGAAAACATCTAAATGGTTAATTATAGATATAGTGAGACAGAAACTCACCTGTTCCCCACTCATACCGGTCTGCTGTATTCCCTGAAAAGGTAAACAGGCGTCTCGAGAGACAAGCGTAAATTGGCCGACAGCGTCATCTGCTGTTTTTGGAAAAGGAAGTTGCTCAGTTGTATTTGTGAGAAAATCAAGCCAAGTTTCCTCATAAAAAGGCAAACGAGTCTCACAGTTGTAACACACAATACATATATTTGTCCATACCTCTGCATTTTCTCTCAAATTGAGTTTTGTATTTGCAAATCATTTTGTGTTTGTTTGAAAGTCGAGTTTTTCTTTGCAAAGCAGATGACATCAAAGTACTGCGAGAGCGATTCGAAAGCATGCAGAGCTGTCTGTTCTCTGTAGCTCTCTCGGTGCTTTGTTGTCATACAACGATCGTTCTGCGTGCGCTGTGCCGCTGCATTAGATGACGTCATATACGTTTAAAGCCGGCGCGAGAAAGCAAAACCATGACAGAAGCAGAGGAGAGGGTCAAACCTCTTCCAGAATTCTTTCTGCACCTTCACGTTTTGAATCCCAAGTGTGGAAAAACTTTGGATTTGACACGCTGCCAGGAAAACATGACTAAACATGACTAAAACAGTATGCAAAGTAACATAGCACTTTATTTTATTTCAGAAAGTATTTTTTCCTACTCATTTTGTTGAACATTTGACTATTATATTCATGTGCTCGTGAAATAAAAGGTTAGAAAGATGTGATGCGTTGTTTTTGTTAATATGACTCATCATATACAGTCTCTTTAAAGGGTATAATCAAGTATTTTCCATTGTCTAGTCTTTAATAAACAAACAAAAATCACAATAAATTGTAATATCGAATCGCAATAGTTATATAATCTTAATTATTGCAATATATATTGAATCGGCACACAAGTATCGGGATAGTATTGAATCGGCAGATTAGCGTATCGTCCCAGCCCTACCAAAAAGCATCTATTGGAAATGTATTATACTGCATATGTGTTATGTAATGTACAACATGCCATCGAGAAAATTGAAAGTAATTGAAATTAAATGGCAAAGGAACATATTGTTTAGCCGTGTTTTAGCTGAGGAAGCTTTCCTGGTTCATCAAAACTCATCAGTGTGGTGAATCTTATTATGATGGAGTGTCTTTATCTTCTCAGGTTCTTACAGGTCTCATAGTAAGAAGAAGACCCCTGTGATTCATTCCAAGAATATGACTTTTCAGTTGTGCAAGGCTGTGCAAAAGTGCTTGTGTGAGTCAAGCAGCCTAAAGACCCTTCAGCTACACGGTTTGCCACTGAGAGAGAGGGACCTCACAGCTCTCACAAAGGTGGAGTGAAATATTTAGCCTCTCTCTTTGATACTGATTATTTGTGACCCTGGACCACAAAACCAGTTGTAAGTAGCACGAGTATATTGATAGCAATAGCCAAAAATACATTGTATGGGTCAAAATGATCGATTTTTCTTTTATGCCAAAAATCATTAGGATATTAAGTAACGATCATGTTCCATGAAGATATTTTGTAAATTTCCTACCGTAAATATATCAAAACTTAATTTTGATTAGTAATATGCATTGCTAAGAACTTAATTTGAACAACTTTAAAGGCAATTTTCTCAATATTTAGATTTTTTTGCACCCTCAGATTCCACATTTTCAAATAGTTGTATCACAGCCAAATATTGTCTGATCATAACAAACCACACATCAATGGAAAGCTTTTAGATGATGTATAAATCTCAATTTCTAAAAACTGATCCTTATGACTGGTTTTGTGGTCCAGGGTCACATATTATGTGTGAATGTTTTGTATGTATGGATGTATGTATTTATTTTTTTCTTAATTAATTGATTTATTTATTTTTTGTACTTTTAAATTTGCTTTTGTTTAAATTATTTTTGTTTATTTTAATTGTTTTATTTCTGATGTTTTTTAACTTTTTTAACTTTTTTAATTTGTACTTTATTTTATTATATGTTATATTTTATTTTATATTAATGCCTGATTCATTTTTGTTTTAATGTTTTATTTTTGTATTTATTAATTTATTTTAATTAATTCATTATTTTTTATTGATTTATTTGTTTAAATTTATTAAGTTTACATTTTATTTTCCATTTGTTTCATTTATATTTAATTTAAAAAAATTGTTTAACTTTTATTGTACAGTTTTTATTTATTTAAATCTTTTTATGTATTGTTTGAGAACATGTTCAGTTAACATTGTAATTTCCCTTTAGGGTTTAGCTAAGAGTGTGTCATTGGAGCACCTGTCTTTAGCACACTGTCCAATCACAGATCAAGGTTTGGAAGGTGAGTTAAAATTATCAGACAGATTATGACAGTCATTCATTCATTTATGCCATTGATTATCTGTGAGAAGCTTAATTAAGTTTTTGTACATGTGCAAATGTTGTATACATATATTTTTGAATGTGTTGAATTATTGTATGTATGAGTTATTAATGCAAAAACTTTTCTTTTTGTCATATGGTTCTGTCATTCAGTCATCTGTCAGAGTGTGAAATATTCCTCAATGATTAAGACAGTGGATTTCACTTCCTGCAATATCACCTGGCAGGGAGCGGAGCATATGGCGAACATCATAAAGGTACAAGTGAACATTTGTTAACATTATTCATTCCTGGAAATCTACGTAAATAAATTCTCCTCTAAAAGAATTACCTGTGACAAAATAGCTGATTTAAATGTCATGATACAAAGTTAGACTTCTCAGATTCATGAGGCTCATCTGTCGTTTAGCACCAGGCAATGAGACGGCATAGTACAGCGTGGGTGGAGACTTTGCGCTACAGGAAAGCAGAGTTTGAAGCAATGAGCGGACTGCGCAGAATCACTCTCAACGACAACATTCTGATCGGAGACCGAGGAGTGATGGCGCTCTCCCACGAGCTTACAGAGGACCTGTGGGTCAAAGGTTTGACAAGTCACTCTTCAACACACACACACATACATATACTGTATATCAGAAGCACGTAGACATCCACATTCCCATGTTATTTTGCCCTAGCGGTGGACCTGCAGCGTTGTGGGATCTCAAATGAAGGAGCTCAAGTTCTAGAGCAGATGCTTCAGTCCAATTCCACTCTGTGTGTGCTTGACATCAGGAGAAACCCGCTTGTCGGTAATTGATCCAAAGCATTGATACATAACTACTCCAAATCAGTTCTACACTACCGTTCAAAAGTTTGGGGTCAGATAGACTTTTTTTTTTTTTTAATTATTTTTTTTTAAAGATTTTTTTTGTTTTTATTTATTTTTTAATACTTGCCAAAACTGGTTTATTAGAAGAACAGTAAAAATAGATGAGACTGTTGATGATGCAATTTGTCGTCGAGGAACATTGTTTTTAAAGTATTCCACAATCTTTTTACGCACTCTTTCACAGATTGGAGAGCCTCTGCCCATCTTTACTTCTGAGAGACTCTGCCTCTCTAAGACATCCCTTTTATAGCTAATCATGTTACAGAACTGATGTCAATTAACTTAATTAGTTGCTAGATGTTCTCCCAGCTGAATCTTTTCTAAATTTCTTTCTTTTTTTAGCCCTTTGTTGCCCCCGTGCCAACTTTTTTGAGACCTGGAGCAGGCATCACATTTGAAATGAGCTCATTTAGTGGATAAAAGTGTGAAATTTCTCAGCTTAAACATTTGTTATGTTCTCTATGCTCTGTTGTGAATAAAATATTGGCTCATGTGATCTGAAAGTCTTTTAGTTCTCATTTTATTCAAATTTAAAAAAACGTCCCAACATTTCCGGAATTCTGGTTGTATTATGTATATACAAATACACACACATGCATATATATTTCAGAAAAATATGTTATGTTTATATATTAAATACATTTATATAATAATATAAATTATATTAATATAAATATATACATTTAAATACATGTACATATTTTCAAAATATATACTGCATGTGTGTATGTTTATACATACATGGTAAATATACAAAGTACACACATAATATGTAAACAATAACTTTTATTTTGGATTCGATTAATCACAATCAATCATTTGTCAGCACTATATATATAAATGGTTTAAAAGGTTTGATGCTCAAGAAACATTAAATATATTATCAATGTTGAAAACAGTTGGGCTAATATTATATTTTTGTAGAAATCTTTTGTAACTTCAATTCAACTTAAATTCAATTTAAGTCCATGTCTTTCAAAAAATGTTACTGATTTCTTACAAACTGTTGAGTGGTATTATTCTTTTTTATCATCTAATATTTTGGTGCCTTTAGAAATACATTACATTACAGACATAGAATAGGTTGTGAATGCGGTTTTATGTTGACATAATATTCTAATGAACAAAATGATAATGGTACCTGGTCAGCACTTGCACTCTGAGATAGCAAGGTAGATCTCCAAATCACATTGTTTTGTCATTTGTCTCTTAGATAATAATGTGGTGAAGGCTGTGCTCAAAAAAGTTCTCGTGAACTCTAAAAGCCATGACTCACAGGTCAGACAACTTTTGCATGCTTAAATGTTTTAGATGATTGGCTATTGGATATTGGCTACATGAACTCATTGTTGATGTGTTTTGTGTTGTGTTTCAGTATCTATGGCTTAAACCTTCTTCTCCCAAAAGCACTCTTGATCAATCACGGCAGTTAAGGAGGAAGAATGCAGGAAAAGCTACATATCGAATTGGTATGTGCAGTATTTTGTCTTTTTTTTTTGTTCTGTAGGTTCTTTTGGACCATTTAATGTCGTTCTCTGCAGGATCTCGCCGGTCGTTGTCTGTAAACTCTGTGTGGAGGCCTCCTCGGCCTGGTTCAGTGGGGTATGTCCCATGGCGCACTGCTGCACGGGCTGGCTTACAAAGGTAAGCACAAAGATGTTAGCGATATCAGTTGTAGGATAGATTTCAGACAGGTTGAACAGGAACTGTTCCAGAATGTATCTAGATGTATGAGAAGCAATTCAATCCTTCTGCTTTTCCATTCAAGTCAATAAGATGCATGAATTTGTCTCTCTCTTTGTCCATAAAGAGGTGCATCACAGGCTGATGGGCTGACAGACCAGAGTTTTCAAGTAAGGACGGTTTTATTGCTAAATTTCTTCATGTAAATTTTTATGTTGACTATTATACATTTAGTAGATTGACTTGCAAGAAGAGTCGCATTTTTGAAACTCTTTAGTTCCTTTCACACTGAGTCCGAAATTTTCGTATGCGTTTTTTTTTTTCGTATTCTTCATCCTTTCCTATCAAAATGCTTGCTACGATGCGAAAACGCAGAAAATCGAACCTGGTCTGAACTTTTTTATAATGGACGAAAGTTTCAGAGGCAGTGTGTAAACGTGATTGACACAACGTGAGGTCGTATTTATTTTTTTTAACGTGCAAAGATTTTGGATGAGAATTTCAGACTCCGTGTGTAAAGACCTTCAGTGTGGCGTGTGTTGAGGATGTCATGATGACTTTCTTCGTCAGAACGCCACCTCTGTGCGGGTAACCATTGAGACGGAGTCAGAGTCAGAGGAGGTGGATGGTGCAGATGTACCGAGTCCTCAGGGGAAAATCACAAGCTACCAGTTCAGACGACTACAGAGGGAGAATAATCGATTACAGGTGCCGTAGTAACAGCCTGTCCTATTGTTCTCTCTCATGTGTTTACTGAATGAGGAAGCTTGTTAAAAGAGCTAGAAAAAATAAAACAAATATTCACTTTAGTTATGAGAGACTATTCAAGAGGTCACATGGATTCAGTAGAACAGCAAAGAAGATTTTAGCTAAATCCGTGGTCCTTGGTGATTCATAAAATGCAAGTCAACAGCTGCCGTCACTTTGAGGGTCAAAAAGCATATCAGGCGGCACAAAATGAATAGCTGTGGCCCCTGATTGATATATTGAGGTCTTATGAAGCGAACCGATCAGTCTGTGCAAGAAACTGAACATTATTTACAACATTATCAGCAGCTCATCAGTTCTCAGTTCAGTGACTGTTGGATGAACTGGACCGTTGAATGAGTCGGCAAAAACCAGCATCATAGGATCATGTACTTACTTTTGGCTAGGGATGTTCATATCGGTTATTTTTCCCAACCGACACTCGTTAACCGATTATTAACCGTTAACCGACAAGATTATTTTAAATTAGAACTGAGTTAAATTAGCAAGAATAAGTGTCTGTGACCCGTTAAAAATACTAACATTTGTTTTCCGGGGATTGATTTTACATGCGCAAAAAGCAGCAAACAACAGAACGTGAGGATTCACATGGTCACCATAGCATCACATGCGCGCACACAGTTAAGCATTCTACCTTGACAATGCAGCCTGTTCATTATCATTATAAAAAACACTCAGTCAAACATATGGAGAAAAAACAAACAAACAAACACACTGCTCAGTTTAAATGTGTAGTAAAACCTGTGCCGTTAAGCGTTATCACCGTACCGCCATGAAGTTATGCAAAACGTTTTGTTTTACGTGGATATTGGAACGCGAGTGAAGTAGGCCTAGGCTACATAAAAAGGTAAATAATATTTGGCATTCAAATACATCACGAATACGGAAACATTTGATTTTGTTTGAATGAGAGACCCAACATTGGTTTCAGTTTCGTTTTAGCCTAAATGAATTAGTTTTGGTTTGTCGTTTACATAGCTAGGCCTATAGCTTCTTACACTTTTAATTCTTGTTCTTTTCTAAATAGCCTCCTGATAATTGAAAGGATTTGTTGAGGAGTGAGGGGAACTAAAATAGCCTATATGTTTACAGTGTTTATTATAATGTTTGTAATTCGCGTCGGCCTATTTCTGAATGAAATACTAAAATGCGACTTATAGGGAGACTTATGTTTTTTTCTCTCTCTCGCTCTAAAAAACGTATTTTTTATTTTATTTTATTTTATTTATATATATATATATATATTGTGACGGATCGGTGGCCCTCCCCCTCATCATCATCACCACCCCGTCCCTTATTCGCCGCCCTTCACCAGGCTCCCGACTGGAGTGGGTGGATGAGAGGAGGGGCGTGGGACCAACGTGGGCTGGCGGCGTGTGATGAGGCACAGCTGGACTGAATTAAGCCTCATCACCGCCGCCGTTAAATGCCGAGCGCGCCTCTCCTCGGGAGACCGGTCTCTTCCCCCGTGCATGCACGCTGGTGTCCTCGTGGGTCCAGGAAGGGTGCGTTGAGGGACATCGCGCCGCCGAGGATGTGAGCTGCGGAACCTCCAGAGTCGTCGTGCAAGCCGCACCCGTATAACGGCCTTCGGGCCAGGATGCCGGGCCGTCCATCCCGCCAATGCCCGTAAGAGGCAGAAGAGGAAGAGCCGCCGCTCCAGAGAAGCCGCCGCCCCTCGTGCCCCGGACCGCGGGAGCGTGTGCGGCCACCAGACTCCGCCCCTTGCCTGGACCCTTCCCCTTTGGAACACTGCCCTCCTACACGAGCCCCGCAGCACATCGAGGACACCAGATCCCCCCTGTTTTATGGACACTTATTCCCCCTGGACACTTTATTTTATCATTTTTGTTTAATAAAAACCTCTCCGAGGCCTGACGCCACACCCACTGTGTCTGTCGTTGGCTCCTCCCGTCACAATATATAGCCTACGCGTAGCTTATTTTAACCATGCAGCAAACCTTTTAAAATACTTTGATAAATTACTGAAAAATAAAGAAATAAAGTGACTTTAAACCGTTTAACTGATTGTATTAATCGGTCAAAATTCTTATCGGTCGGTTAATGGTTAAACGGTTAAAATGAACATCCCTACTTTTGGCAAATTTTTATTCAGAGTGACTGTCAGGCGTCCGAAACTGAGTTTTGACTGAGTAACTTGTAGATCTGTGCTGCTCGAGGTACAAACTATTTCAGATGATTCAGTCCGATTTGTTGAACTGGTTCATCCAGTTCAGTAAAAAGAAGCAGTTAATGATTCAAAATAACGATTCATTCATGAACCAGATATTTATGTGTTGCCTGATATGCTTTTTTTTTGACGGTAACCACTGCCTTGCATTTGATGAATTACCAACGACCATGAGTTCAGCTAAAAAATCTTCTTTACTGTTCTGCTGAAGAAAAAACATCTACATCTTGGATAGCCTCAATGAGTAAATTAACAGCAAATTTTCATTTGTGGGTGAATTATCCTTTTAAAATACACTTTTCAGACTGTTTATTTAATTTGTCTACTAAAATTTTCCAACATGCATCACGAGTATTCCTTTCCCTCAGTTTTTCAGTAATGAACGTCATGTACATGTCCACCGCTTCTCATATAATGCATTTGTATAGTTTAAAACTATTTAGTAAAGCTAATTTTACAGTTAGTGTTGTATGTATTCTAAATGCACACAATTAAATAATAAAAAACACTTTGCATAATTTGACACAATCACCAGTTGATTGGAAATACACACCATTTTGTTGTTTTCTTAACCCAGCATGAATCTCGTACTTCATCTCAAGCTCTTCAATCACACTGCTGTAAACAAGCACACTAACTTGTTTGGATTGGTGGACAAGTCAAATGTTTTGAAAAATATATAAATAATGTTCATACAATAAATATTGTAATTGCTTATGTTTATTTCCTTCCGTTTAGAATATTATAGTTAAATATGTAATAATTTTCATCTTTATGATTACTTTCCATTGTTTGAAAACTAGAACAGCAGTAAAATAACAAATATAATTCATGAAAAGTAGCAAAGATAAATTATACCATGACAAAAAGAAAAAAAAAACAATGCCCAAAGTTGAAGTGAGCGTGTCTATATATATATATATATATATATATATATATATATATATATATATATATATATATATATTATTTTTTGAGCGTGGCTTAAATGTATGAGATGTTAAATGGCTTGGTGCCACTGTATACTGTATATAAAGGCCAGTACAGTGCAGTTCCTCTCTTCACGCACAGGTGGAGCTGGAAGAGTGTCGTCTGAGGCTGGCAGAGGAGAGGAACAACAGGCTGAAAACCAGCTCTCGCCTGGTGGAGGTACAAGCATCCCCAGTTATTCTGCTTGTAAAATGAAAATGAACATTCTGAAAGTAAAAGTTATGTGATTAAGGTTATTAATATGTCTCTTCCTGCAGCTGGAACTGGAGAATGAGCGTTTGCGCAGTCTGAATCAATCCCTGTCTGAAGCCCATCTCAGCGCCTCTGTTCTGGAGGATGAACATGTGCTGGAAAGCATCGAATCCTCCTTCCAAAAATTCCACGCATTCCTAGACCTGCTGAAAGACGCTGGGTCTGTCTGATCTCATATTTTACCACTATCTACTGAATGATTTATGAATTACTGTTTATGCCTTGTTTCATCAAATGTCTTTATGCCATACTGTTTTTAAAATGTTGATTCTTTAAAATTTCATTGGGAATTTCTTGCTGCGCGTTAGGCTTGGCCAGTTTGCGTCTATGGCTGGAATAGACCAATCAGACTTTGGGCTTCTTGGGCATCCTCAGCTCTCCTCCACAGAGAGGACACACATGGACCAAGAAAACCAGAGGAATGAGGAGAGGAGGGAGAGTTTAGCAGTGAGTAGAAATAAGAGAAACAAAAACATTCAAAAATTATTCAATAAAAATAAAGAAACATTTATTTGTTTGTTTTATGATTTATTAACTACTATTTAAAAGCTTGAAGTCAGTTAATATATTATATATTAATGTTTTTATTCAGCAAGGATGCATTAAATTGATGAAAACGGTAACAGAAAAGACATTTATAATACAACAAAAGGTTGCTATTTCAATTAATCAAATAATCAAGTAACGTTTCTTGAGCAGCAAATCAGCATTTTAGAATGATTTCTGAAGGACACTGGAGTAATTGAGCATTGATCACAGGAATACATTATATTTTACAATATACTAAAATAGAAAAGAGTTATTTGAAAGTATAATATTTCACAATATTGCTGTTTTTAATAATTTTTTCATCAAATAACCGCAGCCTTAGTGAGCAGAAGAGACATTTTTGGAAAACATTAATACAACTTTCAACCCTAAACTTTTAAATGGTAGTGTATTTATTTATTTATTTTTATTAATTTTTAATATTTACATTTATTAGAATTTAATTACATTATTATTCTCATTTCTCTAATCACCACACAGATGGCAGACATCCCTCAACCTGAATCCAGGACTCATTCAGAACCTCCTGCTAACACTGAAGTCCTTCCCCGGCCTCATTCCCAACAGGAAGGGCCTCTAAGTCCAGTCAGCTTGTGTCGTGCCTCTCCACCTTTGCAGGAGCCGCTTGAGTTTGAGGCCCCTGAGAGGAGCCGAGAGTCCTCTTACTCTTCAAACCACCAGAGGGCCGGCGGAGGCTCTCGCTCAGCCAGTCATCAGTCCAAAGCCTCAAAGTCCTCCAGAGCGAACGGATCCGTGTGCTCAGCTCTTGACTCGAGAGCGTCTAGTCTGTCTCAGTTGGGTTCAGGCGGACAGAGCGCTTCAGGAAGCCAGAGAAGCGCTGCTGGATTGGTTGGGTTTTAGAGCTGCTGTCATCTTTATCTGTCCAGTGTGTATTGCGAACCAAGCTGAGAGAATCCTATTATTATTATCAGTTTGTTTGAGAGGTTGATGTTCTATATAACATTTCAGGTACAAGATATTAATGCTGTTTAGTTTTATATACTATGAAGTTTTATTTATGGTATGTTTGTAGTTCAGTGACACTAAGGTTATTATTTAAGAGTTTTTTTAATATAGATTTTTTGTGTGATTGCTAAATTGATTGATATTTGTGATTGATTAAAAACAGTGAAATCAAATTTGCCATCTGCTAATTGTAATGTTTTTTCTAGAGTCTTTGAATTTGGCAGGGTGCTATTTTATTCAAAAATACTATTCACACTTTATAGTAGTAGTAATAATAAATGATACTTCTACTCATACTATTATAATAAATCATGATAACACTACTACTAATTATTATTACTATAAAGTGTGAATAGTATTTTTGAATAAAAAATATTAAAATATTTGTAGTTATATAAAAAATATAAATATAAAAATAGATCTATCTGTCTGTCTGTCTATCATCTAATTAAAAAAAAATTTAATTACAAAATTTAGTTATTTATTACACTGATGAATCTTCAACGATTGATTGAGAAACAGAACATTAAAAACTGAGATCTGACACGTGATTGGCTGTTAGCAGGCGCGCGTGTACTCACTCATCCAATCGCAGCGCTCGACACTGACTTTATCGGCTCTCCTCCGAGCAGAAGGTCCTGCATGCAGCTGGTGAGTAGCAGCTCTCCATCAAAACAACATACATGTAAACACAAAACACAAGTTTGCAGCTGGACTCACCGTGAAAGTATCCTACATTTAAAAGGTATTAGGAAATTGTGCGCTGAATAGAAACGCAGTTTCTATTGTAAGGTCAGCTGGGCTTGTGCTGCTAGCATTGTTAGCATGTTGTTGTTATTGTATAGTATGGGTTGACAAACATAGCGCTGTTAACAGTAACACTACCAATGTGTGCAGCAACACCGTTGTTTTGATGTTTTCTCTGCATCTGATGAATGTTTTTGTATTAGTTAATCAAGCTAACAGTTAAATCCGCCATGATTCCCATCAGTGCACAATAAATGTGTGTCATGGGGAAAATGCTCCCTCGAGAACATCCTACTTTTATTGCCATGTTATTGGCAGCTTAGCATATACAACATACTGTCTGGGGAAATGGAAACACTGGCCAATTTGATTGTCATTGCATGGCATTGTATATCTTAGGGGAGGTAATCTTGTCCGATTGTTGGGGACAAGAAATAGCCTGCACTAAGGCATGAAGTGAATTATATAAAAAAGTATGGTGTAAAAAATGTCGAATAAATTTATGCTGAGTGTAAATAGTGGTAGATACTGTTTGCTTGAAGTGTACATTTCAACAAATATCATCTTGTTTATGGTAAGTGCAAATAGTATTTTTTTTACAGTCACACACATGTAGTCACATCACAGTGTAATCCGTACATATTCTGAAATTCCGTTCACAATCACAAAGTTATCCAGTTTTCCTCCACACCACAGATGGATACATAAAAATAACCCATTCCACTGAAAATCTTCTAAAATGCCCCTTTTCTAAATTTGGTACAAGGGAAAATCAAGAAGAACATCAATAAATGTGTAGAAATGTAATACAGTAATATGATATGACAATATTTTTTAAAGTTTAGTATAGCATGTAATTTAATAATATAATTAGGGCTGCAAATGATTAGTCGCAATTAATTGATTCAAAATAAAAGTTTGTTTACATACTATATGTGTGTGTACTGTGTATACTTATGTTCATATAAATGCACACATATATGTATAGGGTAAATGTACCTATTAAGCTCACCAAAATCTACATTGAGACATTTTTGGTGCACAAGATATTGGTTTCAGTACAAAAAGTTATGTTAAAATAAAATATTAATCTCTCGCACAAAAATATTTACTTTTATTTTAAATGATAAAAGCGTTTCAATTAAATTCAAAAAGTCTGTCTGTGCTTAATGGGTACATTTTTGTGTTTAAGCACAGCCCTGTTCCCATTAATCTTACATCATGTTTTATTAAAAATTCTTGTTTATTTTAAGGACAATGTTTAAAGAATAATTGTAAAAATATATATTTTTTGAAGGTACAAAGTCAATCACAAAAAAAACAACACTAAAATCAAGCAATAATGCATTCAAGTTGATCAGTTATATTTTCATAATGAAGTGTCATCTAAGCACATTGCAACATCTAGACTAGTCCACGTTCAGCTAAGTAATATTCAAAAATCAGATAAAACAAACCAATAAAATATTTAAGTCATGGGGATGAACACAGAAACTAGCCTCATTATGAAACCTCTTATTAAATGGATGTAAACTTATCTATATAGGCTGGAATACACTACACCATTTTTGCCCTGATTTTCCACAGATTTACAGTCTGGAGAAGTTGATGCTTGTTGCCAAAGATCAGAGCCAGTCTGCAGATTTGAGTCGACACAATCCATAGAAAATCGATTAACTTAACTTAAAGTCTGTGTAAAGTGATATTAAAATGAGATGACCTTATGCACGGTTACTTCCTGGTTGTAGATAAGCCAGCTTAGTCATTTCCGGTTAAGTGTACTGTGCCGTAAGAGGAGCGTCCTTTACTCGGTTTCTCTACATAATCCACTCACAATTAGGAGAAAAGTTTTGTTTGTC
The DNA here is from genome assembly GCA_036784905.1 of Acrossocheilus fasciatus. Taxonomy (NCBI): domain Eukaryota; kingdom Metazoa; phylum Chordata; class Actinopteri; order Cypriniformes; family Cyprinidae; genus Acrossocheilus; species Acrossocheilus fasciatus. The sequence goes on from CM071945.1 coordinate 24,161,364, forward strand.
TAAGATGACCAAATATTCCGTTTGAGGAATGACAAAATGCGAATGTTAAAGGAACACTTTTTTTGGAAATAGGCTCATTCTCCAACTCCCCCAGAGTTAATAAGTTGAGTTTTACCGTTTTTGAATCCATTCAGCCGATCTCCGGGTCTGGCGATAGCACTTTTAGCATAGCTTAGCATAGATCATTGAATCCGATTAGACCAGTAGCATCGCGTTCAAAAATGATCAAAGAATTTCGACTCTCTAACTTGACTCTTCTGTAGTTATATCGTGTACTAAGACTGGCGGAAAATGAAAAGTTGCGATTTTCTAGTCCGATTTGGCAGCAAAGCATGTTACGGCAGCAAAGTTCCTTGATTATTACACCGGAATGAGAGTATAGTTCCTAGCCAAATCGGACTAGAAAATCGCAACTTTTCATTTTCCGCCAGTCTTAGTACACGATATAACTACAGAAGAGTCAAGTTTTAAATAGGACTAATATCGAAACTCTTTGAACATTTTTGAATGCGATGCTACTGGTCTAATCGGATTCAATGATCTATGCTAAAAGTGCTCTCGCCAGACCCGGAGATCGGCTGAATGGATTCAAAAAACGGTAAAACTCAACTTATTAACTCTGGGGGAGTTGGAGAATGAGCCTATTTCCAAAAAAAGTGGAGTGTTCCTTTAAACTTACGCGAGGGAATCCGTTAAATCATGCCGCAAGTCATATGATTGACAGCAGCAACGGAATGAATCACCTGACGAGCCGATGTCAAAATAAAGCTGCGCATTATTAAGTGATTCAGACTAAAAAAACTACAGGTCTGTGTTGGATAAAACTTAAACGATGTAGCCTAGTTATTTAAATTAAATCTAAACATTTCAAAATACTGAATGCATTATTTATTTGTTATACCAATTTATTTAATTTGTATTTGACTATATAAGTATTTACATAATTCAGGATTATAGGCCTGCACTTGCTATACTTTATACTTCAGTGCGACAAAGTACTAAATTTGTTATATTATTTATTTATAATAAATCAAAAGACGTGACAATCTAAGTTGAAATGGCAGCTGCCGCTAATGAGTGATTAATGTATACATGCATGTGTGTGTATGTATATCTACATAATAAATATACACAGTACACACACATATAGTATGTAAACATAAACTTTTATTTCGAATCGATTAATCGCGACTAATCATTTTGCAGCCCTAAATTTAATACCTTTCTGTAATAGATTCTGAGATTTTGTGGTAAAGTCTTTTTCTGTGGAAAAAAGAGGGGATGGATATTATGAACTAGCACTGCTCAAATCAATTTAATGTGATTTATTTATCCCCCCCCCCATTTTTTTTGGTAAGAAGTCATATAGTAATTCTGGATTCTGATCCAGTTAACAAATTTATTTAAATAGCTTTTTTCTTGACAACAACAGATGCTGATGATTGGACTGAATGATCCTTAATAAATAAGAAACATGGTAAGTCACTCTGTATGTTTTATGCTTTGTTATTATTTACGTAAACTTCTGTCATATTGTTCATTTCATTTGTTCACTGTATTCATGTATCTTCTACAAATCACAGATCCGGATAGCTGCTCTGAATGCAGGATCTCAAGCTGCAGATGAACACGAAGACGCCTTCAGAAGCACTAAACCAAGTCAAACGAAGGAAGCCCAGGTGAGTCAGATGCTTTCAAGTAACTTTTTGGTCTGTTTCATGTACTTTTTTTTTTTCTTCAGTGGAACTGTTTATTGAATCTTTTGGCAAAATGTACAGGAAAACATTTACATATGTGTTTTTTGTTGAGTATCATATTGGATAGATCAGGCTTTTATATAATATAATATAGGAGAATATATGTATCTCATATTTATTGAATCACAAACATCTTTTTTTATTCAGAGGCCCAAACTGAGCAAAAAGTATGCAATTTGTTGTGGATGCTGATATTTATATGACCAAAGAGTAAGATGAAATTATGATTGTAATCATTGCAAATCAGTGAGATCTTTATAACAGTATAGCAGACTACTTACATAAAATGCATATAAATATCAGTTGTCACTGTATATCTTTCAATAATATGTCTTAGTTTTTTTATTGTGGGGGCAAAACATATAATGCAATGCAATACAATGATGATTGAGAGATGTACAAATAAACCTTCATCAAAAGACTGATAGATCATTTTTAATGCTTGCATTTTAACACAATCTTTCTAAAAACTAATGCATGGATAATCGAGTAAACATGAGTTGCTTCAATCCATCTTGAATATGTTTATATAATAATATAAAGGTTATTATACTAAAAGACTTTTTACTTGTTAAAAAGTATGAACTGTCAGTCAGATGACAGAAAGCATGTAGATTGTGACTAACAGGCTTTTCATCAGTTATGGTCATGGTTTTTTGTTTATTAGATATGACACAGTAGGCTTTATGGGGTTAATAAAAGTAAAGTGGTTCAATCCAATTGAACTGTTTCCTTCTCATTTGTATTGCAGGAGGCAGAAGCGTTTGCTCTGTATCATAAAGCTCTTGATCTGCAGAAACATGACAAGTTTGACGAGTCTGCCAAAGCCTACCATGAGCTCCTCAAGACGCCGCTGCTCAAGGAGGTACAGCAGATTCCTTCAGCTCTGATCATTATAACATCTTACCATGAAATCCAGAATATCTTTCATTTTATATTTAGCTTTAGCTTTATTACTGCTTTCTATTTTTCAAAGGCAGTGTGTGTGATTAAATGTTAGTGATCGTTTTTATTTTTCTTGCACCAGGCAGTGGCATCTGAAGATGAGAAAGTTGGACTCAAGCATCCTGGGCTGATGTTGAAGTACTCCACCTATAAAAACCTGGCCAGTCTTGCTGTGCTCAGAGATGATTTAGACACTGCCATGGACTTCTATGTGCAGGTAAATGCGTGTTTTGAACAAATCACAAAGTGTAAGTTGCATAATATGTCCTGTATGCTCACTTAGCAATTTAATTGAATTACACTGCCATTCAAAACTTTGGGGTCAGCAAGATTTTTAATTAATACTTTTATTTAGCAAGGATACATTAAATTGATCAAAAGTGACAGTAAAGACACTGAAGACTGGAGTAATGATGCTGAAAATTCAGCTTTACATCACAAGAATAAATTACATTTAAAAAAAATTCCAATAGAAAACAGTAATTTGAACAGTAATATTTCACAATATTACTGTTTTTGTTAATCAAATAAATGCAGCTTTGGTGAGAATAAGAGACATTAAAACATCTCTGAACTTTTGAATTATATTGTACATTTGTTTTTAATTTGGTATTAGTTCCTCCAGTGCCACAAAGTTCCATAAACCAGACAGTTTGGACACAGTTGAGTCTCTGACTGTGTATTTATGTGTCTTGCAGGCTGTCATGCTGGACTCCACAGATGTGAATATGTGGTATAAGATGGGAAAGTTGGCTTTGAGGAAGGCCAGCATGCCTTTGGCCCGTCATGCGTTTGAGGTGGGCTTACGCTGTAACCCGGACCACTGGCCCTGCCTGGACAGTCTCATCACGGTCCTCTACGCTCTGAGTGACTACAGCTGTGAGTCAGAAACCTCTGCACAACTCTACAGCATGCACCGTTCCCATGCTCACTGCTAGATGTGGATTAGAACTTTTGGAGTTTTGGAAACCAAAATGTTTTTGATTTTAGAAACCCAGATCTTCTAGAATCAGGTCACAGCTATTGCAGTCATCAGTTTAATTCATTAAATATTCATTATTTCTTTTGGGACATAAAATCAAAATTGACCCTGCATGATTCATTAGCTCTTATAAAGTGTTCAGATTTATCATTTTTAATCAAAGGATCTCTGAAACAACACTTCTGCTTATGTAACTAAGGCTGTATAGTGCATAGACAAGGAAAAATAATACACTTTGCTTTTTTTCTGCTAAGTAGAGAATGCAGCAGTCCAGTTCTGGAAGTAAAAATCCAATTCATTTTTTCATAAAGACCTTGATTTCAAAAGCATATGCATTTAAAAGTATATGCGTCCCTACAGTAAGTCAGTGTGATTTCATCTCTGTTTATTACTGGATATTATGCAGCATAAACAAAATGTATCTACCAGTAAATGAATGGATGGATTAATAGAATAAATATATAGTGTGTAAATAGTTTTCCTCCAAAAAATCTTGATGGTTTTACATATTACATAAATATTACAATAATGTATTTTAATGTAATTATTAAATTATAATAAAATATACTAATATTTCTATAATTGTTTAATTTAAAATGTCTTTTAAATATTTATTTCATAGTACAGTAGTATTATTATAGCAGTAATGTATTTCTTATTTAGTTGAATATTTTATCTTTATCCTTCTTTCTGCTACTTTGTAATGTCTACAGGATTTTCATTTACTTAAAAATAACAAATATTATTATAATAATAGTTGTTTTATAGTCAAAATAAATAGGTCAAAAATGGCATTGTTGCCTGTAATAACTCAAGTTGGCTTTAGTTTCATAAGGTTCTTGTAAAGATTTACAAGAATTTTTTCAAGATTTTCTGAAATATATATATAATGGAAAAAAATACTTCAGGTGCCAAGGCCACTGAGCAAGTAGGCGGTTACTGTTGTGAATGCTGTTTTATGTCGTCTTTGTGGGCATAAAGGTTTGTAGTTCTTCACCTTGATTTTCTGCCGCTAGCTTTTCATCATATTCTGAGTTAGCAGAGTAGTCGAAGCATTATGTTCTGGTCTGTTTGCCCATAGGTTGTCTGTACTACATCTGTAAGGCTCTGGAGAAGGACACGGGCTACAGTAAGGGACGAGTGCTCAAAGAGAAGATCTTTGAAGAGCAGCCCTGCCTCAGACGAGACTCTATGAAGATGTTCTCCAAACTGTATGTTGCTTTTATTACTCATTCAGCTGAGCTTATAATAAGGCATCCACCTTTTGTACTGTTGAAGAAGACACTTTGTAATGTTCATCACCCTGTGTCTGTGTGCATGTGTTTTGGCTGCAGTGATGTATCGGTGCAGTATGTGGATGTAGATGAGGAGGAAGCTCACAGCATTGTAGAGGAAGCGCTGGAACTGAGGAGACAGAGACAGGCTAAACTCACACGGCATCCAGTAACTGACCTGCAGCTGGTTCAGCCCATCAAATACTTCACGTGAGTCCATGCCACCATTAATCCACAGAAAATTTTGGCTGTTTTGTTTGAAGGAATATCATGGGTTATTATCAGTAACATTATTTATTTGATTTATTTATGTCTGTTGACTGCTTCTGTGACAAATTCAAAATTAAAAAGCAATTGATAGTTTGATGTTTCATCATTGACGGTATAAAAGAAATCAGTACTCCTCAATATTTTTATAGATTATTCTTCAATACACATATTTATACCGGCTGACGGATTTATGCTTATTTTTTACTGTCTACTGTTAAAAAGTTTGGGGTCAGTAAGTGTTTTTAAAAAAATTTTTTTTTATAAATGTTCTTGAAAGAAGTCTCTTATGCTCACCAAAGCTGCATTTATTTAATAAAATACAGTAAAATAGCAGTATTGTAAAATTTGACTACAGTTAAAAACAACTGTTTGTCTTTTAGTATATAAAAAATATAATTTATTTCTGTAATGCAAAGCTGAATTTTCAGCATCATTACTCCATGATCCTTCAGAAATCATTCTAATATGCTGATTTGGTGTACAGGAAACATTTATTATTATTAATTTATTAAATTATTATTGTGTTACATGGTATTTTTTTCAGGATTATTTAATGAATAGAAATATTAAAATAGAACATTATAATGTGTTTAATGTCACTTTTGATCATTTTTTTACCTTGCTAAATAAGGTTTAATATCTTTCAAAAAATAATAATAATCTTACTGACCCTAGTCTTTTGAACGGTAGTGTATATCACTCATCCCTAGTTAAAGCTCAAATTAAATTGAATAAAATTCAAATGAAATTTTTTTTTTTTCTTTTTCAAGTCAAAAATGCCTTCTTATTAAATATTATTAATAAAATGTATTAGTAAGTATTGAAGTATTATTTTTCTGTGTATCTGTGTGATGCATCTTATCCGTATAGGTGGAAGAGTGTTGGGGAGAGTTTCTTGGCGATGTACAAACACCAGAACGCTTGTCTGGTCCCACGGCCTGACTTTGGGCGCCGCATCGACCTGTCAATGTACCGCGACCCGGACTGCCTCATGCAAATGCCCACCAGCACTCCAGCACCCGCCACTGCTGCTTCAGACCCCCCTCAGCCCCCCATACCTGTCAGCGTGCCTCAGGCCCCCCCTGCCCCTCCGCCAGGTCCCAGTAGCCCGAGTGCCAATCTGCCCCCATCCACCGAGCTCCTTGTCCAGCCGCTGACCCAGCCTAGCGCTGCTGCAGGAGTACCGCAGAGTCAGAACGTCATTGAGATCACCACTACAACCACAGTCACCACTACTGCTGCCAATGGAGCTGAGGAAACCACTGTTACCACGCTTACTACTGCTGGTCAGTGTCAATGTAGACGTGACGCATGCACATGTATGCAATCTTACATCTGCAGTGTTACAGAGCTTAGGATGTGAGGATTCCTATCACAAAAAGATAGAAAGTGCCTGAAAAAATTAATAGTAAAATAAAACTGTATTTATTTATTTTAAGGCATTTTTAATCTTTTTGTTTTGACATTTTGATTCTGGATTACAAAGCAGATTGTCTGTTGTCCTTTGAAAACGATTTAAGGATTTGAAAATAACATTTAAATTCCATTTTGTGTTTTCATGCATTCAGTTATTGCTACGTACATTGTGTATCATAAATGTTAAAATTAAGATACTGTAAAAGCAACATTTTTCGATTGGAATTGCACACGATAAATGTTCCTACCAATTGATAGTTTAAAAGACAAAGAACTATAAATGTTTAATAATTTAGTGTGTTACATATTGCTATAATTAATTTCTAATTCAGTTTGGATGCTTTCATTGTGACTGGGATACCAAACGTATTAAATTTACTCTATGCATAATTTGGCTGTTTGAAATTTAGCGCTCAAATCATAATACTTTTATTTAGTACAGATGCATTAAACTAATCAAAGTTGCAGTAAAGACGTATATAATGTTACTAAAAAATTCATTTTCATCAAAGAATCCTGGAAAACTGTATCGTAAAACTATTAAACAGCACAACTGTTTTCAACATTAATAATAGTCAGAAATGTTTCTTGAGCAGCAAATCAGTATATTAGAATGATTTCTGAAGGATCATGTGACACTGAAGACTGGAGCAATGATGCTGAAAATTCAGCTTTACATCACAAGCATAAATTACATTTTAAAATATATTACAATAAAAAAAACAGTTATTTTTAATTGTAATAATATTTTACAATATTACTGTTTTTATTGTATTTTTGATCAAATAAAAACATTAACAAACTGCAAACTTTTGAACGATAGTGTATTTGATGAAAGTGTTCTTACAGACACCTCTGAAGACAGCCACCCTGTACATTTTACACACTCATTTAAAGTGACAGACCATTTTGAAACATAGGATTATAGGAGTTGTGAAGAAGTTGAATTCAAGCGCATTTCAGCATTTGTTTTCAAGCATATATGACACTGATGATGTCATTGCTCTTCACTCTACAGCTCTGGACGCTGCCTTGAATGACAAAGTGAAAAAAGGCACCAAGAGAAAACGTGTGGTAGAGGACACTGTAGAGACGGCGAAGAGGCGTTCGGCACGTGTCCGCAACACCAAATGCAAGAAAGAAGAGAAGATTGACTTCCAGGAGCTCCTGCTCAAATTCCTCCCCTCTAGGTGTTTATTTTAATATTAATCTATTCAGGGGTTTGGTTCCAACCTGCTGTGACCATATCAAGCAATGCACTATAAGACATTTTACCGGTTTCTATTTTTGTTTTGTCATGCTGAGTGAATCCTAGCGGTGAAAACACATTCGACTGAAATCCTGCTGCACATAGTTGTATATTAGACTTCAAACATGTCCTTAGAAAGTCAAGAAAGACTTCCTTTGTCACATTGACTTGAGCTTTATTTCCAGACTGAAAAAGTTTGAAGATGATGAAGATGAGGAGAGTCTGAGTAACATGGATGCACAGTGTGACAGCAAACCTGATTCCCAGTTGAACCGTGGATCCAACTCTGAGTATATCGTCTCTATGCAGTCAGGTACAGAAACTGCAGTTTTCTTATTAGTCACCGCTTTATTTCTTTCTGCATCTCTTTGATTCTCTCTGTTCTTCATGGTTCCTCAGAGCGGAAGGAAGTTCATGCGTTCCTGCTGGCGAACATGCAGAACGGCGGGATCCTGGAGCTGATGATTCGGTATCTGAAGGCGGTGGGGCAGAAGTTTCTGGAGGAGTGGCCAGCGGGCCTCAGCATAGTGGTGCTGGATCTCTTCAGCTGCTGGAGGAAACACAGCGCTGGGCTGCCCAATCCACTGCTCAGAGATTCCAGCAACCAGCACATAAAGGTGAGCCTGTTTGTGAAGTTCAAGCCAGTACAACTTCAGAAGATATTCATGGTTTTGTTTGAGGCAGATTTCCATGTGCAATTTAGCTTTCATGTTTAAAATGACATTAAAGGGATATTTCACCCAAAAATGAAAATTTGCTTTTAATTTACTCACTTCAAATTAGGGATGCATAATATGAAAAATTTTAACTGATACCGATAACCGATAAGTTCACATATTTATATTACAATTTTCATATAATCTGCAGTTTGTGCACCCAGGAGAATACAAAATCTAAGATGTACTGATGAAACTGATATTTTAGTAGCTCTGGCCTAACTATAATAGCAAACATCAGTCCTGACTCTTCAAATGTTTTTATTTTTTATGTAAGACACCACAATACTTAGTAACAGAACTATGACAGAACTGGGGTTTATCTGTAATTAACAACTCATTAACGACAAATTTTTATTCAAATATTTCATGCATAATGCGTCTATTCAACCTTTTTAGTGCATGAGGATGAGGAAGTTATATAGGGACTTTAAGCAACAGCTGCGAATGGAACGGCTACGTTGACCGGAAGTAAGCTGTTACACCACCGTAGCCGAGAACATAAAAATCATTAAGCAACCTAAACAAGACAGTGCAACGCGCCATTCTGTCATTTATTTAAATACAAATGATGGATTATAAGGAGGATGTTTAGGCAATAATTACATTGTTCTCTTCACATATCTTTAGTCTCAGTGCTACCTGAGACTAACATATCTTTGTACAAACTAAAAAAATCTTTAAAATTAGCTTAAGTTTAAAACATAATCAACACCGATTAAATGAAAGACTAATGGTAGAATCGTATTCTGATGGAATTAAATGGTATATACCATAAAACGCAACATTTAACTACGTAAGCTGTCCCGTTGTAACGACTACGGCAAAGTAGTAGTTCACCCGTATCTGTCCGATAAATATCGTGCATCCCTACTTCAAACCATCCAAGATTTAGGTAGAACAGTGAAGGAAGATTTTTTTGCTGAAACCGTGGGTGCTTGGTGATTCATAAAATACAACTCAAAAAAGTAAAAAGAAAAGTATATTTTAGGGGTGGGGCGATTAACGGGTAGAAATTTGTCAACCGGTAGAGATTTTGAACTACGTGGTCACAAAAACTTATTATTTGCACATGTTTTTAAGCATTGTGGTTTAAAAACAAGTGATTTCAATCCATTGAAATGCAGTCAGCAGCGAAAGAGAACTATTTTCACTGTATGCGCGCTCTGTCTGAGAGACTGTTTCTGAGAGCTGTCAGAGAGGCATGCGCATGGGAAGACAGAGTATTGAACGGAGTGATTTTTGCCGCTTTATAGACCTTGAACAGTTGTGTCAATGCCCTTCTTTGGAAATATCCTTTAAAGCAGTAATTTAGGTTAGTGAAAGCAAACAGCTGAGAAAGAAAACACATGTGTAACATTATATTGTATCCGGGCTGCTCTTAATGTGACAGCAGTCTAATATTCATGCTGTTTGTCATTCATGTTAAACAACAAAAAAGAGAAAATCTCTCATTGCTCTTGACTAAATAACTCTTGTAACTTTAATAAGAAGAAATATGTATTTAGTGAAAGTGAAAGTGAAGTGACATACGGCCAAGTATGGTGACCCATACTCGGAATTTGTGCTCTGCATTTAACCCATCCAACGTGCACACACACAGCAGTGAACACACACACACTGTGAACACACACTCGGAGCAGTGGGCAGCCTTTTATGCTGCGGCCTAATAATTTAATTTAATTTAATTTAATTTAATTTAATTTAATTTAATTTAATTTAATTTAATTTAATTTAATTTAATTTAATTTAATTTAATTTAATTTAATTTAATTTAATTTAATTTAATTTAATTTACACAGTGAGGAATTTACAGTGTTTCTATTAATTTCATTACTTTATACAATGGATGTAGCATTTCTTATTTATTTTTTCTGCTGTAGTTTTTTGTCCTATCGCTTGTAATTAGTTTCCATTTTCTTATTTAATCGCTGACTGTTTACTTGTCTTTTAGGCTAGTTTTTTGTGATATGGGTACTGGAATTATAATTATTATTTGCAACTTCAGTAAATAATTACATTTTGAAATATATTCTGAAAAAGGCTGTTATTTAATTAATTTAAAACCAAATAAAAACATTTGTTTAGTTTTTTGTGTGTGTTTGCCTAGCGCTAAAACACAATTTGATTCCACTAGTCTGGATAAGTGTGACTGACTGAGAGAAAACGAGAAAAGGAGTGTTTATTCATCTGCGCATAGAAGGAAATTACTACACGTGTTCACTTAAAGGAGTTTTTTCCTCATCGGAAGATCATTTGGCACACATACTGCTTGCACCTGCCTGGAAATAAAACTCTATTCATCATGCCACCTGAACTTGCTGTATGTCTCCCAGAGGGTCTACTGAAAAACAGACAGAGACAGATAACTTAATGAGTGTTTTTAGCAAAAACTAGGTCACAGACGTTCTCTGTTATGTAAATGAACCTACACAATTAAGACACAAGACCAGAAATGAAACACAAACTGAATGTTTATCTGAAGGCAACTGGATTATTACCATTTAAAAAGTTTTTTAAATTTATTTCTAAATGTAATTTATTTCTGTGATGCAAAGCAATTTTCAGCATCATTACTCTAGTCTTCAGTGTCACATGATCTTTCAGAAATCATTCTAATATGTTGATTTGCTGCTCAAGAAACATTTTTATATTATCAATGTTGAAAACATTTGTGCTGCTTCATTTTTGTGGTGCGTTTTTTCTTTGATCCATACAAAGTCCAAAAGAACAGCATTTATTTTAAATATAAATCTTATTGACTTCAAACTTTTAATCTGTAGGGTATATTTCTAATATTTAATTAAATTGTAGTAGATGTGCCTGATTCTAATTTTTTTCCCCCCTGGTCTTTGTGGTCAAAGATTTCTAGTTTACATTTGTACTAATTGATTTAAAATTAAAAACTTAAATTCAATTGCATGTACATATCAGATGCATGTAATAGATGTTTACAGGTCAAATCACAGTGTGGTTTTATTTACAATACATCTACTTGGACATTATACTGTCTGATATGTCACAGGAAATGATGCTGATGTGTGTCTGCTGTCTGGAGCTGCAGTTGGAGCAGAAGTCCATGATGAAGGGCAAGAACAGTAAGAACATCACACTCAGCCAGACATTTGTGTTGTGTTTGACATCAGGCACTCATGCAATAATAGTTCACAAATCATGAAAAGAAATCACACCAATGTCATATGCCTGTATTTACAGTGTCTCAGAGGAAGACCATGTCTGGTTCAGGAAGGGATTGTGGGGACGCTAATGGTCCAGAGAACCGCTTTCAGACAGATATGTTCCTCCTGACCATGGCTTCCTCTCAGAGAGATCTGTTTGAAGACGACTGGCTCTCTTTTGCTGTCAGAGTTCACTGGCTCAAAGCACGATACCTCGCTTTTCAGGTAAGAGAGCTCAGTTTCTAAACACAGAATAACCAGTAGTATCATTAGAACACATCTGGTTATCTTGACTAGTCCTGACTTGCATATAGATAAAAGTATATTTAGAGAAATTACATTTACACTTAAAGAATTATTACTTGTGTGAAGTTTTTGCCCTGTAGACATGAATATACGAATGTTAATTTGCTGTTTTAGGGTGACATGGAGGAGGCACTGGAGTGTTACGACATGTGTGTCGGTCTGCTGAAAGGTCAGACAAGTGAGATGGAAAAAATCACCATCCTCATGCCTAACCTCAGTGTGGACAATGCCATCTCTATAGAGGAGGTACGGTCCAAAAGAAGTTGATCTCTCAAGACACTGTCACCTCTGTTTCATAGAAGAGCAGAAGTGCTGTTCAGTAGAAACTGCAACAGTATTTCCACACATTTAATCATGTGACACTCATACCTTGTTCATGGTTCTGTTATTGATTAAAGCTGAGAAGAGAAGGAAGGAACGAGAGAGCTTTTTAATTAATTAACATTTACACTAAAGTAGGTGAAACTATGACTCTTTTTAAAATAAATATGTATTCAGATTTATCCTTAAAGGGATAGTTCACCCAAAAATTAAAATTTGATGTGTATCTGCTTAAGTGCGGTGCATCAGAGGTAAAAATGATATAAATACTGTTCAGTTTCTTGCACAGACCGATTGTTTCGTGTCTTTAGACCTCAATGTATCGTCACGAGCCGCAGGGTTTAATTTGGTTTTGTCTGTGTATGTTTTTTGGACTCTCAAAACTGTGGGTCCATTATATGACTGCAACGGTTTGAGTTAAAAATCTTAGTTTGTGTTCTACTGAAGAACCAAAATCACCCACATCTTGGATGCCCTTGGAGTAAGCAGATAAACATCAAATTTTCATTTTTGGGTGAACTATCCCTTTAACAAGAAAAGATCAGAAACTTCAAATTGGGTTTAAAAATGTATCTAAAATTTTAAAAGTGTATCAAAATAAATAAAACCTTCACAGTTAATTTACCATTAAGCAATCTGTGATATTTACTGAAGTTAATACTTTTATTCAGCAAAGATGCATAAAATTAATAAAAAAGTGACAATAAAGACAGACATATTATAATAAAGACATTATAATTTCTTTATTTTTTATTTTATTCTTCAAAGAATCTTAAAACTGTTACATATGTGTGTGTAAAAAATATTAATATAAATTAATATAAATATTTTGAAGGTGGTAATATACTCCATTGTACACTTTTTCCATCCCTTTTCTGACCCCTACAATTTGATTCTTTTGAGAATACTACATTTAAAATGTCCTGGTTACACTGTATTTTACAGTATGTGCTTTTACAGCGCACTTACCCGAGAGAATACTGAGTAATATAATATTTTACATGTAGGTTCAGGGTTAGTACCTTCTTATTTCTCTGTTAGTGTAGTTATTATAACAAGTATATAGCACGTACATATAAAGTGCAACCAAAATGATGTCTTGTGCTTTACATTTTGTAAAAACTAAGCAGTTTTTGGAGTTTCCACTAAACTGGTCTGGGTGCTAGATTACATCTGCATGGTAGATCAGACTTTATTGAAAAAACAAAACAAAAAAAAGGCCTAGGCAAGGCAAGTTTATTTATAAAAGGAAGTGAAATAGTCATTAAAAAAATAATAATCACCACAATAAAAGGAATTAAAAAAAAAAAATAAAATAAAAATATATATATATATAAAATTGATTTAAAATGAATTTAAAACAGTTAAGAATAGAAAATGATTATACATAAAATACAGTGCATTCAGTTCGGACATAGCACAGTGCTCATTCAACAAATACACAGCCAAACAGATGAGTTTTGAGTTTGGATTTAAATGTGGCTAATGTTTTAGCACATCTGATCTCATCTGGAAGCTGGATGAGCTGCAGCTGTCTAATGGTCTTTTTTGGAAGGCTGGCGAGGAGACCATTACAATAATCCACCCTGCTGGTGGTAAAGGCATGAACAAGTTTCTCCAAGTCTTGACTGGAAACAAAACATCTAATTCTTGCAATGTTTTTGAGATGATAGTATGCTGATGTAGTTTCTACTTTGACATGACTACTAAAACTAAGGTCTGTCTCCAGAATCACCCCAAGATTTTTGACTTGATTTTTAGTTGTTTGACCCCTAGAGTCAAGGTATGCATTCACCTTGAACTTCATCTTTGTTTCCAAATGCAATGACTTCAGTTTTCTCCTTGTTTAACTGAAGAAAGTTCTGGCACATCCAACAGTTTATTTCATCAATGCATTGGCAGAGGGAGTCAACGGGGCTATAGTCATTTGTAGATAAGGCTAAGTAAATCTGCGTATCATCAGCATAGCTGTGTATTTGACTTAGTGGGAGCATATAAAGGCTAAACAAGAGTGGTGCAAGACGTCCACTTAGACTTATGCTCTCCTATACTCACATAATAACCTCTCCCTTCTAAGTATGACCTGAACCATTTGAGTACCATCCCAGAAAGCCCGACCCAGTTTTCCAGTCTCTCTAGAAGTGTGTTATGATCAGCAGTGTCAAACGCAGCACTAAGATCTGGTAGTACCAGCACTGATATTTTGCCAGAATCAGAATTAAAGCAAATATCATGTATTATCTTAATGAGTGCTGTCTCTGTGCTGTGATGCGCTCGGAAACCAGATTGAAAATTGTCCAGGTATCCATTTGAATTTAATTAGCTGTTCAGCTGATTAAAAACTACCTTTTCAATAATCTTACCTATGAACGGAAGATTTGATATTGGTCTATAGTTGCTCAACATGGTGTTATCAAGATTGCGCTTTTTCAGAAGGGGCTTAACAACTGTAGTTTTCAGGGAGTTTGGAAAAGTCCCAGAAAGAAGTGAGGTGTTAACCACTTCTAAGATATCTTTTATATATATTTCTAAACAGTTAAGCACACTTTTGAAAAAAGATGTAGGAAGTGTGTCAAGATAGCAGGTTGATGATTTAAGGTGCTTTGCTATTTCTTCCAAAATTTTGCTATCAATTGCTTCAAAAACAGACATAGTCACTTCTTTTTGAAATTGCGGTTCAGTCTGTGTGACCTCTGCATAACTTGAAGATGTGCCAATCTCCTTTTTGATATTATTTATCTTCTCAGAAAAATAGGAAGCAAACTCATTGCATTTGCTGTTGGAGAGCATTTCACTGTCAGTCTCTCCACAGTAGCAAAAAAGAGTGTGAGTGCTGTTTAAGTTACTGTTTATAAGGTTTGAGAAGAAGGTCTGTCTGTGGCTAGTTCCACATTGAATGCATGAAGGCTGTCTTTATAGATGCTATAGTGAATTTCCACCACTTCCGCCACATCCGCTCAGCTTTTCTGCATTGTCTTTTCGTACTCTGAACTGCTGTTGATTTTCTCCCAAGATGATTTTTGTCCTTCAGTCTTCTTGCTGACTTTTACCGGAGCAATAGCATCAATAACATTCTTAACTTTTGAGTTAAATGAATCCAGGGGAAGATCAACAGAGTCTGCAGAAATGCTTGGTGTTAAAGATATAGCCTTCATAAACGGCGCACTAGTGTTCTCGTTAATGCATCTCTTTCTGACAGAGACAGATCTAGATTCAGTGGAAACAGAGATCAGTATATCAAAGAAAATACAGAAGTGATCAGATAGTGCTACATCCTTAATAACAATGGATGAAATATTTAGACCTCTACTGATGAGTAAATCTAGAGAGTGTCCACGATTGTGTGTTGGTCCATGCACATGCTGGATCAGGTCAAAAGTGTTTAAAACGGTTATAATTTCTTTTGTAAAATTCCCTGCAGTAGCAGAACAGTCAAACTCTGAAGAAATCATTGATAACAGTTCTGTGAATTCTTCTACAAAGGCTGGAGAGTATTTTGGAGGCCTGTAAATAATGATAAACAGAATGCGTGGAGAGTAGCTATCAGTTGTTTTTGGTTCACCTACAGCCAAAGGAGGAGGGTTTGGGCCCTGGCGTTGTGGCAGCAGTTGAATAGCTCTCACAGGAGGAGGATGAGCTGGGCCTGCAGTCTTTGGTGGTTGTGAAAACATGTTAGTTCCCCTTGCTGGGAGTGGTCCACTGATGAACGACTGAACTTCAAGTCTTTGAAGTGTTTCAAAGAGTTCACTGAAATCCTTCTTAAGGAGTTCTGACTGCTCTTTCCGAACATCATTCTTCCCCACATGGATGATGATTCGATTTGCAGTCTTGTACTTCATCAGAATCTTCCGAAGTTCCCTGTTCACATCAGAGACGGTTGCTTGAGGAAAGCAGCATGTCGTTGTAGTCCTGCTAATGATGTTTCTGATAATAGAGTCGCCAACTATCAGAGTCCTGGGCTCGGCTGCGCTCTGAGCTGAATGCCGCTGTCTGCTCGACCTCGAGCGCCTGTTAGTAGCGATCTTAGCTGCTGGCTGATACGATCTATGTTCAATCACATTTGGGGATTTCTCACCCACCTTCATTAATGCTTCAAATCTGTTCTCAAGATGTATAGGGGGTGGTAGAATACTAGTGTTTGCAAGCCTTGTCATAGCCGTATCTGGGGTAGAGGATGCTACCGCAGCAATACGAGATACTCGTGGAAATCTGATGTCTCGAGTGCCTTTGGGTCTTGCTCCCTGTTTGTGCCATTGACTAGTCTGTCGATCAGTTTCGGCTTGTTCCTCTACACATGGTATAAACTGTTGAGATTCACTAGATTCACAGGACTCATCAGCTGTATGCTGAGGGGGTCTGTGATGACAATCTGCTGTGTGTTCCACCTGTTTTTGAATGTCCAGCAAGTAACTTTTTTTCAAGAACCACAATCCTTTGTAGAAGTCTGGCAGTTCATGCAGCAAGTAGATTCCACAAGAGGCATTTTCTTTCCCGTCTGTTAGATTGTCGGCAGCTGTGTTTTCCCGTCTCTGGAATGTAAGCTGCTGGCAGTGGGAGGCAAAGAGTATTCCAGTCCCAGAAAGTCTTTAGTTTGGTGTTTGTGCCAAAACTGTGTTGTTTGAGTACTGTGCTGATCTGCTGAAGTTAAAGGGGTCATATGATGCGATTTCAAGTTTTCCTTTCTCTTTGGAGTGTTACAAGCTGTTTGTGCATAGATAAGATCCCTGAAGTTGCAAAGACTAAAGTCTCAAAACCAAAGAGATATTCTTTATAAAAGTTAAGACTCGACCACGCCCCCCTAAAACGGCTCATTCAAACACGCCCCCACATGTCTACGTCACGGTGTGGGGAGATTTGCAAAACACCGCCCAAAGATAAATGCAATGAAAGAAGGCGGGACTTTTATTCTCACTGTAGTATTGTAGTATTGTAGCCTGCCAGCTATACTCAAAGGCTGTTTCTATAAAGTGGGGCAATTCCAAATTTGCAAGGACAGTATGGCGCTTCTGACTCACAGCCTGTAAGTATGTTTTCATATTTAAAGAATTTGCCACTGACTATTCAAACGTGAGTTTTGAGCTGTGTAGAGTAGCACTTGTTGTTTGTCATTTCTCCGATCACAAATGCAGACATGGTAATGTTTACGCGGCGTGATGCGACACGGCATTACAATACGGTAAGGGGCGTAACATTTCTGTCTCAGGCTTGAGGTATTTGGCCAATCACAACGCACTGGATAGCTGGCATATCAGAGCATGCCTCGCTTCTCAGAACGATGAGCTTTGTAAAAACCGGCGCATTTCAGAAAGACGGGCATAGAGGAGCAACATTAATGTACAGTATGTGGAAAATGTGTTTTTTTTTAACCTTAAACCGCATAAACACATTGCATTACACCAAATACACAAAATAATGTTCTTTTTAGCAATGTTCTTTAAACGCCTTTAAAGTCTAAGAAAAATCTGAGAAAAGTACATAAACAGGGAGCAAAGTGCAGAGCAGTAAGCAAGAGCGTCCAAACAGTAGCAAAGCCGGAAGAAGAATATAAATTGTTTCCTTCTCATTGCTCTGTTTAGATTGAGAAGAAGTTGAAGTCTCTAGAGCGATGTCAGTCTCTAGAGGAGATCCAGAGACTGTTTGACACGGGAGACTACCAGTCTGTGGTCCGTCTGCTGCAGCCCACACTGAGCTTTGGCTCCAGCACGGCACGAATGAAGCCTCTAGATTACATCAGCTCTGCTCCTGAGAGACCAGCACAGCTGTTACTTCTGCAGGTAAAACACACTTCCTGCAAACCCTGTATGTATAATGCATCACAAAGTTATTATTAATGCATTATAAATTATTCATATTGCCTAATATTTATTTATTTATTGTGTGGCTTTGTAAGTTTAGCAGCATAATGTACAGTCAATAGGTCATTAATGCAAAATAAACCCCTTCATGATAATTCAAGAGTCCTCCACTTTGCTTCTGTGGTTCTGATAATTCTGTCAGGGTTTACTTTGCGATAATGACCAGCTGACTGTACTTTATCCCTTCTGCACAGCATAATAAATGAAAAACATGATAATTTCATGTTTTATTTTGTGTGTTATGAAGTGTTATGCTCTTTAAAAGGAGTAGTTATTTAATGAACAGAAATTAAATATGCAGGCAAAACAACAAATTGACAATTGAAATTTTTGTGTGAACAATTTTATTTAATAATATAACCATGAGTAAAACATGGTAATGTATTATAACTGCATTTAGAATTATTTTTGAAAATAAATGCTAAAAGTTTGGGGTTTTTAAAGAAATCAAGAAATTAATACATTAAGGGCCAGATTTACTAACAGTTTGCGCCAGCACAAACCGCCTTTTTACATTTAAAATATTACTGTCGGGATTTACTAAAGACGCGCAGAGAAGAATTAGCGCTGAAAAAGCGTGGATACAGTTATTTTTGTGCCTGACCTTATTGAATATGCTTTTGTAGGAGTTTCCCTTTCAGACGCAAAATTTATGGGAGGAGAATATTAAAATGAATCACGCAACATGATTTACTAATGTTTGCACTCGTCAAATTACTGGTATATGCGCCATTATTTAACGCCCAGAAAAAGCGTGTCTTAAACTATTTTGTGCTTGAAATGGCTGCATTTGCTGTTGCTAGGAGGAGGCACCACAGAGAACAGAGAGTGCGTGGTAGGAGGGAGAGGATATTTTCCATTATTTGGAATGCCAGGAGAACACATTATCTGAATCCAAACATATCCTTAGACTAATTTGCGCTGCGCTTGGAAGATTGCATTGGTCATTATGTAAATGAGATGTTGCGTCTCTGTTCTTTAATTTGAGCGTTGTCAGTAAATCACCCGCAGAAATTTCCACTGTTTAGTAAATCTGGCCCTAAATTGATTAAATGTGACATTTATAATGTTACAAAAAATTGTAATTTCTTATAAATTGAACTTTATTAATCAAAGAATCCAAAATGTATCACTGTTTCTATAAGAACTGTAATAATCATCATCAATAAACATCAAATCAGTATATTAGAATGATTTTTGAAGGATCATGTGACACTGAAGACTGGAGTAATGATGCTGAAAATTCAGCTTTGATCACATGAATAAATTACATTTTAAAATATATTCACATAGAAAACTGTTATTTTATATTGTAATACAGTTTTTAATTTATTTTTTTTTATAGTTTTTTTTTTTTTTAAATTATGAATACTTATGAATACTTTTGTACTGCAGTGTATATAGCAGGGGTCCTCAAATCTTTCCCTGGAGGGCCAATCTGCTGCAGAGCTTAGCTCCAACCCTGATAAAACTCACCTACCTGTGATTTTCTAATGATCTTGAAGACACTGATTAGTATGCTCAGGTGTGTTTGATTAGGGTTAGAGCTAAACTCTGCAGGAAAGTGGATCTCGTGGGCCAAATTTGAGGATCCCTGGTACATAGACTTCAAATAAAGTTACTGCATTGTCTCATAAACGCATCGTATTTTTTTCACAGACATACTGTATCGGTGGATCAGTTCGATTCATATCAGAGCTCAAAATGATAGAGCCAGCATGTTAAAAGCTAGTTATTATGGGGATAATGACTAGCTTCACTCAAA
This sequence comes from Acrossocheilus fasciatus, assembly GCA_036784905.1. Lineage (NCBI taxonomy): Eukaryota > Metazoa > Chordata > Actinopteri > Cypriniformes > Cyprinidae > Acrossocheilus > Acrossocheilus fasciatus. Next base: position 24,181,399 of record CM071945.1, read on the forward strand.
GTGTGCAATATCCCATTTGTCTCAAACGTGACACGTATGACCGAACATTTCCTCAACCCTCAATTCTACAAAAGTGTGGTGTTTTCAGACACTTAACCTGTTGACCCCACATCTGTCTTTGTTTTTTCTCTCCTCAGAGCTCCCTGCTGCGGCTGAAAGACTACAGCTCCTGCCTCGAGACATCTGAAGTGTCTCTCAGTGAGGCCATACAGCACTTGAACTCTGCATTACCCAGCAGCCCTTCTGTAAAGGAGGAGTGGGTGTCCACCATCACGGCCCTGCTGAGGGGCGTTGAAAGCTGCATCACGGACAAGCCTGAGCTGCTCAGTCACACCCCACGATCCACAAACCTCCCGCGCCTCGCTAACAACCTCATACAGGTCCGTGTGGATTCATGGGAGCATGTTTGTTGCTGTACGATCTTAAAGGTGCCATAGAATGCATTGATACAATATTTTAAATTGTTCTTGTTCTGTGGCTTAGGTAAGAGCAAAAAATCTCCAGGAACGGTTTTACATGTCCATTTACAAGCCTTGGATTTGTTCCTAGAATGAAATGGTCTGTTATTACTAGTGCTGTCAATCGATTAAAAAATTCAATCGTGTTAATCACAGTCATAGACTGTGATTAATCATGATTAATCCCAAATTTAAAATACTAGGATTTACCTGTAAATTTGTTGAAAAATAAATGCATGACAAACTAGTTTAAGGAAACACAACCTTTCACACTTCCACCAGGTATGAGACATAATCCTTATTATTCTTTTATTATTATTCTTTTGTTTTTATTCAGCCATTATCAGCCTGGCAATAAAACATTTACCAAGCCACATCGCTTCAATACCAGTATACATTTACCCAGCTATTATCAAAAGTATTTCTAAATAAATACAACAAAACATTTTCTTGCGACCTTACATGAAGTATTATGACAAAATGCATTATTAAGAAGAATTAGACCTGTTCTGCAGGTGCATTGGAGCTAATATTAGCATCATGCTTCATAAGACAATTTATGAGATTAATAGTACAGTTTTACTCAGAATTAGCATTTTTGATGTACACATTCAACTCAAGAAAATCACATACAGACCATTGATAACCTTCCGCGCTGCGATGACAGAAAGAAGTTGGGGTCAAACCTTATCAAACAATTAATTTGAATAAAAAATTGATTGATTAATCGCATGCGTTAGCGCATTAACGCTGACACCCCTAGTTATTACCTTATTTGGAAGGGTCATGAATAATAATGTTAAGCTCTGCTCTGATTGGCTGTTTCACAGTGCGTTTCAATGTTGAGCTCTGCTCCGATTGGTTGTTTCACAGTGGGGCTCATTTCAGTAGCTCACACAGCAGGAAGGAAACACAGGGAAAATATATATTTCAATACTCAGGGAGCCGCTATTAATATGCTGAGCATTGAAACTGCTTTCGAATGCACAATGGTTTTTTTAGTTTCACTTTCCCTTTCAAGATTTGCGATCGCACAAACTCTGTTTATACTATGGAGCGGCAGTACTTACCACACATTTTACATGATCAGATGCTTGTCAGTGGTGTTCAGGATCTGTAAATCATTCGCCATCATCCTCAGTCATCTCTCCTTACTCTGTTTATGTGGTAAGGGAAATGTTATTTGCTGTAATATAACAGGCTACACTACGCTAGCAAGAAGCTAACCATATCCCCATAGTGGCTTGCGTTATTTTATCAGAACACGTTATTTGCGTGCCTTTCTGAATACAGACACCTACCCATCCCTGCACATCACATCCCCTGCACAGCCTGGAACATAACATTTATTTCCACGATCTGCTATTTTTGCTGTTGTCCTCGCTTGCTTCTTCACAATACCTGCAGAACGTCTGGTGGTTCGGCTGTGCAGGTTTAGCTGGTGGCTGGCATAGAACTTGGGCGGGTATATGCAAATGTTGGGGGCGTAACTATTAGTGATCCCGACTGTTACGTCACAGTCGGTGTTGATTCGCATATTTTTCAGTGGTCTTTTGCATTTACAAGATTTACATAAGAAGGAGAAAACAATGGTGTTTGAGGCTCACGGTATGTCATTTCCATGTACAGAACTCTTATTAATCAGCTATGCCAATGTAAATACAGTTTTCCCTTCTATGGCACTTTTAATAATAAGAAATGTTTCTTGAGTAGCAAATCAGCATATTAGACTGATTTCTGAAGGATCATGTGACACTGAAGACTGGAGTAATTGCTAATTGGAGTAATCTCATTTTTTACCTGCTGTTTTTGTGTTCATTCTCTAGTTGATAGCCAACAGCATGGTCTTACCTGATGACCCCAAAGAGGCTCATTTCTCATCACTGCTGCCATGGATTCTGCTGTACCACCTCATCAAACAGGAAGAGGCAGCCTTTGACTGCATGCTGAGGCAGCACATCACTGATGAGGATGATGATGGTATGAATAAAGAAAGATAACAGCATTTCAGTTTAGTGATAATCTTAGCATGTACCAGTGTTGTTGACACAGCTGTGTGTGTGTGTTTGTGTTCTGTAGAGGATGATACTCCATTGCTGCCCTCCTCCCTCATGCTTCTGAACACGGCGCATGAATACCTGGGCCGTCGCTCCTGGTGCTGCAACTCTGATGGCGCTTTACTCAAATTTTTTGTGAGTCTCATACAATATCATGATGACAGTTGTTTTTCTGACATGTATCTGTGCTTCTGTTATCAGGACCTGACTTTTGTCATGGGTATTATGAATTATTTTAATAATTTCCCATGTACATTAAAGGAACACTCCACTTTTTTTGGAAATAGGCTCATTCTCCAACTCCCTCAGAGTTAATAAGTTGAGTTTTACCGTTTTTGAGTCCATTCAGCCGATCTCCGGATCTGGCGATAGCACTTTTAGCATAGCTTAGCATAGATCATTGAATCCGATTAGACCAGTAGCATCGCGTTCAAAAATGATCAAAGAGTTTCGATGGTTTTCCTATTTAAAACTTGACTCTTCTGTAGTTATATCGTGTACTAAGACCGGCGGAAAATGAAAAGTTGCTAGGAACTATACTCTCATTCCGGTGTAATAATCAAGGAACTTTGCTGCCGTAACATGGCCGCGGCAGGTGCAGTGATATTACGCAGCACCTGAAAGTAGTCCCCAGCTAGGTAACTAGTTATAATATAGCTGGGGACTACTTTCAGGCGCTACGTAATATCACTGCACCTGCTGCGGCCATGTTACGGCAGCAAAGTTCCTTGATTATTACGCAGGACTGGGAGTATAGTCCCTAATAATATCGACCTAGAAAATCGCAACTTTTCATTTTCCGCCGGTCTTAGTACACGATATAACTACAGAAGAGTCAAGTTTTAAATAGGAAAACTATCGAAACTCTTTGATCATTTTTGAACGCGATGCTACTGGTCTAATCGGATTCAATGATCTATGCTAAGCTATGCTAAAAGTGCTATCGCCAGACCCGGAGATCGGCTGAATGGATTCAAAAACGGTAAAACTCAACTTATTAACTCTGGGGGAGTTGGAGAATGAGCCTATTTCCAAAAAAAGTGGAGTGGTCCTTTAATAATATTGTATATTTAACTTTTTAAACACAGATAGACTTATTTAAAGGGTAGTTCACCCAAAAATGAAAATTCTGTCATTAATTACCCTCATGTCGTTCCAAATCTGTAATAACTTCGTTCATCTTCGGAATACAAATTAAGATATTTTTGTTGAAATCCGAGAGCTTCGATGCATGTTTTCTTTGCGCACAAAAATTATTCTTAACATTACGGTTGAACCACTGATGTCACATGGACTATTTTAACAATGTTCTTACTACCTTTCTTGGCCTTGAATATGTCAGTTGCGTTGCTGTCTACAGAGGGTCAGAATGCTCTCAGATCAAAAATGTCTTAATTTGTGTCTATATATGTGTGTATATATATATATATATATATATATATATATGTATATAACACACTTGCAAAGACAACCTTTCAGGTTTGGGATGAGTATGATTTTTGTAATGTTTTTAATAAAGTCTCTTTTGTGCGCCAACCCTGCATTTATTTAATCAAAAGTACAGTAGAAACAGAATGATGAACATATTATGAAATGTCATTACAATTCATTACATATTCTAATATGATGATTTGCTGATCAAGAAACATTTATTGTTGTTGTTATTATTATTGAAAACTGCTGCTTAATATTTTATGGAAATATGCAATTTTTTCTGGACTCTTTGATGAATAGAAAGTTCAAAACAGCATTTATTTGAAATAAATATTTTTGCAGCATTATAAATGTTCTTACTGTCACTAACAAAAATATTAATTACTTTCAAAAATGAATAAATATATAAGTAAATAACTGACCCCAAACTTTCAAACAGTAGTTGAAACAGTAATGCACATCACCATTTAAAGAAGACATCGGATGAAATTTTCACTTTCTTAGCTTTTTTTTGCATGTAGTTAGATTTCTGGCATGTCTGCCAGTTCAAAAAAGCTGAAAAGCTGAAAAACACACAGCCAGTTTGTTATGAACTGTCTAACTCTGAAACTCATCCACCGAGCTGTTTGCTGCCAATGTCTATGTAGATAACTAGCTATTTGAATAAGACCACCTCCGAGCCATACATGGAGTCCAAGGCAGCAATTCACATATCTTGTGTGTGTGACATGCCCCACGGAAGAGACGGGTGGGGTGAGCAGGAGCTCATTATCATTTGAAGGAACATGCACCGAAACGGGTTGCTGTGAACAGAGCTGTTTTTTTTCACTGTTGTTTTACACGACCATTGAGGAATTTTAACCATAGTATGTTACAGACATTTCATGAAGATCCTAAAGAATCATACTAACTTGTGGAAGATGGGCATCTGATGTCCCCTTCAACTAAGACCTACTGCTGTCTAATGATCATGTGTGTGTTTTCAGGTGCGGGTTTTGCGGGAGAGGCTCTCAGGACAAGAGAATCTGCCATATAAAGAGGATCTTGAGACGGCACTGGAGCAGTGTTACTTCTGCCTGTACGCTTACCCGAGCAAGAAAAGTAAAGCCCGATACCTAGAGGAGCATTCTGCCCCACAGGTAACTCACTTGCAATGACAAGTCATATGAGCATATTTTACACACTTAACCAGTGTTAATTTTGGTTGGCATTTATCTTGAGATGAAAATGCTTAATAGTCTTAGTTACATTTTAGTCATTTGAGTCTTTCATAGTTTTAGTCGAGGAAAAGTCATTGCATTTTTGTCAACTTTTAGTCAAACTGCAGTTCGTTTTATATGTAAACTGCACTACATTTTATATGTAGTGTTCAAACAAATAGTCATTAATTGTTCTCTCTTTACACCAAATCTATTAAGCTTGTGAGAAATTTGAATCAAAGATTGAATTTGGGAAAAACTGGAATAATTTTTTTTTTTTGATAGAGATACAAATTAAACTCGTTTTTCAGATACAGTATGTTTACTTAACAAGTATACATTTATTTAACCTCCCCAACCTCCGGGTCGCGACCCACTAACGGGCCGTGGAAGAATTGCTACTGGGTCGCAAGAACAGTTATTGCGTGTTAATGATTATTCTGTATTTTTGTTCTATGCGATTGATATGGAGTAGCAATTTGACGATTTCATGTTAAATTGGTATATAATAAATTGCTCTGAACTGTCATAGTCTATATTAGGGGTTAAACAGAGCGCAGCTGATTTGTGATTTGTACAGACCAGACTCCACTGTTTGGTACGCATGTTATTTTGAGATTAATTTGCTCACACACAGCCAACATGTGCACAAGCATAGAGACGCGTTTCAGACAGCGCAGAAATACAGAGTTGATTCCTCTTTCGTGTCTCCCTGCATTAAGATATCAACCTGTTCTGTAAAGTCATGTTATTTATACGCAGACTGATGAGAACGGGTTGAAGATACATAGGCTACACTTAAAATTGTCAAAAACCCTTCAAGGTGCTTTTAAATGTTTTTTTTTTTCCTCATCTGAAAAATCATCCAATCTGTGACTCAAAAACCTATAGGTTTTTGGGCCTATAGCCTTTAGGTCCGCAAGAATATTTCTAACCGGTCCGTTTCATTTGGACTGCGGTGCATGTATTTGAACCCTAACCCTTCGTGTGCTGAGGCCATTGTTTCAGATCGCTAGTTTGGTAGCCTATCCGTCTACTGCGGCTGCCATACTGAGACTAGATATGCAAACGCCCCTCATCTGATTGCAATCCAATGAGAGGATGACAAGACAAGACAAGACATTTTGAAAGACATGACAGTTAACTTAGCCTATAGGATGTATTTTGAATGTCCGGTAGTCCTCAAATAACATTCTAGTCCCGTCTCGTCTTGCTAAATGTTGTCATAGTTTTTATCATCAGATATTAGTTTTAGACCAACGTCTCGTCTTAGTCACAGAAAAAAGGTTAGTTAACGAATATCTTTCGTCGTCATCTTCATTGACGAAATTAACACTGCACGTAACTTTCTGAATGTCACTGATGTGCACAATTCATCAGTGTATGCAAGAATAATAAAAGTTTGTCAAAGTTTTCATCAAAATATTATCTCACTGTGCATTTGAAACAACATTTCTGGCCCCATGCAGACAAAGTAAAATTGAATTCATCATCACTAATACAACCATATATAATATCCTGATTTGCTTGCAAATATGTCATATAACAAAGTGAAACTGAATGTTTCTTTACATATACATTCATTAATGTAGCATACTCTTTTATCCAAAGCAACTTACAAATGAGGAATACAAGAAGCGATTCATCTTAAAGGTGCCATAGAATGGAAAACTGTATTTACCTTGGCATAGTTGAATAATAAGACTTCTGTACATGGAAATGACATACCGTGAGCCTCAAACAGCATTGTTTCCTCCTCCTTATGTAAATCTCGTAAATAAAAAAGACCACTGAAAAATAGGCGAATCAGAACATAACACCGACTGTGACGTAACAGTCAGGATCACTAATAGTTATGCCCCCAACATTTGCATATACCCGCCCAAGTTCTAGGCCAGCTGCCAGCCGAACCATCAGAAGTTCTGCAGGTATTGTGAAGAAACAAGCGAGGACAACAGCGAAAATGGCAGATCATGGAAATAAATGTTATGTTCCAGGCTGTGCAGGGGATGTGAAGTGCAGGGATGGGTTGGTGTCTGTATTCAGAAAGGCATGGAAAGCAAATAATGCGTTCTAATAAAATAACACGAGCCACTAAAGGGACATGGTTAGCTCCTTGCTAGCGGTAGCAAATTACATTACAGTACATAAGGTTTCACTTACCACATAAACAGAGTAAGGAGAGATGACTGAGCATGATGGCGAATGATTTACAGATCCTGAGCACCACTGACAAGCATCTGATCATGTAAAATGTGTGGTAAGTACTGATTTCGTGTGATCGCGAATCTCGAAAGTAAAAAGCGATCATGCATTTAAAAGCAGTTTCAATGCCCAGCATATTAATAGCGGCTCCCTGATACCCACATTTTATTTACAGTATAATTACCAGACGATATAACTGCGAGAGAAAGTATTGAAATCTATGTTTTCCCTGTGTTTCCTTCTTGCTTTGTGAGCTACTGAAATGAGCCGCACTGTGAAACGGCCAATCAGAGCAGAGCTCAACATTATTATTCATGACCCTTCCAAATAAGCCAATGACAGACCATTTCATTCTTGGGAGAAATCTTAGGGTTGTAAATGCACATGTAAAACCATTTCTGGAGAATTTTTGCCCTTACCTAAGCCACATACCTTCTATGTAGATATCAGAGCACAATTTCAAATATTGAATCAGTGCATTCTATGGCACCTTTAAGTCTTGTTAAGGGGTAGTATCCAATAGAGGGATATTAAAGGAAAATATCCCTCTATTGAAAGTCCATCCAGCCAAAACTGAAAACACGTATTGAAAAAGGCTGAATGGCTTTTTTTTTTGGCGCAGACAGTATTATTGATTTGTGACCCAGATATTAATATAATATATCGCCTGGTCCGTGCTGATTTACGAACAATTTAGACTCAAGCAGACATTTTTCAATGCATTTGATTCAATTCATTAAACCGAATCAACTTCCTAATTCTGCTTGATAGAGAAGACAGTCAAGGAGAGTGTGGTTGATTCACTTGTTTTTCTGTGCCTCTTCTCGCTCAATATACTTTGTGTGATCACTCAGTGTTTTCTGCCCACTAAACAGCTCTGAATGTGTCATGAACAACAATGATTGTCACGCTAAACCATTACATGTTGGGAAAAACTGTAAATAAAATCTGCTATGATCTGCTAGCCAACGGTTTGGACTTCGGTAATTCCCTAACATGACTCCGAAGTCTCCTGCGTACTCATTTTATGTCTCGAATATCTAAGAAGCTTTAAAAAGAGAGAAGGAGAACTGTTCCTGTGCTAATGAAGGTAGGTGGATGTTGGGTAGGATGAGTTGGCAGTCTGATTCAGCAATAATTCAGTGATTGATTATCTTTTGGCAGCAGGAGTCACATTGATCATTTAGCCACCCACACACTCATTATGCAGCACAGCTCTGTACACAGGAAATGCTGTACACACCACCAAAGTACAATACCGAGGTGTTCTGCACCTATTCCTGTGTCTCTGGAGGAAACAGATTGTGCGGTGTAGATGCTGCTTGTGTTTTTGCAGGCATCTAGCAAATATTGAACTGTGCTTAGTCTTTGGAGCTGCGAGGTACTGCACCACTGGAGGAAAAGAGAAAAACAAACCACAAAAAAGTAAATGTTTGTGGTGATTTTGGGTTTTAGCGTTGGTTATTAAAGTCTGCATGCTTCTCAGCTAAATAATACATTTTTATTCCTTTTTTCACAAATCAAAGTTTCTCTTGACTTTTTCTTTAATTTTGGGCCAATTTAGTGTGTAATCCACAAAGGATACATGCAATCTTAAAAGGCAGCATACAGATGCTTTCAGCCTTCTATTCAGAATCAGTATCAGGACAAATTACTCGATCCTGGCTTTCTGATCAAATTAGCCCGTTTCAGTTCATAACTCATTCTGAATTTCAGCCACTATCTCTTCTCTGAATGAATTAAGCAACAGTATAATCTGGTTTTATTCTCTTAACCATGTTGAAGGTTTCTTTCATTTATCTGATTCTGCATTGTTAGTGTTATAAATCAAAACTAATCAGCACAGTTTTTTCAGCCCTGTTATAGACATTAGGCTCATTTCTCCCCATTGTCATAATGCCAGTGTGGAAATTGCTTTTTGTTTGAATGGATAAGTGATAATTCTGTCTTGTGTCACTTGTCAATATTGTCAAATAGTTCAGGGTAATGAAAAAAAATCACAAAATGCAGGATATTACTACATGCCTGCTGTTACTCCTGAGGGGGACAAAAGAGTCTGTTCTCACTTACAGATTGAAAGAAATCCCCAGTTAAATCTCTCCACTTGTGTGTACAGCAAAATCTCCTTGACATACACACAGACCAAAATTAACATGGTAAAAACTGACAGAGAAAGAAAAAATGGTTAAAATTCTGTTGTCAGAGACAAAGTTATAATTTTAATAAAAATTTAAGAAAAATTATTGTAAAACTGAAAAAAGTCACATGTAATAATGTCTTTTTATATATATATATATATATATATATATATATATATATATATATATATATATATATATATATATATATATATATATATATATATATATATATATATATATATATATATATATATATATATATATATATATATATAGTATTATTTTGTTGGTTGGAAATATTTATGATTGGTAAAATCTCAATTTACAGGCAGGTTAATAGGTAAATTTAGTGGAAAAAGTTAATGTTGTTATTGTTGACTGAAACTAAGATTAAAACTATTAAAAATAATTTTCGTTAACTGAAATTAATCTGAAATTAAATAAAATGTAAATATTAGATGAAACTTAAAAAAGCTTAAATGAAAATTACAAATATTGCAATGGCAGTTAACTAAATGAAAATTGAAGTAATAAAATTACTAAAACTGAAATAAAATTGAATTAAAGCTGAATATAAATATTAAACAAAATACTAATAATGATAAAAGCACATAATACAACTTAAACTAAAATGAAACATGGATGTATTAAAATAAATGCTAATTATGAATATGAATTCATAAATATGAATGCAAAATATGAATAAATACTATAATAATATATAAATAATCCTAAAATAAAACTGTTTTGGACCCTAAATACATAGTATTGATACATCTCTCCATCTCTCTCTCTTCCGGGCTCTTTCTATCTCTTATCTAGGTGGAGCTTCATTGGGATGATGCTGTCTTTATGTTTGAGTACTTTAAACCCAAGACCTTGCCAGAGTTTGACAGCTATAAGACCAGCACTGTCTCTGCTGACCTTGCCAACCTGCTTAAAAGGCTTTCTGGAATAATCCCACGCAACGATGGCCCCACAATCTCTGTAGACGATGTGTCTGCTTATATTGAAGGAGGTGCTCTCAAGGTATGAGCTCATTGGCTTTCATGTATTCATATAGATCTTTTTTATCTCTTCATCTGTCACTTAAAAGTATTTCTATTTCTCCAAGGTGCCAGCGCTTCCAGAAGGAGCTTCCCCGGCGCCCCCTGTGGTCAATGAGCTGTACTACCTGCTAGCGGACTACCACTTCAAAAACAAAGAGCAGTCGAAAGCCATCAAGTTCTACATGCACGACATCTGCATGTGTCCTAACAGGTCTGCGACGGTTTTAAATTTAAACTTTTTAACATGAATGTAGTTAGCTCAGCTGTAGGGGACTGTTGTCTCTCCGTCTCTTGCGTAGGTTTGACTCGTGGGCAGGCATGGCACTGGCACGCGCTAGTCGCATCCAGGACAAGCTGAACTCAAATGAGCTCAGGAGTGACGGACCCATCTGGAAAAACTCTCTGGCTGTGCTGACCTGTTTCAGACGGGCTCTGGAGATAGACGGCTCTAACCTCTCCCTATGGATCGAGTATGGTACCATGTCCTATGCCTTGCACTCTTTTGCTTCCAGACAGCTCAAACAGTGGAAACACGAACTTCCTTCTGACTTGACCAAACAGGTACTTCTGTTTGTGTAGATGAAGAGTGAGAGAGACATGTGATTGTGTACAAAACAATGTATGAGTGTGAAATAAGAGACTCAGAGAAGATTTGTGTCAGTTACTGTTTGTTTGTTTGTTTGTTTGTTTTTAAAGATGGAAGAGCGCAGGGACTCAATGTTGGAGACGGCATCGCAGTGCTTTCAGAGCGCCTCACGCTGTGGCGGTGATGAGGAGGAGTGGCTCATTCACTACATGCTGGGAAAGATTGCAGAGAAGCGCAAACTGCCTCCCAAAGACTACCTGCAGCTGTACAAAAAGGTGATGAGCTGGGTTACAGCTGGCCTATTGAGCTATTGAAAATGCATGACATCTATCCACCAGGGTTGTTTAATGGCATTTTTAGACCTGTAGATTGTTAACTTAGTTTCTTATAATATGTATTTGTTTTGACCTTACTTGCTCAACGACTCCCAAACAATTCGCTCAACGATTCATTTTTCCAAACCCCTCCTTTGCGTGACGCTAATCAGCAGTGATTGGTCGATTTCATTTAAAGCAGTGGCAGTGCTGCTTTGTGTACAGCCGTTACCGGGGAAACAGCTATTTTTAACGCTCCAAAAGCTGCACCTAGAGGCAAAGAATGAATTTGCATTTTCAGTCAGCCCAACGCGAAAATCAAGTTTCCCCAGGTCCGTGCACGCAACAAGTGGGCAGGCAATATGTTAATGCTTCATGTTGACGTCAACATGAAACGGGTTGGGATTCGTTTTAAAAATGACTCGTTTCAATGATTCAGAGTCAACTCTTTCTTTTGAGAGACAATAACTTTATAAACAGTGCACTTTCAGATTTAAAACTTTGCAGGATATTTTCATTCACTTAGAGCAGTGTTTCCCAACCACTGTGCCATGATGGGTTGTCGGGAGTGCCGTGGAAAATTATCTAAAACTTCCATATCTCTATTATATTTTATTATTATTTTAAATCAGTTCTATTGGTCGTCGTTATGTCTGTTTGTGGGGTTTACAAATATTTAACCAATGAAAAGCATTCAAAAGAGCTTGTGACTAAACCTCGTAACGCCATTGGATCCTCAAATTGTCAGTCAAACCTCATAACTCCACCTCGCCTCCATTCAGAATGAAGCGCCACGCAGTTTGAAGGCAGACGTCTATTTCTTCACAATGCAAGGGTAAATAACTGATGTTTGAACAAGAGCAGCGTTTCCTTTACTCAAGAAACGCTGTCTATAAAGGCTAATGTTTTTGTATGTTTAAAGAGCAGTCTGTCTTAGCATTTGCTGTCTAGTGGTAGCCAATACACTTTTGTACATTTTAAATATCCTGTGCATAGCGGTTCGTCTTTTATATTGTGAGATTTTGGTCAAATGAATTTAACAACAAGAGAAACTGAGTGCCCATATAGCTACAATAAACTTTAAAACTGCAAACTAATGAAAACCTGATCCTCAAATGCGGCCGTTCTAATGATGGACAAAACACAGATGTCAACTGGTCGTTGAAAACCTTGTTAACTCCATTTGAGTATGATTTTAAGAAATTAAGTGCAAGTGTCTGATCAAATATAAAGCCAAAATACCCCCCCCCCCCATATATATATATATATATATATATATATATATTGGTGTGCCGTGGAATTTTTTTACAAATCAAAACTGCTGCGGCAGAAAAAAGGTTGGGAAACACTGACTTAGAGCTGTGTTACACATTGCATGAAAGTTCATTTTCAAAAATCCATAATTGGGGCACTTTAAAGACAATAGTTTCAGTATAATAAATCAATTTAAATTTAACTGTCAGTTTGGGTCAAAGCATACCAAAATGTGTCACATGTGAGGGGGTGTTTACACAACACTTTTCAACTAAAAATGGAAAAACAGTTTGTGTTTTTTTGAGTGTTTGAGGGCCTCACAATGCAAGCTTTTGAAAACGGTTTTAAAGTTGCACGTTTTTAAAAATGATACCATTATCGTCTCCATGTAAAATACAAAAACATCATGCATATACGTATTACGTGTTCAGTCTGTAGGCATGCGCGAGTGTCTTTACAAAGTGACATTGCCAACTAGTGCCCTGTTAGCTGTTTTCGCGGATTCATGTAAATTGGGAACATTTTAATGTTGTCATGTGTATGCAAACTTTTTCAAAAATACTAAGAAAAAGCTTTTCCAATTGTTGTTGCATAAATGCACCTGGAGTAAAACTGTTGTTTCATTGGTCAGAGTGCATCTGTTTATGTTCTGGGATTTCAATCGTAGCGTCATCCATCAAAATTAAGTTAACTCCATGGGCTCCATTATGGCTTTATCTGTAACTGTTGTTGACACACACACACACACACACACACACACACACACACACACACACACACACACACATGTTGGTTTTACTATACTTGTGAGGACTTTCATAGACTTCTATTGTTTTCATACTGACCTAACAATATTTTCTATTGCCCTACACCAACCCTAGCCCTAAACCTACCCCTTACAGAAACCTTTTTGCATTTTTACATTTTGAGATAAACTTCATTCAGAATTTTTAATAATTTATTTCCCTTGTGAGGACCGGCCAAATGTCCTCACAAGTCAAAAATGTCAAGTTTTACTATCCTTGTGGGGACATCTGGTCCTCACAAGTATAGCAAAACACGCCCACTTATACAAATGTATGTAAGTCTTCATTCCTGCTCCACCTGATTAAATATATATAGAGATATATAATGCATTTCCCATTAACTGTGATGCTGCTTGGTTTGTTGGTCTGTTGGATCGGATTGATTTCTCACCACAACCAAACCACTCCACAGTTCTTTGTCAGCTGGGCAATCTTATTCAGAACTTATAAGAACTTATTCAGGCAATCTCAGATTGATTGTTTTGGCGTGGATCCAGGCATATTGCATAAAGTGTTTATACGCTTAAATGATCTGAACTAAAGAAAAAAGCTTGCCAGGTTCCTAAACAAATGCTCTAAACCTGTCAGGTGTGAAAACACTTTAACAGTTCAGTGATACAGTTTGAGAATGATTAGGACACTTCGACAAAAGTCTACCTTTAGTCACTTGATTGCAAACTCACCTTCAGGTCTGACTCTGTTCTGGAATGAAATGCCCAATTTTTAGTTAGTTACTGGTGTATAAAAGTGTATAAAACATGCAAGGCTGTTGCTGGAGTTTTATGTGTGAAAGTGGCTGCTGACTGCCCAACAGTCAGACACGCATCTCATTACAGCCCTTGTCATCTCTCTCCAGTCTGCACACTACCTGCATGAGGAAGCAGCCAGATACCCACGCAAAATCCACTACCACAACCCGCCTGACCTCGCAATGGAGGCTTTAGAGGTATGTAGTGAAATAGAGCTCATTTGTACACTACTGTTCAAAAGTTTTTTGCTCAACGAGGTTGCATTTATTTGATCAAAAATAAAGTAAAACAGTAATAATGTCAAATATTATTACAATTGGAAATGTGTTCTGGAAAAATGTTGTATTAATGTTTTCTATTGTAATTTATTCCTGTGATCAAAGCTGAATCTTTACTCCAATCTTCAGTGTCACATAATCCTTCAGAAATCATTCTAATATGCTGATTTCCTGCTCAAGAAACATTTCTATTTATTAGCAATGTTGAAAACAATTGTGCTGCTTAATATTTTTGTGGAAACATTTTTTCAGGATTCTTTGAATAGAAAGTTCAAAAGAACAGCGTTTATTGTAACAATGTACAAATCTTTATTGTGATCAATTAAATACATCCTTGCTGAATAAAAGTTTTCTTAAAAACAAAACAACACTGACCCCAAACTTTTAAATGGTAGTGTCTTGCAAGTACTCCTATACTATGACAAAATGTCAATTAAACACAAGTTGTGTTTGAATTCTTCCTGAAAATATATCTCTTCTCTTAATTCCGACTGGATAGCTGTTTTTCCGCCTGAGCGCCACCATTCTGAAGTTGCTGGAGAATGAGGAAGATGATGGTGAACAATCTGAGCAGCAGAGGAAGCTACTAGATTATGAGCTGTTCTTCAACATGCTTGCTGAAGCTGCTGTCGGACCCTTTGCACGCGGAGAGGAGAAGACCGCACCCAAAACCAGCATCGACAAGTATGACCACAAACATTTTAGGCCCTGTTTACACGAATGCGTTTTCGTTTTAAAATGAAAATGATCCTCGTCTACACTGGCGTTTTCACTGTGTTTCAGAAACGATCTGTCTACACTACACAACCAAAAACGCATGTTACATGAACATTCATGCAGGTACAACCGTAGATATGTATAACTAGCCCTATTATTTAGATGGCAGGCACATCTACGTGCTTGGAGCAGTCAACAGGGGAATCTACCCATACATATCTATGGGTACAACAATGAGCATGATGTTATTGTTTACACGGTTGTCAAGGATATGCACAAAGAAGGTGCATCGTTTTCAAAAGTCTAACCGTAGCAAAACTTATGTGTTTTAAAACGAAAACTCACTAGTGTAAAGTATCCTAAAGCTTTAGGACTGGAAGGCTTAAGATAGTAAAACATAGACTAAGACCCCATAGACTTTACGCTAGTGCATTTTCGTTTTAAAGCGCATGACTTTTGCTACGGCTACACCTGTCGTTTACACTACTCTGGCGTTTTCGACCCTCGAAAGAAATTAAGAGACCCTGTATTAGTTTGAAAACTCCAGGGTTGCGTTTCAGTGTAAACGGAGCAAAACGGAGACTTTTGAAAACGATGGCGTGGCTGCCCACATTCTCTGTGCGTATCTTTGTCGACTGTGTAAACAGCAGTGTTGGGCACGTTACTTTAAAAAAGTAATTAGTTATAGTTACTAGTTATAGGGATGATAATAGGTGAGCGCCAGCCAATGAGATTGTCGTTTGCGCATTAGCTCCGCCCACTAACACAGAACCTGGCAGTTCTTAAAAGCTGAAGAATTCCAAAGAACTCCGTTATTTTGACAGGAAAATACAACAAAGAATATCGTTTACATGTAGCGTGTCAATTCTGCATGTCTCTCGCTCTGTCTCTTTCTTTGTGTGTGTGAGACAAAGCGATGGCGAGGTGTGCGCCTTCACACTAGAGTTTACGGTATGTCAAATACAGGTACACTGCGCATCCATTCAGATGAACTGAAAAATAAAATTATAGTAATATAATAAATTATAGTAACGCTGCATTTTATTGTCAGTAACGGTAACAGTGTTGTAACGGGGGAAACAGTAATTCATTGGTTACTCGTTACTGAAAAAAATAACGCCGTTAGTAACGCCGTTTATTTATAGCGCCGTTATTCCCATCACTGGTAAAGAATAACATCATGCTCATTGTTGTACCCATAGATATGTATGGATAGATTCCCCATTCGACCGCTCCAAGCACGTAGATGCGCCTGCCAGCCTGCCATCTAAATAATAGGGCTAGTTATACATATTGTACCTGCATAAATGGTCATGTGACATGAGTTTTCGGTTGTGTAGTGTAGACGGAGATTGTTTCTGAAACAGTGAAAACACCAGTGTAGACGAGGATCGAAACGAAAACGCACTAGTGTAAACAGGGCCTAAGATTCTAAGATCTCAATGGATTGCAGCTGTGTATCAAAAACGATTAAGAGACTTTTTAGTTTTTAGACTCTAAACTTTAGTTCTTGTTTTGTTAACAGTTTTTTTGTTTTTTTTTGTTCTCCCAACAGGGAAAAGCTTCCATCCATTAACGACGAGGACTCGCGCTCCTCGGTTGGCGTGAGTACCTGTCCGGCAGCGTTGGCCACCTCATCTGTCACATCTGTGGTGGCTCCAACAACTTCTTTGCCTGGTGACGGTGCGGCAGGTGCGAGTTCTCCCCCGTACACGGTCACTCCGGTCGACCACGATTACATCAAACGTAAAAGCCTGCAGCACAGGCACAGGCAGGGGCAGGAGCTCCAGCAGCAGCAGCAGCAGCCGCAGCAGCAGCAGCAGGACGGTACAGTACAAGGGCCAGAGTATAACTCACTCACTCACTCACTCACTCATGCACGGGGGAATGAGGATGATGAAGGTTATTCACCACTATGAAAATGAATTATGGGCTCTGGTGTACAATAACATCTCCTCCCACCCCTCCTCTTACCATCTGCACCAGGCCATAGAGGATCATGGGAAAATGGGCAACATTGCTAACAGTGTCTCAGCGGGGTTGTTTTTATTCTTTATTTGCTTTGTTTCAGTTCCACTTTGTCATTTCTAGCCTTCAGGTAATAAAATCAGATTTTCAGTCAGATTGGTTTATGCTCATTCTTTGTTGTTTGCGCTGCTGAATTGCTTACGCACCCAGTCCACCGAATTACCATCATTTTGTGTTTTCCACTGTTTTATTTGTGCTTGCCATTCCTGCTCAAATTATGAATGTGCTTCGCAGTTGTTCACCCAGTAAATCATGTTTTTATCTATTTTTTTTATTTGATTTGGTTGTATCAACAATTTAAGGCAGCAGATGCTAGCTAACACTGGTGCTGATCTTGTGCTGTAGGTAACCTAAATTTCATCATGGTTGGCCATTTATTACATTTAAAATAATTGAGTCAGAAGTGTAGCAATGGTGTGGTAGAAGCTTCTGAGCAATGCAGTTCCTTTTGGCCTTGTGGGAGTAGTTGGCTATACATACATTTTTTGGATGTCATGATGGCTTAAAGTTTCACAATACTCTGTGGTAATGCAAATTGACTTTATCTCATTAATTCAACTTAGTAAGTCGACAGTGTCTTATTTCGACAAAATTATTTCAGCTCAGTAAGTCAACTTAACATCTTGTCATTTCAACTTAGTATTTAATTGCATAAATGTAAGTCAACTTAGTATTTAGTATTATATTAGTATTATAGTATTGTTGTATTTTTGTATTTCATCTTAGTGAGTCGACTTTATCTCTAAAGTGTTTTATGGCAACTTATTGAAGTGACTTCATATATCTATGTATTTTTTGTGCTTAGTAATTTCAAATTTGCGTTAATGGTTTGTAATTTTAATTTCGTATTGTTTTTTTGACAAAAGAAGTTTGTCATTGTCAACTTAGAAAGTTGACTTTGTTTCTAGTTATTTGGACTTTTTTTCAGTATGGTAAGTTGACTTGATGTTTTATTTCAACGTAATATTAGACAGTTGGCTACGTAGAAATGAATGCGTGCTAAGCATGAATGACAAGTTAGTTATCTGACTTAATATTTTGTTGTTTCAGCTTAGTAAGTCAACTCTGTGTCTTATTTTGAGTATTTTATGTCATGTCATTGTAATAAGTCAACATAGTGACTTTTAGGCCTGTGCAAATAATCAAATGCGATGATCATGCGCATCTCGTTAGTAAAGCCAGTTCTGTGATTAGTAGTAAATCTCCATCACATGCTTTCAGATGGAGCAGCATTTACTACACAGAGTCATAGTTCATTGACAAGCTATGCAATATACGTTCAATATCGCAGGCGATTCATCTGCGATTCTGAGCGTGAATTGCGTAGCTTGTCGGTGAACTACGGCTCTGTGTATTAAATGGCGCTCCATTTGAAAACAGGTGATGGAGATTTACCGCTAATCACGGAACTGGCTTAACTGACGAGATGCGCATGACAATTGCATGCAATATATCGTGCAGCCCTATCGGCAATGTATCACCTGCAATTATAAACACGATATTGCGTAGCTTGTTAGTGAACTATGGCTCTGTGTAGTAAATGCTGCTTCATCTGAAAGCACGTGATGGAGATTTACTGCTAATCACAGAACTGGCTTTACTAACGAGATGCGCATGATCATCGCATTCGATTATTTGCACAGCCCTAGTGACTTTTATCATTCATTTATTTAGGCAAGGGTTGTAATAACAAAAAAAGATCATATTTGGATGCAATATTTCATTATTTTCATTATTTAAACACACAACACAGGTTTCCATCAAAGCAACCTTATATCGATCATTTTGTGATATGTTTAGTGAATATTGATTATACATAGTGCCAGTACATTTACATTTATGTATTTAGCAGATGCTTTTATTCAAGGTGACTTTTTCAAAGACAGTGTCAGTGGAGTGTCAGTAATGTATAATGATAAGATTAAACACTCAATTTTCAGTTAATGGCATTTCATTATTGAATTCCAGTATTTCAATAATTTCAGCTTCTATCAGTTTTTAGGTTTAGACATGCTTTTGAGAGGTATAGTATCACAAAACTACTATATACTAATATGAAAATAAATAATTGTGTTATCTCATTTCAAATTCACATAGTTTGAATATTTGAGTTGGAGATGTTTGCTTTTTGTAGGGGGAATTGCATAGGACTCTTGATGAAATATTGCCTGTGGCCTATTTTGATGAAATGGAGTCAGTATTTTTGAAACTGTGTCAGATGGTGGCGATGACCTAGTTGCCGAAGTCAATTTCAGCTTGGTGCGCTCATTTTATGAAATACAGTTCTTAGATTTAGTCACTTCGGTATTTAGGTGGATCGTCAGGGGCTAATCTGCTCAGCTCTTGTGTTCATCAATGCTAAATAGCATGTCGCTTGCATGGCTGTGAATGGATAATGTTTTTGAGATGTAGCCTACATATGATATAGCTATATAAATCAAATGTGTGTGGAATATTTCATAATGCGTTTTTTACGGTAAAACCTATGAGTATTTCTCATTTTGACTTTTTGCTACTAGAGCTGCAGAATTTATAGAAATCCAGGTGGATGCTGCACATTGGTGGTGGTTGAGTAGATTCCCCCTTTCTGTGTAAAGGGCTTTGAGCACCCAGAAAAGCGCTATATAAATGTAATAAATTATTATTATATTTTTACTCCAAATTCGCTGCATAACATCAGTCGAATGTTTGAAATAAAATTCTTCTGTGAGATGATGTGGCTTCTTACACAGAGTGAGGCACGCAAAATATTATTTCTAGGGTTGGGTATCATTTGGGTTTTTTATAGTACTGGTGCCAAATCGATACTTTTAAAATGGTACCAGTGCCTAAACGGTGCCTGAACCGATACATAAAAAAAGAGAAATGAATAAAATGATCCAAAATAGAATGGATTGACTATTAGCGCTATAAACACATGTAATGTCTTTTTCATTCATACTGGCCACCGGAGGGCGCCCTTGTGCAAAAACTCCACATTATACATCACACAAGTAACAGAACTCATGAAGCACCAGCTATAGCTGTAACTGAACAAGCTGCGCATGAAAAAATCATAGCCTTTGCTGAATCACGTTTCCAGCTACATATTAGTATTTGCTACATTGTAGTATTTTCATGTTCCCTATTTCCCCTTTTATTTAATGCCTAGGCATCACCACACAATCCAAGCCAATGAGGAATTGTTCGATTGTAATGTACAGCTAATCAGCTATTGATTTTGGACCATTTGAGATTTTGCTGTAAACAGAATTATCAATCATGACCAAAAAAAAAAAAAAAAATGACCAATAAAATTTCATATCACTTTAAATCACAAGAAACTTAATTTGTATTACAGAACAAAAATCCCACTGCCATTAAATAATAAAAAAACAATATTTGCTTGTTTTTAGAGATATGACAACTTTACTTTTAGTAGTTTACCTCTTTTAATTTAAGAACTAATTATAGAAAAACAGGCAATTGGAACAAAGTAGTTTGCTTTGAAACTTTACATTCCATATAGTATGACCGACTCTTAACTGCTCCTTTTTAATTGCAGATAAAATTATTTGAAGTGTTTCAGAATAGTTAGTAGAATAACATATTTGATTCACTCACAAGATGAATATGGAGATGAAATGGATTCATTTTTAACTTGAGTACTCATGACGTAAGATGCTGAAAAACAGCGAAACAGTGCAAGAACACACTTCATGTGTTTTTTATTGGCTGTTATTTACTCTTTCTGTATTGATCCAGTTATCTGTGAATAATATATCCCATAAAATAATATATTATTAATATGTAGTGCAGTTCTGATTGTTTTCATGTT
Organism: Acrossocheilus fasciatus; assembly: GCA_036784905.1. Lineage (NCBI taxonomy): Eukaryota > Metazoa > Chordata > Actinopteri > Cypriniformes > Cyprinidae > Acrossocheilus > Acrossocheilus fasciatus. The sequence goes on from CM071945.1 coordinate 24,202,491, forward strand.
GTATTTCTTTAATTATTTATTTTTTTGTGGCTGGCTTCATCTCATTGCCTCACTGAATCCTTCACAACGGCTTGCTGCAGATTTGAAGTGTTTTTTTTTTTTTAATAAAGGTGAACATTGTGACATGTTGCCCATATTCCTCAGTCGTTCCCATGGCCTGCTTTAGTCTCCCTGTCTCCCTGCTGCCTCCTGCCTGCTCCCTCTCTGCCTGCCTCTGACCTGCTTCCCACCTGCTGCTTCTTAATGGATGCATGATGGGTCAGCACCCTGATTCAACAAAGACTTCCCACAATGCACTCTGCACTGCTCTGTGTGCAAACTGACATCTGACCAACGTGTCTGCTGTGGCTCACATGTGCAAGGGAGATTGTTCTTGTGGGTTGTTCTGAATAATGTGGTTCAGTAAAGACAGTGGGAAGTTTCAACTGCTTTTTCTGCAAATGTTGGTGTGTGGATGAGTTTAGCTTCTTATCATCTGATTCAAGAATTCTAGACTTGTTGAATTCATTCTCTTATTGTATAATTGTTGATTTTAAAGGCCCCGATATACTCAGTAAAGTTCTTTTTTGTTCTTTCGTTTAGATGAATATGTAAATATGTGTTGCGTGTTTTCCTTTCAGTAACAAAATAGACAGTAATTGGAGATCTGCATGTCAGTGAAGGCAGAGCTCCTGATCTCCCAAACTGAACTCAAAATGAAATTCGCTTTGGCTTAATTTATTTCGAAATTCTGTCACACCACTTCAGTCTTGGATTTTGCTTGAAGTATATCGGGGCCTTAATGGGTGAATGTCACAAAAACACATGCAGGTCTTGTTTCACCTCAAAATCAAAAGAAAAGATATTCTGAATGAAGAAGATGATGCCCGTTTTTGCTTTGAGGCACCATTTTCAACACAAGCACAATTTCCTCCCAAAACATGGTGAAATAGGACTCAGACATGGCTAGGTTTTTGTGAGATTCACTCTAATAACCTCTAAAAGCTGCCCATTTCTCATCACAACAGAAAATGAAAGACCTCCTCTATTTATGTTACAGTGATACCCAAAATATACAACTGAATGACTTTCCAGATTATGAAACGTGTTCTAAACTGAATTTTCTCTACAGCTGACTTCTCACATGACCATGACTACTGCCTGTGTCTCTCTGCTTTGCGGCCAGGATTTGTGTATGGTACAGACGCCCTTCCTCGCACAACCGATAGCACAAAACTGCTGGCTCGCCTATCATTCCTCAAAAGCAGGGCTTTAGTTTCCCAACGAACTCCAATGGTCTAGCACCCCGAGCACCATAGGGCTCAACAGTGACTAAGCATTACGTTTTACAGAGGGCCTGGTTTCCCTTTTCCCTTTTGGAAATTCAGGAAATTGTCTAATACAGAATTTTAAGCCTTCAAGCTAACCAGACAGCTTAGGGATAAACCCCATTGCAACATTTTATTAGAAGCATCAAAAGTACTTCACTAAAACACTGGCTATAAGACTATCATCTGTCTGGTTTATTTTGCAATTTATTCTGACCAATTTAAACCGTCCACTTTGACTGAAAGAGATTGAAAGCGGTTTAAGCGGTTGGGTTTATTTGAAACAATTGACCCTTGACAAAGACCCGCCCCCCTTAGTTACTGTGGCTACAGCTGACATGCCATGCCGCTCTCACGTTCACGTTATGTTCAAAATGCATTGCGGAAACTGACAACATGCTGACAGACAAGACAGAGCAGGTTACTTTAGGTATGAAACAAAGTCTCAGCTTTCAATTTTTTTTTTTTTTTTTTTTTAAAGAAATCCAATCAATAAATACCGTTTTGTGGCTCTTTAATGTGTCGTGACAGATCGCTGTAGAGCCTCAGTTCACACAGCACGTGAGCAGGCCTCTTTACTAGTTATAGCATGAAATAAACATGAATGAACATCAGAAGGTATCTTGTTTCAACCATGGAAAGATGTCAGTACACAGTATTATTCAAGTTCAAATCAACTGACATAAAACTACTCTTCTGTCTGGTTTGTTTGTTGGACAAAATGGCAGATTCAGTGTTATGATTGGTCAGATCGCATGTCAGTCAAACTCCCAGCGAAGGGTCAGTTGATACTAGTGATGCACCAAAATTTCAGAAACCAAAAACATACTCATCCAAAATGGTAAAAAAAATAATAAGAATTTTAATAGCAAAAATAGTTTTGGCATGAAATATTTCACTGAAACGGTAACTTTAATTAGCACTTCTCCATTTTTTAAAATCTCAATAGGTCTTTTACAGGTGTTTTAACTGTTTGCTGCATTAAGCATTGCATAATGTGATGTTTTAGGGTTGTTGGAAAAAAAAAAAGTGACATTTCAATTGGAATCCATGTGAATGGGAATTTTGTATGATGGTAAATGATTTCCCCAAGAAGATTTTGCAACAGGTTCAACAAGATTGTGCAGATTTGCTGCGTTGACCAACAGTAAGCAATTTGGTGTCTGTTTGAACAGTGCTGCGTACGTCACTACACTATTAACTTATTAATTTTTTGTCAAATTTTGCTAATGTGTAGCATTATGTAGCACCTGCCAAAATATGGCATTTTTGATGAATTTCACTAAGAAAGTGCATTTAAACATTTTCGCTTGTGTAAGTCTGCATTGAAAAGAAAATTTCGTATTGCTTTTAACATCTGTGAAGATTTGGAATTTTTTTAGTTAAGTGACTGTTGAGCTCTATCGTTGGTCATTTTTCTGATTCTCTCAGTATTTATAACTGTATATTAGAACTGTAGTTTGGTTGCGTGCTCTGCTTTTGAGGAAAGTGACCCCAAAACCATTCTAATATTTACTGTGGGTCACATCAAATTATTATGCAGTAACACTTGTCCTTTTCAAAACAAATGTCCCTTTCTTCTGTGCAATTAATTTGACAACACTCTTACTCTATTGGTGATTTCCCCCCTCAATCAGATCAATCTTTTCTGCACTGAAATGCCTGTCATTTTTTCCTGTCCAGCATTTCCCAGCGCATAACCGGGTCGCGTCTAGACCTTCATTGTGTCTCTAACATGCTCTTGAGCTCCTGTTGAAAACTTTAGCAGACCAACTAATGGGCCTCCTGGCAATGTTGGCCTAAAGCTGCTAATGCGCTCTGCAGGAGGCTGCAATTTTGCGCTGACACAGCGCCATTTTTCCCCTTCACGCTGAGTGTGCGGGTGGGTTGGCGTTCTGTGGAGGAGGGGAGGGGGGTGCTGCCACCGCTCTCTGTTGTGTCATGGAGGTGATGGTGTGTGCTAATGAATTTCTACCCTCTGTGCCAAATGCTGACACTCCCAGCATGCTCAGGGGCTTTTTTCTGCTTGTTTGCGGGCAGCACAAGAGGAGAATTACATTAACTTTCTTTTCTGGGCTTGCTGAGAAGCACAACATTTTCAAGCGCTTTGCTCTACCTCAGGAGCAGGCTGGTTCAGCACAGCATTGAAATGTGCACCCTGTGGTCTTGCCCTGTAACCTCTGACCTGGATCAAAACCACTGTACATGTTAAAGGAATAGTTCTAATTTCATTAATTACTCGCCTTAATTTCCCTCCAAACCTGTATGACTTAAAGGAGAAAGCCCATGCAGCTGTTTGAATAAGCAAAAGTACAAGTGAAATATGAGAATTACTGTGAAAGGAAATATTAACAGTGAATAACTACACTAAAAATTGAGGAAACCCGTTGCCTTAAAATTAAGTAAATAATAATAATAATAATAAAAAAAAAAGTTAAGTGAACTTTAAAATTCACTTAACTTATTTTTTAAAATTGGCTTCAAATTTTTAAGTAAATTACAATTTTAAAAAATAAGTTAAGTGAATTTTAAAGTTCACTTAACTTTTTTTTTTTATTATTATTATTATTTACTTAATTTTAAGCCAACGGTTTTCCTCAATTTTTTTAAGTTGTCAACTTATCACTTTTTACAGTGTACTTAAATTTAAGTATTTTCTGCACATTAATTGCATCAGAAGACTTGGACTGTAAGTCATAGACTACTTTTTTGGTACTTTTCCCCCCTTTTTGACTGTGTTTGTCTTCATTGAATTTCAAGCAGGTAGAAGCAAAACATTACAACAACATTTTGTATTCTGCAGTAGAAAGTTAAGAGCATATAGGTTTGGATGAGTGTGAGGGTGAGTAAATAATGACAGAATTTTCATGTTCAATTGAGTGCTGCATTGATGAATTTTTTTTAATGCCAACCCAGAAGTTAGCATCACCCTGGTTCTTTCCACAAAAGCCGAATAAGATTTTTCAATTTAGGAGTTTGCTTTTGGATTATTGCAGAAAATAAGCTCTTTAAAGAACTTTAAGGCCTAAATACAATTGCCAGAAGTTAAAAATTAAAGTTAGCTTCCAAATGCTTTTAAATATTCATTTAACTCTTTCCTCACCAGCAAAGCTAAGAAAATGGCATTTTTGTCAAAGACTACATCCGGATCAGATTCAGAACAAAAATCAGAACATAGAAGGAGTTAATCGTTTCACTTGCACAGACGTAAACCACTTCCTGGGATGTCATTTAATTCTGTAACATCAGCCAGTGTTGATTTATGTGCTGTTTAATGCTTGCTGATCACGCTATTTTACATACACATCAGCTTACATATGCGATCACCTATTTCTACTGCTTCTTTACCTTGTTTTGATACAGAGATTCAGTTTTTTTTTTAGAAGATGTGTAAAACCGCTTTCTACCGTATAGTAGTGAAAACACAGAAACCTGGAAAATTTGGTAAATGGCGGGGAAGTGTCATCTCATAAATGATTGGAAATTTCTATCAATGGTGGGGAAAGAGTTCAAATCTGCAAGTTAGAAATTTTGAGTTAAAATAGTTTGCAAGATCGCCATTATAAACAGAACAAGGCAGTAAAAGTAGACTGAAGCAATAAATGAGTTTACCTGTTTGATTTAATGTTGAAGAAAACCAATTGTTTTAAAAGACAGGTAATATCTTTTAAAAAAATAACGAGTGGGATATTACTGATGCATTTCATGTCCAGAAAAAAACATGGACGTTTCTTGAGCTTATTTCAGGCATTTAACCAAAAACCTATTCAAAAAATCCAATTACCCATTCAACTGGTTTCTGGGTTTTAGGACTCATTCTTTCAGCACTCTGTTACTATTCCTTTAATTTGAGGAATTATAGTAAATGCTCTCAGGTACAGAATCCTAATTTCCTGTTCTCTCTTAAAATCCGAAACCTTGTCCCAACATAAGCCTGCCTGCTCTTCAGGTATAGCTGCCATTTGTAAATCTGTCAATCCAGCAAATGTTTCCAGCCTTGTGTTCATTGGAGGATTTTTGCACAATTCATCTTGGGATCTCTGTTGATTTGCGGATTGTGCCATTTGGGTGAATCTGAAACAATCTGAATAAAGGGTCTTTTTAATTATATGAATATTTACAAAGGACAGAGGAGGAGGGTCTTGTTGAATGAGTGTAATTTTGTGGTATATTTTTTTTCCCCTAAATCAGAGCAAAGTCAGGACAGCGTTGCTGGTTTGTCAGACTCCAGCTCCTTGCAGGATGTCTTTATGGACCCCACCAGCTCACAGGACAGCAGCCACAAGGTCGATCCTGGGAAGTGTAGTATTTTTCCGGAAGAATCAAATGCCACTGGAAAAGAGAAACCGGCCACAATAGAGGACGCAGGTAGTGATCCCAGTTCTTCTAAACAAGTACATGATGCAAAGTTTCATTACACTGTGGAAAATTTATTTAATATGTAGCATTTAGTATTAATGTTTAACATTTAGTATTTTACATGGTTCTATTTTATGATAATACACTACCATTCAAAAGCTTGTGGTCAGTATGATTTTTTTACCTTTTTTAAAAAATATTTTCTTTCTTTTTATCTGCAGGGACACATTAAATCAATTGAAAGTGATAATAAGGACATTTATAATGTTAAAATATTTAAATTTCAAATAAATGCTTTTATTTTGAACTTCTGAACTTTCTTTTTCTGCTGCATCACAGAAAAATATATCACCGTTTCCACAAAAATATTGAACTAAAGGATGCTGTGAAGACTGGAGTAATATTGCTGAAAATATTCATCACAGGAATGAATTACATTTTAAAATCTATTCAAAGAGAAAACGGGTTTTTTTAATGTAAATTTTATTTAATTTTTTCTGTATTTTGAATCAAATAAATTCGGGTAGGTTGAGCATAAGAGACTGAACCCCCCCCCCCCCATTACATTTTTGATTGATGATAAAAAATAAATTACTGTAAAATGATCTTAGTTGTCTTGAAAATGTCGCAATTTCAAAAAATGAGTGGTGACCAAAATGACCAGAACACTATTTTCAGCAGCTAAAAATGGTTTTAAGTCAGCTATTTCTATCTTTTGCTGTAGTGTGTCAGTAGGAAATATCAGTTTACATTTACAAACATTCATTTTGCCATTAATTGTAATAATCCAGTGAGATGTTTGTTTGCACTGAAAACAGCCAGTGCTACACACAGAGATCTGATCTGATCATCATCCAGTCTGTCTGGAGTGACATGAAGAAACAGAACAAACTGAGGCAGACTAAACCCAGAAGAACTGTGGCAACATCTTCAAGATCCTTCCAGAAACCTACCTGCAAAGCTCCTGAAAAACTATGCACAAGTGCACCGAGAGCAAAAGCTGCTTATACACAAAGGATGGTCACTCCAAATGTTGATTTAATTTAGTTAATTGATAAAGAAAATCTATTTATGACATTAATGACAGCATCCTTATTTTACAGCATTCTTACACAAGTGCCTAAAACTTTTAACAGTACTGTAGCTTTGCAGGTAGGTTTCTTGAAGCATCTTTGAGACGTTGCAACAGTTCAGTTAATGGCAAAATTAATGTTTGGATATTTCCTACTGACACACTACAGCAAAAGATAGAAATAACTGACTTAAAACCAATTTTTAGCTGCTGAAAATACTAGTTTTCTAATCATTTTGGCCACCACTGTGTATAATTAATTATATATATATATATATATTCATGCCTTTATTTAGATAGGACAGTATAGTTTTGACAGGAAGCGAAGTGGGTGAGAGAAGGGGATGGGATCTGGAAAGGTCTGCGAGCCGGGACTCGGACTCAGTTGCAATGGTGCTACATGTTGGCGGGCTGACCCTGAAGCCATTGGCGCCGACTATGTCTGGCAAAACTTGACAGTTTTCATGAAATTCAGCCAATACCTGTCTTGCCAAGAGCACAAAACGCAGTAGATTATCTTCTCCTATTCTGCTGCTTTTTACAATCAATATCTGCAGCTGGTGGTCACCTCTGCCCTCTTGACATCCCACAGGCCCCTTGGAGGACAAGAACATAGATATCAGCTCCGCCACACTCTCTCAAGAATCTTCTGTCACACAAGAGTCTTCGGACACCACCTTATCCATCACGTCACCTGAGGCTTTTGTCCCCAAAACTCCTACCACAGACATCCCGACCCAAGCTCCACCTCATCCGCTGCACACCGCCCAACCACACAGATCCCACCCCCAGACCAGCACCTCCAGTGAGGGCAAGCGCAGGCCAGAGCCACCTCCTCCGCTCGAGGTGATAGAGCTGCCTAAGTGTCTGCCGCCGGGACAGAGAGAGCAGAGGAAAACACTAGTGGATGTGTGTGTGAGGTCTCTCTTCCTGTGTCTGAGTCGCTTCCCGCAACACTACAAGAGTCTCTATCGTCTGGCCCACCTGTATGCCTACAGCAGGACACACAAGGTGCGCAAACACACATACACCATACACACACCACACAGTGAATAATTTCTGTTGCCATTGAAATACAGGAATGCAAACTTGCATGTGGCATTTTTTTGACAGCCGATGCGGATATCTTAGAGAGCAGGGTATAAAGGTGATATATATCATTTTTATTTATTCTAATTAATATTTAAGAAATTTGAAATTATTTGAAAATGATAAATGTGTAAAATAAACATTCTTGTACTTTAGATGACAATTTCTTGATTCTGTAATCCTATTACAGTATTTTTCACAAATAAGGAAATAATATATATATATATATATATATATATATATATATATATATAATATATAAAAATTAAAACTAACTAGCAGGTCACTCCATAATCTGGGAAGTTTGTGTGCACTGGGAATCATATATTGTTTTTTAACTAAAGTCAAGGTAGCACTCATTTTACGTACAGCACACAGTGAAAAGTTTGTTTAAAATTTGTCAATCACACGTCTCCAGCGAAGCTGAACTCTCCTCCTGTCAGCATTCTATTCGCACGAACCAACCGTCACGCAGAGAACACGTGATCATACAGCATAAAATGCACACTATAAGATCTCAGCTGGATCCAACTAAGTCTGTAAGGTTTGTGAAACCTTGAAAAATATAGATATATGTCAAATATCAGACAATATATCGGCCTTGGCAATATATTGGACGACCACTTGTCAGGTATTGTGTAACCGAATGCATAATGTAGTCACACAACAATTATTAGTATAATAATAATAATTTATTATTTCAAGTAATATATGATATTTTACAGTATAACATTAACATATTTGTTATAATATGCTATAATCTTTATGCCTGTTACAAAAAAACTCTTTTTATACAGGTTTTTCAAACACTTCCTATCAGTTATGGTGAACTAAAACTGAAATAAAATATTAAATAAATTATTAGCTGAAATAAAATAAAATTTTAACAAAGTGAATTTTATTTCCGTTAATTGCCAAGGCAACATTTCTTATCGTTTAGTTTAAGTTGAAGTACTAATATAACTATATAAACTGAAGCTAAAAGCAAAACTTAAAACTATTTTTAAAAAATTATTGAAAAACATCAAAATACTGAAACTTCAAAAATTAAAATGAAAACAAGACAACATAAAAAAAAATGGCATTCTAAATATTAACAAAAACTATAATAGTATATCAATTATATAATGAATAATGCTGCTTCTTAACTTTTGCTATTGGTTGAACAGGCCAATCTGGTACAAAATTTTTGCGTATACAGCTAAACACGGCTCTCTGTGGACGGGGCCTCGTTATTGTAGTGTGAAAAAAATTGCATGAAAAACATACTAAATTACTATTTACATTTGTACTTTACGATTTAGTATGCAGTATATTAATATTTTAATAAACATTCACATTATACTAATCAGAATGATATTTTCTCAATTTACAGTAGATCACTAAGGCTTTGAAACAGGCTTCATTTTCTTCATGCAGATTATTTCTCATTGGCCACGCACAAACTGCAAGTTTCAGGAGTGACAGCCGGATTTAAATGCGGGAGTGAGTCCCGTGAATTATCGTTCCATGTGTGCATGGAACTGCTGTCAATCTCGCATTTGTAACCATAGCAACATTTTTGGCATCTTGTGGGAGTGAATAAGAATTTAGCAATTTGTTATGTGCCATTTGTTGGCTAAAGACTTTTTTTGCATGTTGATTGTAACTAAACTACCGCTGATAGACATGCTTTGTTTTGTTTATGCTCGGGAGGCTGCTTTAGAGAGCGCTGTCTTGCAGTGTTGCCATGTCCTCAGATTTACAAGCGCTTTTAGGCATATTGTTTGGTCTAGGCTCATAAAGCTAGGCACTTTATTGAGTTAATAAAGTGGTCTGTTGCGGATATGAGAGATTTGGGTGTTTTAGTGTTTTTTGTGCTTGTCCTAGTTTGTTTTGGGGGGGGGGGTTTACTGTGAAGATCTGGCAACACTGACACTTTACCGCAGGGCTCGTGAGCACAACTAGCCCTGAGTCAAAATGTGCTAAGGTTAAGACTTCTTTTACTGTTATTTTCTTGCATCTCACATACAGATGAAGACACATTTCTAATGCATGTTTAAATACGTCATTTACAACTAGTTGTTCAGTTCAGTACCCAGTACACACCACACTGCGTAGAATTTCTGTAAACGCAGTTGTCACTACCTGTATTTTTCGGGAGTTAATGCGGTTTTCGAATGCGGTTGTCACTTCCGTATTTTAGTGAATTATGTGTGTACAGAACATAATTAAGGAGTAGGTGAACTGACAACTGAATTCAGCTGCAGTGTGTACGTGGCCATTGATATAAAGTATAACCATGACATTTTCTTGACAGTGTTAATAAGATTCACCTTATTTAGTTTCACCATACACTTGTCAGTGTCAGCGTTGGGCCGCTCAAACAATGTTTTGTCATCTCCACTGTATTTATCATTTTAGGAAATCATACTGCAAATGGCTTGTAGTTATAGTTGTCTCTGTACATAACACTGGAAAGTGTTTTGACACAAAAAAGATACGCATATGCTTTATAACAACCATTTACCGCACAAGAACATCAGCGTCAGCAGATATGTGTCTATCTCTAATGCTAACTGAGCCAAGAGGATGATATCATATTCACCAGTGTGTGTGTGTGTGTGTGTGTGTGTGTGTGTGTGTGTGTGTGTGTTGAAGCCTATGCACAGTGGATGCCACTACCTACAGATATTAAGACTGGGCATTAAAAACTGTGCCCACTCGCCTCATGGGTGCAAAAAGAGTACTAGTGCCAAGTTTAGTGTAGTGCCAGAATGTTGTGTAACACCCCTGACCACTAAACAAACCACTTACACTTGCCTGAAGCCTAATGTATCCGCTGCAGTTAGTTTTTGACTTGTGGTTGATATGTGAAGTGGATAGGTGTGCATATGGGGTCAGTGGGGATTCCCCATACTTACTTTACATATGTGGTCAAGTCGTGTAAAAACCCGTGCTTCAACTTCCTGCTCAAATGGGCTGAAGGTCTTTGTTAGGCACAGCAGTGGCATGTACGTAAGCCCTTCAGATGTGATATTAATGCAGAATAGGAGGAAATGAAGTACTGTATTGCTATTATAAAAGTACTTAATCAAATGAATATGAAAAAAATTTAACATTTTTTTTATTCATGTATTATCTGTGCAGTAGCCGTTGTAACCAATCATAACTATCCATTTTGTAATTATTAATTTAAATGATTATAAAGATATCTGCATATGATATATTTCATAAATAGTCATATTGATTTTATAAGGAACAAATTCAAAAGTTTATATACAATTTTAAATGCACTGCCGTTTAAAAGTTTGAGATCAGTGGCAGCAAGTTATTTATTTTTTAACAAAAGAATTTAATATTTTTTTTCCAGCAAAGATGTTTTAAATTCATGAAAGGTGACAGTAAAAACTTTCATAATGTTGCAGTTTGTTTTTAAAACTAATTTTTATTTCAAATTAATGCTGTTCTTTTGAACTTTTAAAAAATGTAGTACAGTTTCCATAAACGCATATACCAAGCAGCACAACTGTTTTCAACATTGATAATAATGATAAATGTTTCTTGAGCAGCAAATCTGCTTATTAGAATGATTTCTGAAGGATCATGTGACACTAGCCGGGTTTCCATCCTAAGTTGTGAATTTAATTTACGCACAAAATTGGAATATCGCATAAAACATTTGCGAATAAGCACCGTTTCCATCCAACGAGTTAGAGAGGACAAAATAGTCACTTCCTGATAAACTGGCACTAAATATCACTTAGAACTGATTATATTAATTGTCAAATATAATAAATTACTTGCACTTCGAGAGAGCAGATGATAAATGCGGTTTTACTTTCAGAGGTGAATGTCAGCTGTTTGGGAATGCAGTTGTGGCAGAGCGTTCTGGGAGGCAATTATACAGAAATACTTTTACGACAGACTTTGCTCGGGAACTTCAGAATAACCATAACATTTCAGATGCTGTGCAACAAAATCATCAGGTTATGATTTTAGTCAGATTATGATTTTTTGCTGGTTTGTCAGGTTATGCCATCCCATAGCGCATAGTCACATGAATGAATGAATGAGGCATTTATATAGCGCTTTAATGGGTATTGCAATACACCCAAAGCGCTTTACAATCATGTGGGGGGGGTCTCTCCTCAAACACCACCAGTGTGCAGCATCCACTTGGATGATGCAACGGCAGCCACAGGACAACGGCGCCAGTGCGCTCACCACACACCAGCTACAGGTGGAGAGGAGAGAGAGTCATAGAGCCAATCAAGTGGATGGGGATTATTGGGAAGCCATGATAGACAAGGGCCAGTGGAGGGAATTTGGCCAGGACACCGGGGTTAAACCCCTACTCTTTACGAGAAGTGCCATGGGATTTTTAATGACCACAGAGAGTCAGGACCTCGGTTTAACGTCTCATCTGAAAGTCACATGACGTTTTTGAACGCTTGTGAAGAATTTATTCGCTAAATGCATTTCCATCTCCGATTATTCGCATTAAGCCTTTTTCGCACAAGTTAAAAATCACCTCAAGCGAGCGTAAAATCCTTTTTGCGAATTAAGGGATTTCTTTTCGAAATTTGGCATTTCCATCACTCATTTCTGATGCGATACTTCAAAATGCGCATAAAAAGATTGTGATGGAAACATAGCTACTGAAGACTGGAGTAACGATGCTGAAAATTCAGCTTTGCATCACAGGAAAAAAAAAAACATTTTAAAATATATTGAAATAGAAAATTGTTCTATTTAATTGTAACAATATTTCACAGCATTACTGTTTTTGCAAAATTTTTGGTAAAAAAGAAAATGGTAAGCATAAACTCAACCCCATCATTAGAACTGTGATGTACAAGCAAAAAATACTAATAAAACCATAATTAATGTAAACATTCAGTTAATATTTATTATCAATATTTATTTAATTACTAAATAAACCCTCAGAACAAACAGATTCATTAAGATAGATCTATTTAACTCTAGATGCTAATTGAGTTTGAGTTTGGTCTGACGCCCACTGAAGTGACGTGAATGATTTACATCAAAACATCTACTAAAGGAAACATCTGCTGTGGCTTGTCATCTTAAGCTTTTATTTATGGCAATTCACCATGAACCGTATGCCTGGAATATCTATTAGAATTTTTTCCCCAGAGCTCCATATGGCGACGTGTGGATTTCTTTTATTTACTTTTTTTTTTTTTTGAGCCACCCAGATATAAATAGAGGAAGAAAAAACACGATTTGAATTGATGTTTTTGTGACGGAGCATTTCAGACTAACTCATCTTGCGTATGATGCTGCAAATGACATGCCATCCTGAACGTTTTCACTGATATGCAAGAAAAAATTTCATTGTCGTAATGACAATTTTTTTTTTTTTTTTTAACAATAATGCAAAATTCAGTTTCATGGCCAGTATGAAATATCTGTGGTTGGTAAATTTTCTCAATTATTTCACCATTGGCCAGTGTGACGTGGTATTTTGGGCTCTGCCTCGAAGCATATTACAGCATTTGTTCGTAATAGAAACCAACATTTTAATATCATTGTCATACACTCCCTGCATGCGATTATCTCTCTTTCTTCCCGTTGAATTTTCTATGAAAGCTTTAGTTTCCCTTTCTGCGGAACAATAGCAGATTCCTTTGTAGCAAGAAAGAAAATGTTAGTGTTTTTTTTTTTTTAAACTGAAGATTGATATATTCATAACCATGTGTAATAATATCAGTGACTGCTTAATGGAAGAGGGCACTTGAAAGCATTATTGGTGGTGTTTCTTTCACAGTAGGGTAGACTAAAGCCTGCTCTCTGTGATAATGACTGCTGGCATAACCTTTCATATCCAGCCTTTTGCTCTCTTTTCTATTTTGTTCTTTCTCTCACTGTCATATCTTGGATTATGATAACTAAAGGAATGCTTCACTCCAATATGACAGTTTTGTTATCGTTTACTCACACTCGTGTCATTGCAACTTCCTGTCTTCTTTGAAATACAAACAGTGAATTACTGAAAATGACAAAAGTATCATATTTCATATGACTTATACACTATATTTCAAGCCTTCTGAAGATGTATGATAGCTTTGTGTGGAAAAACTGACTGAATGTTATTCACTGAAGATCATGAGTTCATATGAGAAAAGTAGCTATTGCCTGGTTCTTTAACAAAAACATTTTTGTTAAAACATTTTTTTTTTTAGTCAGATGTTTTCAATGAATTGTTTGTTCCAGTTCACAATACCTGTCCCAATGATTTATTCACAAATCACAGTGTTTAACATTTGGAGAGGAAGATAATTGTTGAATAATGACTTAAATTCAATCTACAGGGCTCCAGACGTGGTTTTGTTCCATTTCTGGCCCGTTTGCTGTTTAATGTTTCTCATACACAACAGAAATGGCAGTGTTTATAGGTTAATCAAACTGGTAGTGGCACCAGTGCAACCTCTAACAAAAAATCAGTCGCTCGGGCAGGAAAAATGTTTAGTCGTAGTGCAGAGCCCTGGCAGAGACGATTATTACTGAATAATGACTTAAAATTTCATTCTATTATATGAGAGGATTTTAAATAAAGCAGATGAACTATTTTTATGGTGCCTTTTTTTAAGCTTGAAGTTTCAGTCCTTATTATGATTGCATGCACAAGGAGCCAATACATTATTCAAAATCTCTATTACATGTCAGATTTGGAGTCACTATATAATCTCTCTCTCTCTCTCTCTCTCCATTGCATGTGTGTTTGTGCTCCAAAGTCAGACACTTTCTTACCAAACGGACTCACATATGTCATCTCCATCCCTTCACACTGAGAAATCTGTCTGATCTTTGAGCAGAGATTGTTCAGCTCTGAAATTTAATCACCCCACCATGACAAGCCAGAGATTTCATAACCGCCACAACACGTTTAATCGCACCCGACTCGTTCCCAAGGCGAAAGCATGGAAATTTAGCTTTCGGATTTAATGAATGGCCCCAAACAGTGTTTGAGCTCTCGTTTGTACAGTGTGTGACATACAGTGAGAGATATGTGCGTGTCTGTTTCCTAATAAAGCAGTCAGACTGCAGCGCTCTGATGTTATGTGTTTATTAACGGTGAATTAGTGGTGTGGAAATGGATTTGATGGGATGATACAGTGTAATTATATTGGAGTGTCACAAGAGTTTTGATTTAGCTTTCAGTCTTTAGCCATCTAACGGGAGATGTTTGTCTAGATTTTAAAGTTGTTTCTGTGTTTTCCTGGGTTCAGTAAATCAATTCATTTAATTGTTAATTAATATGTATAGAATAACTGGAATAGCATGCTAGGCTAGATTAAAATTTACAGTACTGTATTTGCAGTTCCACAATGCAACGTGACTTAACTGATTTCCAGTGTGACAAATTAGCACAAAGTGTTGCCAAGTCACCAGTCTGCCTGTGGAATTGGGCTTTCATACTGTGCCGCAGGTTTTTTTTTTTTTTTAGTCCGCCGGTATAAACAAAACCCCTCACCCCTCTTAATGCATTTTTGTTTGCCAATTTGCCCTGGAACACTTTTGGGCATCTTTTGGCTACTTTTGGCTATGATTGGGATAGTTTTGAGTAGCAATTGGGCTTGTTTTATTAAACAGACCTGGCAACCCTGACTACAAGAAGAAATTGTTACTCTAAAATTGCAAAATAATCATATTTTGTGAGGTTACGTGACAATAGTATAGCATAATATGATTTGAAGCTCTCTGAAAGAAACGTTATTGAAAAAAAAAATATTGTTACCTTCAGCATACTAGTTCACTTTTGTACACTTCAAACATTTATTATTACTTACTGCAAAATCTTTGACATATGGTCAGTATGCAATATACGGTATGTACAACCTGCTCACTGCAGTAAGGACTTGACACTACAGCCTACTGCATGCGCATTCACACACATTTTTAAAAACCAATAGGCAGTATAAATACTAGATTTCATGTGTCAGTAATGTAGCATATTGCAATTTGAAATGCTTACTACCTAATGCATACCTTTTTGAGAGAGTGTAGGCAGTGTACAGTCTGTACTATCACTGCAAGCTTTACAGTGTAGCGTAATACAGTTTGAAACGTTTATCACTACCTAGTAGGCAGTATTTAACGGCATACTTCATTAAAATCACGTGACACTGTAGTTTAATATAGTTTTAAAATGTTTATTTCTACCTACTGCATACTGTGTTGCACACTGTTTTCTCAAAAGTAGTAGGCAATATACAGTAAATACTATTATTGCATACTGCGCTGGTCACGTGCCAATGTAGTTTTATACAGTTCGGAATGTTTTTCACTATTTACTCCATACTGTCATCACACATTACTTTCTCAAAGCTAATATGTAATATGCAGTACACTCATTGCCAAAAATATCAGCACCCTTGGTAAATATGATCAAAGAAGGCTGTGAAAATTAATCTGCATTGTTGTTCCTTTTGATCATTTATTTTAAAAAATTCACAAAAATCTAACCTTTCATTGGATAAGAAGAATTTAAAATGGGGGGGAAATATCATTATGAAAAATGTTTTTCTCTAATACACATTGGCCACAATTAAAGGCACCCTTTTATTCAATACTTTTTGAAACCTCCATTTGCCAGTTTAACAGCTCTAAATGTTCTCCTATAATGCCTGATGAGGTTAGAGACACCTGACAAGAGATCAGAGACCATTCCTTCATCCAGAATCACTCCAGACCCTTTAGATTCACAGCTCCATGTTGATGCTTCTTCTCTTCAGTTCACTCATTTTCTACAGGGTTCAGGTCAGAGGACTGGAATGACCAGCAGAAGCTTGGTTTTGTGCTCAGTGACCCATTTTTGTGTTGTTTTTGAGGTTTGTGTTTGGATTATTGTACGGTTGGAAGATCAAAACATGGCCCATTATAAGATTTCTAACAGAGTCAGTCACTTATTGATTTTTTTTTATCTGTTGGTATTTGATAGAATCCATGATGCCATGTGTCTAAACAAGATGTCCAGGACCTCCAGCAGAAATATAGGCCCACAACATCAAAAATACAGCAGTATATTTCATTGTACACATGGGGTACTTTTTATCCCTGTGTTCACCAAACCCATCTTGAGTGTTTGCTGCTAAAAAATTAAATTTTTTTGGTTTCATCTGACTATAGAAGCCAGTCCCATTTGAAGTTCCAGTCGTGTCTGATAACTGAATATGCTGGAGTTTGTTTTTGGATGAGCGAGGAGAATTTTTCTTGAAACCCTCCCAAACAACATGTGGTGATGTAGGTGCTGTTTGACAAATTTTTTTTTTAAAGGTTTTCTGACCTCGAGACTCAACTATTTTCTGCAATTCTCCAGCTGTGGTCCTTGGAGAGTCTTTAGCCACTCAAACTCTCCTCCTCACCGTGCATTAGGACGATATAGACACACGTCCTCTTCCAGGCAGTTTCGTAACATTTTCTTTCAATTGGAAATTCTTAATTATTGCCCTGATGGTGGAAATGGGAATTTTCACTGCTCTAGCTCTTTTCTTAAAGCCACTTCACTAATTTGTGAAGCTCAATTATCTTTTGCTGCATGTCAGAAATATATTCTTTGGTTTTTCTCATTGTGATGGATGATTAAGGGAATTTGTAAGGGGCTTTGTTTTCCCTCCTATTTATATTTCTGTGAAACAGGAAGCCATGGCTGGATAATTTCATGTTCATAATCACCCTGGAGTGCTCAAAATTGTGAATATGAATGGGAATATACTTCAGAGATATTTTACTCATAAGAATTTATAGGGGTGCCAATAATTGTGTCCAATGTGTATTTGAGAAAAACATTTATTTCATAATGATATTTCCCCCCATTTTAAATTCTTATTATCCAATGAAAGGTTAGATTTTTGTGACTTTTTTAAAATAAAAGATCAAAAGTATTAACAATGCTGATTAATTTTCACAGCCTCCTTTGATCATATTTACCAAGGGTGCCGATATTTTTGGCAATGTACTATCACTGTATACTGCAGGGGTGGCGAACGTCGGTCCTGGAGAGCCGCAGCCCTGCAGAGTTTTGATTTAACCTTAATCAAACAAACCTGAATAAGCTAATCAAGGTCTGAAGGGTTACTAGGAAGCTGCAGGCAGGTGAGTTTTTATTAGGGTTGGAGCTGAACTCTGCAGGACTGCGGTTCTCCAGGACCAGAGTTCACCACCCCTGGCATGCTGCATTCGAGTCGCACGACATTGTAGTTAATACAGTTAGAAATGCTTATCACTACCTACTCCATACTATACTCCTATAGTATGAAATGTTTATTGCAACCTACTCCATACTGTCACATTATTTTCTCAAAAATAGTATGCGATATACAGTATGTACTATCACTGCATACTGCATTAAAGTCATATGACACTAGTTTTCTACAGTTTGAAATGCTTATTGATAAATATCGCATACTGTTTTTAAAACTAGTGGGTGGTATACAGTATATACTATAACTGCATGCTACAATGAAGTCATTTGACAATCTACAATAATGTGTTTAATTGAGATGTTTATCCTTACCTACTGCCTACTATTTTTTTAATTAGTATATGCTGCACTGTTAAGCAGTGCTCTAGTGTTCCATCAGGAGTGTGTGTGCGAGTGAAGCGGTCAGGCTTTCCTCCGACTTGACTCAGTTCAAGTCATCACACGCTCTCTCGCCCTCCTGCATACAGAGCTGACTGAATATATTTGTGTTTTCACAGAACCTGCAATGGGCACGAGACGTGTTGCTAGGGAGCAGTGTCCCATGGCAACAGCTGAAGCACATGCCGGCACAAGGACTTTTCTGCGAGAGGAATAAGACCAATCTGTTCAACGTAAGTCACATATGCATGCAGCTGTGCTTATATATCAAAGTTCACCGTATCATAGCTACAGCGTGATCCAGTCTGGAGATATTAGTGATGTGTGTATATCTGGCAGAGCGAGTCTGCTGTTCATACACGTGTGTGGTGTATGCCATCATGAGTTCCTGAGATTCAGTGCAATAAAATCCCTTCACACAGACATAAATCCAGAGAGATTATGACTCCTCACTGAAAATGCCCTAAACTGGCTGGATTTACAGTCCTCGCTGCACACCATGAGGCAGACAGATGGCATCACTATGGCGTGTATACATGTGTTGTTGCTGTTTTGCCCAGTGGCCTTTTGGCACATTGGCACAGTCCTCACAGAGCGGAGGCCGTAACATTAGTGTTGTGTTAGTGTTAGTGTGTCTACCTTTGGCTGTGGGTGCGGTCGCTGTGAGGAAGCAGCCTGTGGCTTTGTCAGTTTTGGCACACGGCGGTATAAAAACACTCGGGCGTCACGTCTCGCTGGGCTTCAGAGCTCTGCCCACTAGGGTACATCAACCTCGTGCCCACCTGTTCTCTCAGCTTATGGGAAAATCCTCACATACCCAAGCAGCATCCGGTCCAGGGCTCATGGTAACTTCAAGAGCTTTTGCACTTTATTATGGTGGTAAATTTAGAGCCTTTTTTATGGTTATGTTTTTAGTCTAACGGATATTCCATGCTGTATCCTTTAAACAATGTGCAGATTTAAAGTGATAGTTCAACCAAAAAGAAAATTCTGTCATCATTTACTCTATCTCAAGTTGTTTCAAACCTTTTGTTGAGTTGTCTTCTGTTGAACACAAAAAAAGATTTATTTTTTGAAGAATGCGGATAAATAAAAAGTCGATGGTAACCATTGACTTCCATAGTATTTTTTCCCATACTATAGAAGTGAACGGCTACCATCAACTGTTTCGTTATTAACATTCTTCAAAATATCTACAGGTTTAGAACAAATTGACAGTGTGTAAATGATGACAGAATGTTCATTTTTGGGTGAACTATTCCTTTAAGTGTATAATTAGTTACAAAATAAAGTGCAGATTAAAAAAAGAAGTGTAAATAATATTAAAGAAAAAAACAAAAATAAACAGTGTTTAACTGCTAAGAGGAGGTTACTCTGTCAGTACCTTTTAACTAGAGCTGCGACGATAAATCGATGCAGAATGCATCGCGAGATCTTCCGAATGCATCACGATTTTCTCTGGAATCGATTCTGAGATTAGATTTTAACGGCAGATGGCGCTCTAATCTAGTTTTCATCCACACACTCAAATGCTCATGAAGAAGAGCGCTTGTGCATTCGGCTGAGTCTGTAATTTGACCCGGCTCAGAATTTTATGAAGGATTATTTTAGGTTCAATTAGAGGCGGCGTTTCACAAAACCATAGGGTATGGCATGAGGGGTGGTTAGGACATATCTAAAAAAAAAAATCCCATGGCACACTGAAGCACTGAAATAAAGGGGGGAAGATAGAAAGGGATTTTTTTAATAATTAAACACTGCGTCGTCAAAGTTGGTATTGTGGCTTTATCAGACGCTTGCACTTAACATTTTTATGAAAATCAAGCTCAATGGCATCAACAATGTTTTTGACCAGTGAATGACGTACTGTAGATGGAGTGTTTTGTTTGTCATTAGAACGAGGCAGTAAGTGCATCGCATTACGCTTTCATCAACTTACAGGATATAATGTGTATTGTAGCTATATGGGCACTTAGTTTTTCTTGTTGTTTAATACACTTGGCCAAAATCTCATGATATTAATGATGAAGTGATATGCACAGGATGTTTAAAACATACACAATTATATTGGCTACAACTAGATGGCAAATGCTTAGACTCTTCTCTGCTCTTCAGAACATTAAAAAAAAAACATTAGGCTAGATGCATACATTTTTATTAAATTTAATTTATGGACTTATTTAAACATCAGTTATTTATTTTCCCTTGCATTGCGAACAAGCGGAGATCTGGCTGTGCGCGGCCGTCAATCTGAATGGAGGCGGGGTGAAGTTCTTTTGAATGCTTTTCATTGGTTAAATATTTGTAAAACCCTCAAACAGCATGCAGTCCCATCTGCTGTTCAAAACTAAGCTCAGAATTCGAGAGAGAATCGCAATGCATTCAGAAAATCTCAGAATGGACACTGAATCATTTCTCGATTCGCGATGCATCAATTTATTTTCCCAGGCCTACTTTTAACTACTTTTTACTGTAATAATTTAAGAAAAAACGTTACATAAAATTAATAATAAAAAATAAATTATTTTATTTTATTATACTAATAAAGAAATAATAATAAAACTACATTTTTTAAATTAAAAACAGTGAGAGTAAAGAGAGTTTATATAAACTTACAATTGCAAGATTACGATATATTGTCTGTTAAAGTTTCAGTTTGAAGAAATAGCCACCTTTTTAAGTATTTCTATATGTTTTAATCAATTAGGTTAGAATAAAATCTAAAATATTATTGTTTAAATGAAAAATATTGCTGTCGTTTTCTCAGTTGCGTTCCGTTTGATTGACATTCATGCACACGCTCTTTGTGCACACAACAGCGAGATTTAATCGTTCACTGTTATGACAAGCTGCATTGGCAAATGGGAATGCTTGAATTAGACGAATATAACAGTGAAATGTAAATGATGTCCTGCTGAAAAACCTCTCACCTGTGTTTAGCCACACAATCACAGTCAAAGTGTTTGTGACAGCCATATCTGGACTCATAAAACTAGATTTTTATGACCTTCCTGAAGGATTTAATATGAAATGCCTCTGTGTTTCTTGCATTGTACGCTTTTTTTCCCCATTCTTTGACCGCTTTCAAATGTAATTTTGTTTACATAGAAATGGTACGTAACAATGAAATTCATTTTTTTTGCTTTATTTAAATAGCGCTTTATACAGTACAGGTTGTGTCAAGGCAGCTTTATAGTGTTAAACAGGAAAACAGTGTTTCAATAATGCAAACAAAATTCAGTCAATGTTTCAGTTAAAGTCAGTTCATTGTTGATTCAGTAATGTCATCGTTCAGCTCAGTTCAGTTCTCATCCAGTAGTGTCTGTGCTAACAAGTCCATAATATTCCCAGATATTAACTGTGCCAAAATAAGCAAGCCAAAGACAAAGCAAACTCCTTGGAGAAAAAAACCTTAGGAGAAACCAGTCTCAGTCGTGGGGCCAGTTCTCCTCTGGCCAGACAAAACAACATGCTGTAGTTTAATTCGAGGCTGCAACACAAGCATCACTCAGAACATTCATCCAGTTAATTGACAGTTTTCCGTATTGATCAATTGTTGCATGTATGTAACCTTTTATTTGCACCATTGTAGAAGGCTTGTGAAATGGAGAGAAGACACAGGACATACTGTATATTTTGTTGTGTCATGAATCACATTGTCATTTCCTGTTTCTACAGAACAGGAGAGGGGGAATCGTTGCCTTTGTGTATGTGAGTGAGTGATATTTACATTTACATTTACATTTACAATGGAGGCAATCAAAATCAACAAAAGAGCAATATGCAATTGCTATGACAAGTCTCAGTTAGCCTTTTTTTTAAAATAATATAATAAATAAAAAGGCCTTTTTTGAATTTTGTTAATTGTATAATGAATAAAAGAAAATAAAACACAAAAATAATAGTTTTTTTTTTAAAGAAAACAAGCAGTTAGTAAATGAACAGAGTGCAAGTCTAAAAGGGGCAAGATTTTTTTTTTTTTTAAATAATAGAATTAGAATAGAGATGTGATATGGGTCAGGCTGCTCTAGTTTGCCTTAGGCTCTGGCAGTGTTTGTTGGCCTAAGCCTTAAACGCATTCACAAAATCACAAACACAGTTTCTCTCCCATGTCCACACACACTCAGGCATATGCGCTCGCATATGTAGCCGCCCACTCTCCTGCTCTCACTGGACCACTGGCCCGAGCCACAGAATAGCTGCCTGGGTTGGGTTTTTTTATTTTTTTTATTTTACAAAAGCATTACCGCCCAGTTTTCTTTAGCTGTTTCTGCCTGTGGCTCTTTCTGTATCAGCATGTCTTCTGAGTGTAACGAGTGAAAGTGTGTTTTACAGCAGGCTGAGTGACATGTATATGCTGTGCTTTATTCTGTATGTGTGAAGTGTGAAGTGCTGGTATGTGAAAGTTCAGTCGTAGCAAACACCTGAGGTTCACATGTAGAGATACGGTCAGCACGATTTGCATCTTGACTTTCCTGTTAGCAGCAGGATGTTGGAAATGCCAGGTGTGTGGTGGTGGTGGTGGTTGTTGTTGTCACAGTGGAAACGCACAAACATTAACAGAGGGAGAAGGGGAAATGAGAGCTGGATGGCAGAGATACACCTCTGCACTCTCTGTGCCTCAGTGACTGCAACATAAACATTTCCCCAGCTTCCCTCTCGTCTCTCTTCTCATCTCATCTCATCTCGATTCACTTTTTTCTGTCTCTTCTTGTCTGTATTCACCTCTTTCCTTTTTGTCTCTTCTCATCTCCTGGTCTCTTCTTTTCTCAAAGCTCCTCTCTTCTCACGTCTTGTCTCTTGTTTCATCTCTTTCCTTTTTTCTTGTCTCTTCTCATGTCTCACCATGTCTTCTACTTTTCTCAGATCTCGTCTCATCATCGTCTTGTCTTATTCTCCATTCTCACCCTGTCTCGTTCTCACATCACTTTTTTTGTCCTTTCTTTCTTCTTTTCTCTCTTCCTCCTTGTCTTTTCTCGTCACACCTTGTCTCAGCTGATCTCATCTTATCATCTCCTCTCGCCCGTCCTAGTCTCTTTTTGTTTCACCACTTTTCTTCTCTTGTCCTCTTTTTGTCTCATCTCTCTTGTCTCTGTTCTCTTCTGCTGTTTTCTTTTTCTCTCAGCCTGGCTCACTTCTTCTCATCTCACCTTGTCTCTTTTGTTTTCTCCTCCGTCTTCTCATCTGTCTTCTCTTAAAATGTTTTCTCTTTTATACTTGGTCTTTGTTTCTGTTCTCATCTAGTCTCTTTTTCTCTCTTATTGTCCCATTTCTTCTTCTTTGTCTTCCTTTCTCTTTTACTGTCAAGCTGTCTCATATCTTCTCTTTTCACCTCTTTTCTTGTTCTCTTGTCTATTCTGTTTTCTCTTTTTTGTCGTGTCTCTTGTCTTTTCATCTCTCTTCTTCTTAGTTCTTTTCTTCCCTGGTTTGTTCCTTTTCTTATCTCGTCTCATCTCACCTCACCTTCTTCTCGTCTCATCCTGTCTCTCCTCTTCTTGTTTTTTTTTGTTTTGTTTTGGTCTTTTCTATTTTCATCTCTCTTCTGTTCTTTGCTCTCCTTTTTACTTTTGTTCTTGTTTCTCATGTTCTTCTCTCACCTCCTCTCTTTTTCTCTTTCTTGGTCTCTTATAGCATCTCTTCTTCTTGTCTCATTTTTTTTTCTTGTCTCTACTCCTCTATCATATTCCAATCCCTCACCTTGTCTCCTCGTATCTGTGTTTGTGTTCATATACACCCTTTTCCCTCTGACCCACACTAACATCCTGTTGCATGTTTTCTCTCTCCTGTCGTTCACCTCTCTCTCTCTCTGTATGTTTGTGTGGGTGTGCACTGCTGGGCTGAGAAACAGAGTCCGTCTCTGATTGGCTGGCTGCTTTCTGAAGGGGCCGTCTCTCCGCCTGTGTTCAGAGAAGGAACGAGAGCACGGGGAGGGAGGGAGGGAGAGAGAGCACGAGTGAGCGCGCTGGGGTCAGAGCAGAGAAAGAGAAGCGTGGGCGTTTTGTTTTGCGATGGCAAGGCTGGAAAGAGAGGAGAGCAAGCGCTCGTCTGTTTGAGACACACTCGTTCAGCCATCTCTCCCTTTCTCCTCCCTCCGCACGCGTGCAGCCCGCTCCCTCGAGCCTGGACTTCAGCTCGCCTTCTCTCGCTGGAACGTTGAAAAAAAAAACTAAAATCTAAACATCCCATTTACTCACACACTTCATACAGGCAGAGCGTGGAGTAGCTCTCCTCGGTGATGGTGAGTTTCTTCCTTTTGCTTTTCCTGTTTGGTTTCCTTTTCCTTCTGTTTTTGCTCCTGGAATAAAAGATGGAAAGGAAAAGTGTCAGCTTGCTCGTATTTGAGATTGTTTCGTTCAGATTTGATGGAAGGAGCCGGTTGAAGGTTGGGAGAGCAGTGTGTGAGAGTTCAAGGAGTAGAGCAAGAGAAAGAAAGTGAGCGTTTGAGAGCATTGACTCTGTCACGCGTGACGCAGATAATAGTTAGCTAGTGCACTCGCCGGAGTCCTGCGTTTCGTCAATACGAGCAGCACTAATGACCAGAAATGGAGTGATGAAGTGCACTGGATGAATCAGAAGACTGGGAACCTCCTTCCTCCTTGTTCCCTCTTTCCTTCTGTGTTCTTCATGGAGTGGAGAGCGGATGCTTCTTTAGATACTATAATTCTTGATGCTTTTAAAGTAAGTGAGGTTGGGTGTCTAGGGGGAATCCCTCAGATAAAATTCACAGTATCACACAAATCTTGTTTCGCTTAGTTAGTCAAACGTGTTGAATCGGAACTGCTTATCAGAAACATCTTGCAGCGTTCTTGAAATTTCCACATCTGCTGCTTTGCACTGCTCATATTGAAGGCTTTCGAGAAAGTGTTTTTCTTTCTTTCTTTTAGTTTTTTTTAACTGCTGGAGGAAATTTCAGTTGTTTTAAACTCTTTTTGCAGCTCGTGCACAGAAGACTGGCCTCACATGGTTAGGGAAGCCCTGCGTCTGCTGGGCTCAATTCAATGATTTTGCTGTCAGATTATATTGATCGCATTAGGAGTAGCTGTAGGCCTGAAACAGACATGACAGCTTGCTCTTCTTTCGCTGGTCAGTCGACTTTAGCCTTTTAAAGGCTGCACGAAGTACATTTGTGTGGTTTGGTGGCTTTTTTAGGAGTAGCCGTTTCAGTAATTTGTGTCTTTGCACATCACCTTAAAGAGCTTTTTTTTTTTTTTAGTTGAAGTCAAAAAGTTTTCCTTCTCATAATAAAGGAAATATGCTAATCAGAAGCAGGTGATTGGGTAAGATTCATTCTTGTTAGTCATCATCATCAGGATGTTTTGGTTGCTGTGAAAGCATTGTTCTTGTTTTTCCCTCTCTCTCTTTTTTATGACCAAACCCGTATAAACATGGTTATTATGTATTTGTTCACCTCTGGAGGTGTGGGGATTCCCAGAAGAAAAAGAAATGGAGAATAAACAAGGCTTTTAGTGTCAAATTCCAGAGCACTTGCCTGTCATACTTAACCTTTTGAAAGGGACATACCATTCACTCCCATTATGTATTTTTGTAAACAATCTTGTCAGTCTGTGATGCAAGTTCTCACTGACACAAAAAGCCACACTGATATCAAATGCTGGTGTAGTTATCATAACAGCAAAGCCAAAGTTCAAAACAAGTTGATGAAATGACTGTCACAACAGTAGCATCATTTTTGCATTTAATCTAAAACTCATTTACAAGATTCAGTGGTATAATTAAGGCATAATTGTTACATGTTTTCTTATAAAACTAAGTGCAATACATAGTTAAAGGTTTTCTGATTTAAACTCTAGGTTTATTTACAGAGAAATCATGAGATTTGATTTGTAATCTATTTTGTTTTAATCCATAAAACAACTAGAGTTATTTAGCTAAACAAAAGTTGTTATGAACATTAAAGTAAACATTGACTGGAAATGATGTAATAGTATTATTATTGCAGACCCCACAGTTATGAGGCAAACCCACATCTTGTAAACATGCTGATGAGAAGTACAGTTGCTACAGTGCAGGAATGACTGAGCTCATGTGTGTAATCTGAGCGTAAAGCCGTGTTATTGGACTGTAACACAGCGGTTTGAGGGTCCTGTGCCAGAGACCCGTCTAATAGCATTCCATCTGTTGATCCATCTGGACACGCCTCTTTCCCATATCTGTCCATCAGGATACACGCCCTCCTTTCTCTTTCCTGTATCCATCCGTCTACTGTGTCCTGCTGGAGGGGCTTTGGGTAATCCCTGCAGTGAAAGGGCAAAACGCTTTCTCTCTCTCTCACAAACACACACTGACTCATTCTTGGCAGCTTCTCTCTTTTGACTGCTGTTTCACATCTAAAACTATGTGTTACGGCATTAGCCACTGATGCTGGCCTGTGAGAGTCTAGTGTTTATTATTCAAAGGTAAAGTTGGGTGATATATGTTTAATATTTATGGTATATTTTAAGCCACTTTTTTTTTCAGGATGGTTTTGACGAACTATTTAGTTGGCCAATTTTATTAGACTTGACAGTTTGGTGGATGATGGTGTTGATAGTATTAATAACATGAAACTCTCGTTCACATTTTTTCATTCAAAACAGCGTCAGAGTTAGTAAGTTTGATTCATTTTTGTGAAATTCAGATTTTAAAGATTTATTTGTGTCAAACCCTCAAAAACATTCCATGTTCATTGTTTTAGTTAAAATATATGTACACTGAAATAGAAAAAAAAAATTGGTGTAGAAACTATTTTCATTTAAAAAACTGATAGTAAATTTCACAAATTATTACAAAGAATCTGTAAGTAATGCATTGAATAACAGGGAAAAATTCTGAAGTACAAAGATTAAAATGTTATTTTCTTGTAAAACATCTTTTATTTACAACTTTAGTATAGGTAAATATCGCTGTTTGTTCTTATGATGGTAGATATAAATATTAAATATTGTTTCTTGTGTTATTTTAGTGAAGAAGATTCTGGAAAACATGCCTTGATTGTTTAATTATATTTATTATGTAAGCGATTTAATAAATCAATATAATAAAATCTAAATAATAATATTATTAGATAAATAATATAATATTAATAAACTTGTATTTTACTCCCTCCATTAAACATTTTAAATCTATGTGGCTACAATGTCAAAAAAAAAAAAAAAAAGGATGAAAAATATAAATGCCTTTGTTTAGCTACTTGCTATCACACTGGCCTATTTAAAAGTAGAAAACGTGACTGTTGTATAGGCAGAATTTCAGTGCATTACCAAAATATGAAGTTTATTCATTTCTTTTAATCCATCCTCCAGCTAAATTTCTTTTACTCTCCCCTCTCTCCTTCTTCTCATGTGCCTTCTGGATGGGTTCGTTCACTCTGCTCTTAATTAGATGACTAGCAGCTGCAGATCATTCCGCATGCAAATAAACATCCAGGTCTCCGGAAACATCCAACATTCCGATTAGCATTTCTTTCTTTTTCGCATTCTCTCTTTTCTCACTCCTGCATATTTTTTTTAGTTCTCGCTTACATCCACTCTCTCAGTTTCCACATGCTCCAATGCCATTATCTACATTTTCTGGAATGTCCAAATGTCCATACATGGGTGTCTGTCAGGCCAGACCGAAGCAGTGTCCTTTTTTTAGGGCAATTAGAAAGATTCAAACTGAAAGATTGGCTGCAGAAAACTGGGGTTCACTATTTCATCATTGAAATCAAGACTGCAGAGACGTACAGCTCTGCATGGCTATAGCTTTCTGTTTGAAAACAGACTATTTGCTCTAATTGATGTTTACTCAGAAGTTCTCTGCTTGCTGGAGACACGCTCGCACTGTTGAAGGATGAAGCTGTCGTGACCAGAGCACAGATGCAAATGCTTGCTTTTCCAGTGTATTGCAAGTGCGCATCGCATTGTTCATCTATAAATAAATAAAATATTGAGCCTATTTACCTTTATTAATCCATGTTCCTGCTCTTATTATGAATGATTCATCATGCACTGTAGTCCAATTTTTTTTTTATATCTTTCAACATAACGTACACTTCTGGTCAAACGTTTGGAATAATTATAGTTTTTAATGTTTTGAAAAATATATTATACTCACTAAGGCTGCATGTAAATAAAAATACAGTAAAGGCATTAATCATTTAAAATATTACTACAGTTTAAAATAAACTTTTTTTTTTTTTAATTTTAATACATTTTAAATTTATTCCTGTGATGCAAATATGATCTTTACTCCAGTCTTCAGTGTCACATGATCCTTTTCAAAAATCATTCTAATATGCTGATTTTCTCGATTGTTATCAGTTATTTTTGGCACTCAATTATTAATAATAGTATTAATGTTGAAAACGTTTTTTTACTGCTTAATTTTTATTTTTTGTTTTTCGGGATTCTTTGATGAAAGATTATAAATGCATTTACTGTCACTTTGTTAATTTAATGTGTCCTTTCTAAATAAAAGTATCAATTTTTTAATTTATTTATGTATCACAGTTTTCACAAAAATATTGAATAGCAAAAATTGTCAGCATTGATAATAAGAAACATTATTAATAATTGAACACCAATAATAATGAATACTACTTGAGCAGCAAATCTGCTTTGCATCACAGGAATAAATTACATTTAAGGTGTATTTAAATAGAAAACAGTTATTCTAAATTGTAATATTATTTTAAATTGTATTACTACTCTTTATCAAATCAATGCAGCCTTGGTGAGCATAGAAAATTTATTTCAAACAAATCATAATTATTTTCAAACTTTTGAGTAGTGTATAAAGAATGATTTTCTTGTTCGGCTGATTCATTTCTCCTCATTCTGACTTTATTCTGATATGTATCGCTCACTTTGCATAATTGAATCAAATCTCAATAAATAAAATCAAGCCCTGTCCAACATTTTTCTTGTTAAATATTTTGATTATAGAAGTAAAATGGGTTTCAAACGCCATTTCACATTTGTGATATTTTCCGATAAGACAGCAAGATTCTCTTCTGTTGCTCCGCCATGACAGTACGGTAGTTGATCTAAAAGAGAAAACGGGAAAAGGAAGACAGTTTATGCTAATGTCTGCTATTGCACGGTTGCAGTCATCCTGAGAATGCACCGTACTGTGCTATGAGTTCTTTCACAATGCAATGCCACGTGAAATCGAGCTTGCATAACTAGAAGTGTCTGCGTAGAGTATGTTCTCTTGGCGTCTTCATTAGTTTGCCTTCTCTGTTCATTGTCAATAGCTCCATTTAGTCTGCTGTTTTCCAGCCAGATAGACTTCGCACACTAGACCAGCACGACTGGAGGGAAAGATGAACAGCTCGAGATGAAGCAGAGGGCTAGAGAGATGGATCGAGAAAGGGAGAGAGAGTGGGTTGAGGCAGATTTCTCATCAGTGGGCAGATTTTCTTCATGGCTGGAGACCAACTCATCAAGAGCCAACAGCAGATGGCCTTACAACAATAAAAATTCTCCACTTCTCTCCATTTTCTCTTCTCTCTCATTTTTACCTTCACCTATGAGCGCTGCACTGTCTGAAGTCGTCCACTCATTTTTTCCGTATTTTTTACCTCGTGAATGTTAATGGACTTGCCTGGAGGTTTGTTTTGCGCAATCGGAGCACTGAATTGTGTTTATAATTGGCCCTTATGTATTTTTTGGACTGTGCTGTAAAGAGAAGCTCAGCAGTGGCCTTGGTAACATCAGTATTCCTGTGGAGATGCTGGCTTGTTTGGCAAATGAGACTGGAGCCAGATCTGACAGCCAGCGCCGGGTTTAAAGCTGTCCTGATGCCTCAGTTCATGCAGACGAACTCCTCTTCTCTCTGCTAATGGCTCTCTCCTTCTCTTCCTCAGGGCATCTGGCGTATTCCAGTAGATGAGATCGATCGTCCTGGTAGTTTTGCATCTCATATGAACAGATCCATCGTGCTCTTGCTGGATGTTCTGTCTCAACTGAAAGATCACCACACTTTGCTTAAAATCTCCCTCATGCTTCAGAGAACCCCTGATCAGGGAAAGTAAGACAATGCAAATATTTCATTAGTTTATTTTGTTTTACTCATTTAATTAAATGTGCGTATTCATAACAGGAAACGGAGTGATATAGCCTCGTGAAATGTAGTGTTGCCAAATGCTTGTGAGCTATTCAGTTAACCTTGTCTTGCATATTTGTTATGAATGTTGTTTGAATTTTTTTAAATATTCTTTGAAAATTTATAGCATTTCATACAGTTAACATTTTTTTGTATGTTTGTTTTTTTATTTTGTTATATATGAAGCATATGGCATGAAGCATTTTAATGCAAGGACATATCATATCTTTTTATGTTGTGTGTTATAGGAAGTACTTAAGAGATGTGGACCGACAAGTTTTGGCCAAGCGAGCATTTTTCTTCACTGTAAAAGTGCTGGAAGACAATCTGGATAAACTCACAGGGGTATGAAAGCTAAATTCTCATTTGTTTTGGTTTGTTTTTCAAAGGTTTTTTTTTTTCCATTTTGTTTTATGTTTTGTGTGTATGTTTTTTTTTTTTATTGTTGTTTTTTAAATAAATATATTTAGGTTTGGTTTTAGAATGATTTAGTTTTGTTTTCATTGTTGTTGTTGTTTTTTGGTGTGTTTTTTAAGGTTTTATGTTTGTTTTTGGTTTTTGTGTGTCTGCTACTTTTTAATTTAAACTTTTTGTGTTTGGTTTGGTTTTAGAAGGCTATATTTTTGTTTTTTTGTGTGTTTGTTTTTAGAGAATTAAATCTTTTATTTTGTATGTGTGGTTTTTGTTTTTTGTTTTAGAAATAGAAGCTGAATAGTGGCCTTGCTAGCATGTGTTTCCTATGGAGACACTGCCATGTTTGGGAACTGAGATTTAAGCCAGATCTGACAGCCAAGGATACGCTTATGTTTGTGCTAACACATTAGATAATGCCACCCCGACTGCTCAACGAACAGAATGATAGCTTCACTCAACTTAATGCCTGTGCTTCTTTCTTTAGACATTGAGTTAAACCAGATCCGGTAGTGCAAAAATGTTCCTTCCTCACTCCTGGTGTCACAGCCTTTTTAAAGTTTGCTCTAATCATAATATATTAGTATACGTCTTGCTTTCTGTCAGCAGAATCAGCCTTACTTACATGCGCCACTTTAAATGTGATTTCTTTGTCGCATTTGTTGTGTGTAGGTGTCTTATCATATCTGTATCATTCTCTTTTTCAGGTAAGTGATCCCCCTAAACCTTCTACCACCTCTATGGGTGAAATGACCACTGCAGATGTGTCCAACCGGCCCCCTGCTGTGGAGGACCCCAAATGCTCCCACACCACCCAGCCTAAAGCAGGACTCCCCGACACCCCTAAGGCCACAGGAAGTGTGACCGGACCTCCCAGCATGCCTCAGCAATGTACAGCCACTCTTCAGCTCTCCCTGGAGCCTTTAAATCAGGCGACAGAGGCCGCCGTTCACCCCAGAGAAGGTACATCAGCACTTGTAGAGCCTATGGAGCTTGGCCTCGGATCATGGCCGGGTGCCTCAAAATTCAGAGACCCTCAAACGCCTGTTGAAACCAGACCACAGGAGCAGGGGGTGGCCAAATCAGCAACAGAGGAGGCTGATAAGGTCCCAGAGAGCAGTCGGGCGTCTGAGCTATCGTTGGAGGAGTTGAGCATTAGCTCAAAACAGCAGCAGCTACAGAATCAGGTGAACGCAGCTAAAGGAGCACTTACTATGGTCACAACACCAACAGCCAGCAACCCCACACCTCTACCCAGCACCCCTGAGGTGGGACAACAGCAGAGACCCAACAGGAAGAGGAAGCTGCTGGATGACGTGGAGTCGGGCAAGACGCTGCTTTTGGATGCGTACAGGGTGTGGCAGCAAGGTCAGAAGGGCATGACCTACGACCAGCAGCGCATTGAGAAGATCATATCTGAGACCTACATGCTCATTAAACAGGTAAGACAAGATGCAAGTAGGGCTTGGGGGTGTGCGATATTGACTAAATAAAATCTCACTTTTTCCTGGAATTTTGTTAATAATTAGACAAAATCGATAGACATTAACTTTCAATAAGTGGTGACATTTGCCACCTTAAATTGATTTCCATGGCTTTTTTACTTTTATGATGACAATTTTTCGAGCTTTGTTAGGTGTATGCGTCATCATCTGTGTCAAATTTTTACATTTAATCAATATCTTGAGTTTGAATAATAAGACACTATAGGCTGTTAACAATAAAATTAAGTCATTATCAGCAAAATCCATTTATGCACTGCTGAAGTGGTGCAAAAGCTGCATCTAAAGCGGCATTTAGATGCATTTACACTGCAGTTACAATTGCATAAATAATGGTTTGAGATTTAATATTTTTAAAATATATTTTGAATATTGAAATATATATATATATATATATATATATATATATATATATATATATATATATATATATATATATATATATATATATTTTTTTTTTTTTTTTTAAATGAAAGGATATTTTCCACATGAATCTAAAACCACCAGTAATAAATTGTCTTAATGAATGTGTCATTGAATGATTCATTTAGTTGCTTCGTTCGAACTGTGGATTTATTCAGGAAAAAAGAAAGTTATCGTTATGAATAGATCACTAAATCATTGATTCATTCAGAAAAGAAGCATTTCTGTTTGTTGCTTGGCTTTTTTTGAAACTCTTTTTGTTTGCGAAATATAAAAAAACAAAACAAATGAATGACAAATTTACCTCTCAATATTAACTTCTTGTTTATTGATCTGTTATATAACTTGTATAAAATGTTATTTTTAAATTATACTATAACATAAATGTATAAAATCAATATCACATTTACAGTTGCACTGATATTCAGGAAAAACAGCACACTTGCTTGTGTGATTTTGTTTAACTATCATAAAGAAATATGACAAAAACATGTTGGTGTCCTTCTAACTGGGTTAGTGGGCCGCATCACACAGCAAATGCGTGGACTCTCAAGGTGTGTGTGTTTTTGCTAAATAACTGATGTACCACATTTCTAAAACAACAATTACAGTATTATCAGACTATGCACATCGCAGTTCCCTATAGGACTGATTGCTGCATTGTCAGTTCTCATTTAAACATGACGTGGCATGACAGTCGTGACAGAAGGTAAACGTACAATCACTGTGACAGGGAAATCCCACTGGTTTTGTTGAACAAAGCAGAGATAAAACACTGAGAAGATTTATGAGG